>JASPKZ010007335.1:0-393840 GCA_030220185.1 Diploptera punctata | reverse complement strand
CTTCGTCCTCCTGCCTCCCCTCCTCCTCCTCCTCCTCCTCCTCTCGTCCTCCTTCTTCGTCCCCTCCTCTACTCCTCCTCTTCGTCCTCCCTCCTTCGTCCTCCTCCTCCTCCTCCTCTTCGTCCTCCTCCTCATCCTCGTCCTCCTCCCTCTCCTCCTCCTCTCCCCCTCCTCCTCCTAGCTCCGCTCCTCCTCCTCCTCCTTCCTCCTCCTCCTCCTCTCCTACTCCTGCCTCCTCCTCCTCCTCCCCTTCCTACTCCTTCCTTCCTCCTCCTCCTCACCCTCTTCCTCCTCCTCCGCCTCCTCTCCTCCTCGTCCTCACTCCTCTCCTCGTCCTCCTCCTCCTCCTCCTCCTCGTCCTCCTCCTCCTAGTCCTCCTCATCCTCTCGTCCTACTCCCCTCTCGTCTACCTCTTCGTCCTCCTCCTCCTCTTTCCTCCTCCTCGTCCTCCTCTTCCGTCCTCCTCTTCGTCCTCTCCTCCTCCTCCTCTATCGGCCTCCTCTTTCGTCTCCTCCTCCTCCCCCTCCTCCTCCCCTCCTCCTCCTACCTCCTCTCCTCCTCGTCTCCTCCTCCTCCTCCTCGTCCTCCCTCTCCTCCTCCTCCTCCTCCTCCTCCCTCTCCTCCTCCTCCTCCTCGCCTCCTCTCACCTCCTCGTCCTCCTCCTCCTCTGCGTTCCTCCTCCTCCTCACTCCTCCTCTTCGCTCCTCTTCGTCCTCCTCTTCGTCCTCATCCTCCTCCTCTTCGTCCTGCCTCCTACCCTGCTCTTCGTCCTCCGCCCCTCCTACCCCTCCTCCCTTCGCTCCTCTCTTCCTCCTCCTCCTCCTATTCGTCCTCCTCCTCCTCCTCTTCGCCTCGCTCCTCCTCCTCCTCCTCTTCGTCCTCCTCTATCGTCCTCCTCGCCTCTCTTCGTCCTCCTCCTCTCCTCCTCCTCCTCCCCTCCTCCTCCCCTCGTCCTCCTCCTATACTCGTCCTCCTCCTCTCTCCGTCCTCCCCTCTCTTCGTCCCTCCTCTCTCTTCGTCCTCCTCCCCTCCTCTCCCTCCTCCTCTTCGTCCCTCTTCTCTCTCCTCCTCCCTCCCGTCCTCTCTCTTCCTTGCCTCCTCCCACTACCTCCTCTTGCCGCCTATTCGTCCTCCTCCCTCCTCCTCTTCGTCCGTCCTCCTCTTCGTCCTCCCTCCTCCTCCTCTTCGTCCTCTCCTCGTCCTCCTCCTCCTCCTCCTCTTCGTCCTCCTCCTCGTCCTCCTCCTCCACCTACCTCCTCTCGTCATCCTCCTCCTACCTCCTCCTCTCCTCCTCCTCTCCTCACCTCCTCCTCCTCCTCCTCCTCGATCCTCCTCTCCTCCTCTGTCCTCACTCCTCCTCTTCTCCTCCTCCTCCTCTGTCCTCCTCCTCCTCTTCGTCCTCCTCCTCCTCTCGCTCCTCCTCCTCCTCCTCCTCCTCCTCCTCCTCCTCCTCCTCCTCCTCCTCCTCCTCCTGCTCTTCCTCCTCCTCCTCCTCCTCCTCCTCTTCGTCCCTCCTCTCGTCCCCCTCCTCCTCCTCCTCGTCCTCCTCTTCGTCCCTCCTCCGCCTCCTCCCCACCTCGTCCTCCTCTTCGTCCTCTCCTCCTCCTCCGCCTCCTCTTCTCCTCCTCCTCGTCGTCCTCCTCTTCGTCCTCCTCCTCCTCCTCCCTCCTCTTCGTCCTCCTCTTCGCCCTCGTCTCCTCCTCCCCTCTTCGCACTCACTCCTCCTCCTCCTCCTCTTCGCCCTCCTCCTCCTCCTCCTCTTCCTCCTCCTCCTCCTCCTCTTCGTCCTCCTCCTCCTCCTCCTCCTCCTCTTCCGCCTCCTCTTCCTCCTCCTCTTCCTCCTCCTCTCCTCTCCAGCTTCCTCCTCCTCTTCCTCCTCCTCTTCCTCCTCCTCTTCCTCCTCCCTCTTCCTCCTTCAATCTATCCTCCTGCCCCTCTTCTTGTCCCTTTTCCTCTCCCGCTTCTCCTGCTTCCTCTTCCTCTTCTTCTTCTTCTTCTTCTTCTTCCTTCCTTCTTCTTCTTCTTCTTCTTCTTCTTCTTCTTCTTCTTCTTCTTCTTTGCCCCTCCGTGGCTCCGTGCCCTGTTAACCTGCGTTCATCTGCCATCTTTCAGCCACGGCTGCGCATAATCTTTTTGCGTAGAAGTCATTTGATCATTATTATCAGGGACAGAGCAAATTAGGTTGTTAAAATTAAATGTGGTCAATTTATAGGCATAAAAAATTAATTAGTAGAGCAAAGTATAAGGAAAGGCAATTTTTTGACATTGATAAATGGTACAAGGAGTGGAAGGTAAAAACGGAAGGAAAGGAAAGTAAACTAGCCAAAAAAAATGGATCGCTACATACCTTTCACGAGATTGGAAAGGAGAGCATTAAGTTACTTGCACTACCAGTCGTTAAGTTGCATAAAATATGTTATTCAAAACTACCTAAATAACTATTTGGCTTATGAAACCCGTAATTTTCAATTCCATAAAATATCTCTTCTGGGCTCTATCCTTAGCCAAAGTATGTAAAGTTTATACGATATCTCGGAAAACGACAATTTCTCTAAGATCCATTCGAATATTATCCCTCCATCTATGTCTAGGATTTACTAACAAGGTAACTGTCTCACTCTTGCATACCGAAATTTATGTTGAAATATCTCCCAGAGAAGGCTTTGTGTTGTACCCACGCCGTGTCAAAAATTCTCTGCCACGTTTAACTGCCAAGGCCACAGAACGCGAAAGACAGAATCCAGAACTGGCAACCCACTGTACGTAGCAGATGCGACGTCCCTGCTTGAGTCAGAGCAGAGTGCAATGAAAGCTGTTGCTGAGCGGACGGCAGGTAGTGAGGTTTATCCCGTCCACCAAGTCAGGAGTTATATACTTCCCTATAGGTTTAAATGAGAGTTTTGGCACTGGATTTTTGTGCTTATGCAGTTAAAAAACGCAGAATTTTTTGACATATTTGGAAACATAACAATGGTTCTCTGTGAGTACTTTTACGATAGATGTCGGCATGCAATAGTAAACTGATAAACAGTTATCTTATAAAGATTCGAGCTAAATGACTTGCCCCATTGCATCTGCTAGACTTAATAACCATCACAATATAGTAATATAGCAACAATATCTTGTTAATTTTTTTTCTCCTCCACCTCCCAATGAATGTAGGTTAATTTTTACGGTTCCCACGTCATATGAGGTTTTATGAGTAACGACCCCTATTCGGGAGATGAGTTTCTACTCTATATTACATACATGTTTTATGACAAAGGTATTGAGATCGTGTCCGATAATTTCAGTGTTGGTCCAACTCCAGGACAATACCGAACATTTAGGATATGACATACCATTAAACTTGTACATCCATACTAAGCAAGGCGAACATGATAAGGGTGATTATGTGGATCAGATGCGTTTTCGGAAACTATTTATGATTTTTAAAGTGGGGGGGGGTTCATGACATTTGTCTCAAAGGCGAGGGAAAAGCCACCGAAAAAAACTGACAAAAGAATCTTATCCCAATGGCGGATGGAACCAGGGACTGCTGTATTGCCATCTTATGCAAATTATTTACCATGAGACGACAGCGATGAATGATCTAATATATAAAAATGAATGTTTGTTTGTTTGTTCGTACTTTATGCGCGGCTACACCGTTGATCCGATTGTGATGGGAGCTTTTTGCAAAATGTTCAGGAGATTCCCGGATGAACATAGGCTATAAGAGAGTTGTGATACTCAACTCCTACACCCTTAAAATAGCCCTTTGTAGTGGAAAACGTGAAAAAAGTTGCTCTTTGGACGCTTAAATGGCTTACGCTGCCTAAACTATAACAAATACACAACATTAATGTACACAGGAATTGAAAATCTCAAAAAAGCTCTACAAAAAAGTCCACGACAGCTTATGTTTATCTCTTACGGATAACTCACAATAACCATTTTGGTCTTTCATTGATGCCAAGAAGATCGAGACAAGTACGTAGATTCCTGTTTAAGCATAGCAGCACATGGCGGGTATTCTTTTACGGATAACTCACAATAACGAATTTTGTGTTTTAGCTCATTTATGCCAAGAAGATCGAGATAAGTAGATTCCCGGGCAACACCGGATAATCAGCACGGGGAATCTTAAAATAATTACGATATACATTTATAATTATTTTACATTTTACTTATTCAACAAATCATAAGAAGTACATTAATTTTCGTCTTTCAGCTCATTTATGCAAGAAGATAGGGATGAGTAGATTCCCGGACAATGCCGTGTAACGCAGCACGGGGTATCTCAAAATAATTACGATATATATTTTTTTTCCACTTTAATCTTATTTAACTAAAGATAAAACACATTAATTTTCGTATTTCAGCTCATTTATGTCAAGAAGATCGGGATAAGTAGATTCCCGGGGTAATCAGCTCGGGGTATCTAAAAAATATAAATTTATAATTATATTTCGGTCTACTTACTAAACATAAAACATTATCATTTATTTAGGCGTAGCAGCACGCCGGGTATTAGCTAGTATTTAATAAAGTTGTGAAAGAAACTCAGCTATTTATGATGTTTTATTTACAGATTATTTGTTGATAGCAAAACTGGGATTAATTTATATGTGCGGCTTCCTGTGATCTTACTCCAAGGCATTACAGTATTATAAAACAAACACTGAACTATGAAAAAATACTAAGAAACATTGCCCAGATTAACATTGGTTCCACATTCCTAGCCCTTCATTCAAGGTCGAATGATCTACACCTGACTTGAAGATAAGATATGCAAATAAACATTATGCTAGATCATGAGTTACCTGCTGCCTAATGGAAAGCAACGATATAAACATGTCGTTACCTTATTATTGTGCATCCTGATTTTTTATTATATTTTAAAATATATAAACTTTCAACTTACAACTCCATTTCTTTTAGTCGAGGTACTTGGTGAGGACGTTAAGCATTAAATTTTACGTCTAATCAATATTTGCATATGTTTCTTCTAATATGATAATGATGTGACATAGAAAAAGTGGTAGCTTGCCGTATATTATTACTTAATTGGAAGTTTGATGCACTTTCGATGTATGAAAAACATGAATGCAACAATACATAGGCCCTATATCAATCCTTCAATTTGCAATTTATCCTATAAGATATATTCGTTTAATTTATTTGTTTTTTAAATAAACCTGAAATAAAAACGAACGAGTAGAAATTACTTGATTTTGTGTTGAATTCACAATATATGGTAGTAATTTACAGTTAAACATTATTTTGTTTTCGCTGCGGTCCGACATATTTAAATAACTGGCACGAGAAATTACGGTTTTCGCATAATTGAATGACTAAATTATTAGTAAATGTGCGAAGTACCCTCGCCTTGAACAGTGAGGCTTATTCTGTGCTATCGGCTCGTAGCTCTGCTCGTCGGAAGGGCGTTTAGGAAGGGATATTCATTTTTTTCTAAGCCATAGACGCGTCAGGTAGAGCACAAGTTTTCGCCAAATAGGCTGGGTGAAGTATTGAACCCCCCCTATCGATAGGCCACAAAAGAATTTGATGCCAAGGAACCGTAAATAGGTTTCACCAAGCCAGAACACACTGGGCGATCCAAGTAATAAATCTATTAGTAGTGATTAACCCGCGGTTGATGGTGGCGGCAGCAGTAGTAGCCATAGCATTAAATAGTAGTAGTAGCAGCAGCAGCAGCTGTTCGCTTATGTTCAATATAACGCATTGTACTGCATTATTCACCGATTATGTCTTTTTTTTTAAATTCTGTGAAGCACTTCCACGAAGAATTCCCATTTTCCAAAATATCCCTTAAAAAATATATTTAAATTGGGTCCACAAAATGAAACATTAATGATTAACGACAAACAAAACCGAAGTGATTATTTTCACTAAATCCGCAAGACATTCTCCGATCGAAAACATATCGAGAGTTTCACAGCCTCCACTTAGAAACTATCTCAGCTATCTTGGGACTCTTATCGCTTCCAAAATTACGTCAAAATCCACATTCGGCATTAGAACACATAGATAATAATGCGAAGAACAGTTTTATATCCATGTTAAGAGTCGAATACATTGCTCTCGGATAATCAAGATTACGTTTTACGAAGCTGTGATGAGCAGCTACCGTGCAGCTGTGAAAACTGAGAGCTATCCTCGCTGCATGTAACAAAAATAAAGTTCAGGTCATAGAAAACGAGTGTCTCTAATTTATATTTAAGGCCCCACGATACTCGTGGATCCCACAGAGCTTCATGACTTAGTACAGATTTCATAGATATTCAACTATCACCGAACTTCAAGTCGCTTCTATGTTTCATTTGATCTCTCATCATTCAAATGATGTAGTATGAAATAGTCGACATCTGACACAGCGCCAATTGTGTACACGAAAAACGTATTACCACTAAGATTCCACCCCCACTAATAGACACAACATAAAGAGATGGCATGAAGTGTCCTCGCATGGAGTAGCATGGTTCATTCTGTACTATCGGCCTCGTAGCTCCACTCGTTGTTAGTGTGGTTTACGATGCCCTGGGCTTCCAGGTGGTCACATCTTCATATCGTTTTATATTATGACCTCCGCAGACAGAGCATTAATGCAACCAAATGTGCTAATGTCAAGTAATTTCAACCCACACTGATATACCCAATGTATTCAGATGCAAAGGAGTCAAAGCATAATTTCAAAATGCAAAAACAACACTGGACAGTTGCACTAAATTGTCGTTAGAAGCTATTAGTATCGGTAGTAATTTTAGTTAATAATAAGTGTTTCTCAAATTTAATCACCAGGGACTGAATAGCGATGTTCTACAAACATTTAAATTACCATCAACAATTACAAAGCCAGGGCACTGAAGCATTCGAGGGTCGATTAAAAATTCTACGATACCATATTTATACCAAACATCAAATACAAAAAATGGTACTATCTCAGTTTTAGACATTAAGTTACAGAAAAGTTATAAGGTTTATATTTTTATTTTATTGTTTAGTGTCACTTTTATTTTACAAACATTAATTGTATAGATCCTTTATGTTGAAAGGAAACCTCCAATTAGTCGGATTTGTCTTCTTCTAGATGATCCTTCAACCATTGTCTACAAATTATCAACGACATACTTCAACAAGAGAATAATACACAATATCCTGATCCTGATGGGTAATCCTCATCTCGTGTTCCTGTTTCTCTTCGCTACTTAAGGATTAACAGCATAAATTAAACAGGAAATTTTATCTCAGACTTTGGCAAATTATTAAAACTGAGAACAATACTACTTCTGCTTATTCCTGCCAAGTATTAGGCCAAGGCCTGTTACGATCCTACAGAAAAATTTTCCTCAAGCGTTTCATAGGCCGGCCCAGTGATCTTATAATAATACTGTGAAATATAATACAGTATATAAAAAACACAGTATTTGTAAAAATAATTTAAGTGGGTTTCAAAAATATTATATTTATACATTACTATCGATTGGACATGTTCTAAAACTCAGCAGACTGCATATGCAACATTATATTACTGATCGGATATCGATTGGAGAGTAATGGTTAAAGGAGTAGGATGGATGGAGTGTTACTACTGTAAAAAAGCTTAAAAATTAAATTAGTCTATAATCAATTAAATTAAAAACTTCTAATTAGGTCGCGGTAAAGACTTTGTTTTCTGTAAGAAACTGATTCAGTTTTGTGTAGTGTTTGCAAATGTTTTGGGAGTAGAGTCGTGAATGGAGAAAATAAACAACAGAACATTATGGGAAACCAGGTACCGTATAATAAGAACGACTACGTCTCTTAAACTGTGATGAGCAGGTTACATGGAACGACTGGGGAATGAAAAATGGGCACGGAAATTTCTTGCAGGAATGGCAGATGTTAAGATCCCAGTAGGCTAACTAATAATGAGATGGAAGTATACATTAAACATGATTTGAGGAAGGTAATTATACAGGAAATTATTGGAAATATATTAGGTTGGAGGACCTGACATAATGATCACATATTATCCCTAATCTGGGTGGATGATGATCCATCTCTGTGATTAGCACATGTAGATGTGAGACGAGCAACCGGATGATAGGCCAGGGACCCTTGAAGCCTGTCGTGCCATGAAAAGAGAAATTGGAAAAAATTAACTCGGAATAGGAATGTATAGAGAATTTGTGCCAATGAATTGCCTCTTAGGTGTATTCATGTTTTTTGTGTAGAATTCGATTGATTTAAGTTTAAAATATTATAGGTAAGTTATTTTAATTCTTTATTCAGACAGGCAGGGTAGACTTCCCTAAACACCTCGGCCTGAAAGGTTTATTGCTTTCTCCCAGTATTATAGAGATGAGTGGTATGAAAGTCTACGGTGTTATGTAAATTGTAGGTCTTCTTCCAGGTCCGATACGTCAGGTTATATTACCATAATCCATACTGATATTTTTTGTTTTGGGCCCGTGATCACGAAAGGGGACTAGAGTCCACTCGTTGATCCCTTCTGTCACTTTTATTGCTCATGGTGTGAATCATGAGGCAGCACCCTGGTGAGATCTCCACTATATCTTCGCAGCACTTGTAGATAACAAATCAGATTATTTGTATTAACATGAGATGATCTGAAGGGTGGTATGAAATGATTGAATGAATGAGAAATGATGTGACATGAAGGAGAGGGAAGGGGGGATGGAGAGTGTTGGTGCCATGAGATTCGGGAAACGGGAGAACCCCGAGTATAACCCTAAAAATTCCGGTATGACCCATCACCAATAACTCTCTGGAACCGCCAGGATTCAAACCTGGGATCTCACTCGGGGTAGACGCGCGCCCTGGCCACGCTTCCACCGAGACGGCAAAATATTATAAAATTCTAATCGATTATAATGAAATGGATCCTGCTAATGAAATTCTAACCTACCATCTGCCTTGAGCTCTGAGGAAAAGCAGAGAAAAATCCTAATCAGGTTGATCAGCCCCGGGATTTGAACCCGGTACCTCAGGAAAGGTATCGTTTAACGCAATTCGCTTGGTGGAATGGTTAACAGAATATCTGGTATATTATAATTTAGATATCCAGTAGTGAGTGGGTTTATGTAAATAAGTGGGTGTTTATAAATGACATGGATGTAAAACATATTTGTACTCAGGCAAAATGAAAAATAGTTGGAGTTGTCATATTCATTTGTTCACTATAGCAATACACATTGTAATCATACACTGTCATAAGCTATTTGCTTTATAACAAGAATCAAATTGATAATTCGTTAAAAGCCAGCTGAACTACGTGAAACAAGAACCGGTCTTCTTGCATTTCAATTATGTTTTGTCTTTTCACTTGAGAAAAACCAGCACGATATCTCACTATCCCACGACTGATTTATCCAACGCTTGTCACCGCTTCATCAAACACAAACATTTTTGTTATTACATGCAACTTTTTCTCTTTTTACAGTTTAAGCAGAAAAATCGTCATTTATATCCTCGAAATGGCTGTGAATAATCGAGTTGTCGGTTTGAGAAGCTCATTGGTAAAGTGCTCGTAAATGGACTCGAAGTCCACTGATTCAAACCTGGAAATCTATAACAAACTCGCACAGATTTGCCACAAAGGAACATTTTATTTTTAATTTCGTACGTGACCTAAGTTATTGAAAATGAAGTAATACAATAATTAGTGTATGCACTAGCCTTACCCTTATCGTTAAAATTTAAAATGAATTATGAAAATATGAGTGTTAATATTCCATGTTCTGTCCACCGCTGTGGTCTCGAAGTAGCGTGCTGCCTTTTCATCCAGAAGGCCCGGGTTCGATCCCCGGCCGGACGGGTTTCCTGGGTGAGGTTTATCGGAATTTTTCCACACCTAAAAGACAAATTTCAGGAAACTTAAAGTCGAAACTATCCCCGAACACCATATGGCCATCATTATCATATTCGCTTTATTAGATTAAGTTTAATTTTAAGGCTTCTCTTGGCGCATCATAACCATCATCACGACCTTTCATATAATCGGGACAGAGTAACCCCGCCCTCCAGGCGCCCCAACCTAAGGAGTGGGTTACAATTACGTCATACCAGGAGAGAATGCCAGAATTGTCGTAATGACAATCAGGTGGTATTAATTAATATATATATATCAAGCAATAAATGCTTTAAACTCTATTTGGTGGAGCAAACATATTATAAAAAACAGAAAATTACAAATATATCAAACCATAATTCAGAGCACTTTAACATATGGTGCTGAAATCTGGCAAATTCCTACCAGGGAAATGAAAATAAATTTAAGTAGAGAAATGGATGTTTTAAGAAGATCAGCTGGAAAATCTAGAATGGATGGAATACGAAATAAAGAAATAAGGGAAATTATGGGTGTACAAAAGGAGCCGGACATCATAGACATTATAGAAAAGAAAATATTACAGTGGTATGACCATGTCAAAAGAATGCCAGAGCAAAGATTGCCTAAAATTGTTATGGAATGGATCCCAATGGAAAGGATGAAGAGAGGAAGATCGAAGAAAACTTGGATAGAAGCTATGAATATCAGAGGATTGGAGGAAGATCAATGGAGGGACAGAGAGGAATGGCGTTTGGTTTTCAGAAGACGGCGGCACTGCCATGATACCGGATGATGACGATGATGACTATATATATATATATATATTCCATGTTCTAGGCCTATAAGTTATTTTTGTATACTCGAAATTTTTAAAAACGTTTAGGAAAGGTAATCCCTAAAATACTAGTGAAACACTAGAGACTACATTTGACATGACGGATAGCTGCGTACAATAATTAATGAAAAATACCTTGTGTCCCATGAATAACCTATGGCTTCTTACGGGGAAGGAAAGCTCGAGATGAATACTCCAAGGGTTAATGTATAACTTACATTTTATAAGGGCCGGTTTCGCCAACAGAGGTAACTGTATTATGCTAGTTTAAACCATGTATTATATATGGAGAAAACTGGCGTAATACACTAAAAGTTAAAAATTAAAGTTTCTAATATTTTTTATGTTGTTCACTGCCACACTCCTCCTTCTGTTGCGGGCGATGCTGGATCAGCAGACTTCTATGTACCCACCTTGGTCTGGCTTCAGTTCTCTTGTCCATGTAGGGGTCCCAGATTGTGGTTTCCTGCGCCCACCTCCCTTGCTGCTGCTTCTCGACGTGCCGAATCCAATTTATCAGCGAAGAACAATGCATGACGTTATCTGTAGATTGGTGTTTCTTGGCTACATGTTAATCTCTTAGCGTAATGCTAAGAATTTACTTCTCCATTTTAATTTGCTAGTTAAAAAATGTTCTGCTCTTTTTTCGTAATAACTCAAGTTTGGCAGCCGTGTAGTAACACAGGCAATATAGGCCTACAGATGTGGAGTGCGTACAGTCTCAATTTTCCGTTTAGGGATTTATCAAGTATTATGAATTTAAGCAACCAGCAAAACCTTGCAAATGTGTGGTATTCGCCTTTTTATTTCTTTTTCCATTCTTTGGTGTCTAGTTGAATGTTTTGCTCTTCTCTTTAGTTTTCACTATAGCTTTACTCCTTGCGTATAGATTTCTTAGAAATCGGATAAATTTGTTTCGATTCTCTGCTTGTAATTGTTTTCAATACGCTTATGTGTTCAGCCAAGTTAATGCCTTCTTATAATCGACGAATCTATGTAGAGTAATAGGTTCAACTCTTCTGATTTCTCAATGGTTTAATTATACGTGTTGAAGATTGTCTGATGTGCTAATTCCCGATAGGAATCGTGTTTGATCGTTGGGCTAATTTTCGTTCAGGAATTATGTTAATGGCATTTTTTTTGAACTGTAACAAAAAATAATATCCCATATAAATAAAAAATAACTGAGAATTTTATTCACTTTCTAATGAAAGTGTCAACTGTTCAATTTCACTGATGACTTTTGTTTCCTTGCTACTTTATCCAACTGTTCTTTCTCCAGTTTCTGTTGACCAGCTGCAATCTTCTGTTCTATGGATTCTATTTCTCGTAACCTCTTGCGGAGGTTCTTAATTCTCTTGGCAGGATCTGGTGGTGTTTCTGTCTCCTGCTGCAGTTTTGTCTGTGGAGATGTTTACTTTGGACTGTGAAGTGGTAG
Source organism: Diploptera punctata (assembly GCA_030220185.1). Taxonomy (NCBI): domain Eukaryota; kingdom Metazoa; phylum Arthropoda; class Insecta; order Blattodea; family Blaberidae; genus Diploptera; species Diploptera punctata. The sequence goes on along the minus strand of JASPKZ010007335.1, from coordinate 381,729 downwards.
ACTTTGACTGTGAAGTTTTGTGTTTTTGATTCCACATTCAACTGAGTTTTAGACAGACCGTCACTTATTTCATCTACTGCACCACTGTTTTTCTTCTTCTTTTTCTTCTTGTTTGATTTACCTTCTGTTGTTGAGACCACAACCAATCCGGGAATTGGATTTGTTTTGCAGCTGCTCTCTCAGCCTTTTCTCTCTTCGCTTTTGCTTCATTTATAAACTCCGGTGAAAATCCAACTGGATACCGTGGTTGATTTTTGGCAAACTGTTTTCCTTTGCTTTCATACAATGGAACTTCTTCCTGAGGTATGTAACCATCTTTCACTCTTCTTGGTTTTCTCCATGTGCCGTCAGGCCTCTGGCTAGCAGCAATAAATGTGGCACCTTGCTCGTCCTTAACATAAGTTGACACGGTCGCCATTTTAATTTAATGACATTTGAAAGTAATTGGACTAGATTGCATATTACGCTGACGAACCTTTAACTGCTCAGGTGTCTCTTGAACCTTTATTATGTAATTATCCGAGTGACTTTTTCTATCGTTTCCTCCTGTAGTATTTTGTTGAATATAATGTGATTAGGAGTTCTGCCCGAGGACAGGTCTTTCACTGCAATCATAACATTTTAATGCTATGCTTTGCAGCTTTACTAGGGAGTTATATATGTTGTAGCTTACCGTTGCTTTCCACACCGTGAAGGATAATGATGATAATGATCGGATGATTTTCGGTGACCGTTGGACATTTGTCTTACAGGTGAGAAAAAAACCCGAAAAAACCTCATCCAGGAGCCTGTCCCGACCGGGAATCGAACCCAGGCCTGCTGCGTGACAAGGCAGCACGCTACTTCGAGACCACAGCGGTGGACGATTAGGAGTTATGATTCATATTTCATGTAGTCATTCCAAATCCCGTCTTCTTTGGACGTTTTGTCTTTCTATAGATTTTCTATTGCACTTATGACCTTCCTTTGGATAATAGAATGGGTAGTGCTAACAGGTTCGTTTATATCTTCCATGATACATGTAGGGTTGTAGGCCTATTGCTTACAAAGCATTATTATAGAATCTTGCAGTTTTTGCTATGCTTCTCTTTTCGACGTTGTGCAAATTCTAGAAGGTTCTTCGGTTCCCAACATTCATTGCTGTCCTTGGATTAAGATTTTCTTTACGTCTTCGTTGGCTTGGTGTCTTGAAACATCTGTTTTGGTACTTCCGTGGGGTGATCGCGGATGTTTGCGCTATTTTCGTTAGTTTGTCCATTTCTCTATAACCTATTCATCTTTGCTTCTCGACGATATATAACCCTGAGCATTGCAGTCTTTCCTGTTTTCTGTGAATGATACGTTTTGTTCTTTGAACTTGTACTTGAGTTTCTTTGTTTCTGTGCTATTGATCACATTACTGCTATCTCGAATATTCCAATGGGTTGTACATTTCGGAGACTTTAAATTTTAGGTAAATATGTTTTTATGTCTATTGGTTCTGCACTTACGTGATAAACATATCTTTGTCTATCACTTATATCGATAGTCTAGTAGTTTCATGTGGTATAGTATTTATTTGTTGAACTGTATTACTGTTCAGACCATTCTGTTATCTGTATAGAATTTTAGTTTCTAAATTAATTTTATTTTCTTCTTCTTCTTCTTTCTTCTTCTTCTTCACTTCACGGGCTAGGCAAATTGTCTGTTCCGCCTCACATTTGTTCTGTCCATCTTTTCACTGGCCTTCCTACATTCCTTGAACCTGTTGACTTGTAGTTAAATGCTGCTTTTGGTTACCTTGTTACATTCATTCTTTCTACATGTCTAAGCCATTTATCTCTACATAGGTAATTTTATCTTTCAGTGTTAACTCTGTTCTTATATCTTCATTCTCCATCTGATTCAATCTTGTGCGGCCTTTTGTTCTTCTAAGGAAGTTAATTTCTACGCTTTGTATTCTACTTTGTAATATTTTGGTCATTACCCTAGTTTAACTCCGATAAAGAAATGCAGGAAGTGTCAATGTTTTATAAAACTTCAATCTAGTGTTTCTTCTTGTTTTGTTCTTTAATGTTTTATGTATAATTCCGCATATCATTTGAAATTTTGACAGTTTCATATTTATGTCTCTTTCAGTTTTTGTGTTTATAGTAAAATTCCAACCTAAATAATTAAAATTTGTTACTTGTGTTCCAGAGGTTTGTTGTCTATTTTGTGTTTATTGTGTATCTTATTATAACAGTGAGCTACATGATCTGTATAGAAAACCAGATATAACTTAATGAGAAGAGTTAGGTCTCATAGAATACCAAGTGACATGTGACACGAATAGGGAATGAAAGAGGGGCATGGATGTATCGTGCAGGAAAACTGCACGGAAAGCGTCCAGTTTTTAGATCAAGAATGAAGTGGGAGTATAACATGAATAGTGATTTGAGGGAAGTAGATTGTAAGGGGATGATTGTAAAACATTGGCTCAGGATAGGGATGTATGGAGAACTTATGTCCACGCGGCCATCAACCTATAGTGCCACTGAGTTAGGTGATGTGCCTCTTATAATGTAATTGAGCGTTTTCATCTGAAAGAGCGTCATGTCTATCTTTTGTGCGTTTTATTACGTAAACTGATGAATATTTTAATTTCACTACCTTTTCTCTCTATATTTTCTTACTCCATAAGTTATCCGTACGATCGATTGGCTAAATATGCATTCGCTAAGGTCTCCAGCAGTACCTATTCTCAGCCATTTGAATCTAGTTCATATTTCTAATACCCACATTAGATAAAAGTACACATAAATCACAGTCATCTTCACACTCCCTCTAGCTAATTTGCTATTTAAATTTCATTTGACGAATTTGATTGGTGGCACACACACATGGTTTGTCCAATATGGCATCAAGTAAGTTCCTTGCTGTTTGTTTTGGGCGCGTATGCTTTACTGACTGTAATTCTAGACCTTTCCGTGCTGAGAACCAAAGTTGTTATTCTCTTTATTCATTGTGTTTTACATTCATTTTGTTATGTAACCCAATTCTTACTGGTCTGGTGTGGTCCTCTTATGACATAATAGATATCCATTTCCTTTCGCTTAGGTCTAGTGTATCCAAATTAATTTCCTTAAACGCATGGTCGAGTCATACTTCTCATTAGTGTGTAATGGGAGTTTTCTAATGTTTAGAGTGGCTATGATGACTGTAATTTACGTGTACTTTTATCGATATATCTAATGTGGGTATTAGAAATATGAACTAGATTCAAATGGCTGAGAATAGGTACTACTGAAGACCTTAGCGAATGCATATTTCAACTTCAGGTCCCATTTATAAGCCTTAGTGTTAGTAATGTATTGAATTCAACATAATAGACAATGTTCACATATTTAGTTGCTATATACTACATAAATTTACTTACAATATCGAAAAATGACATTAAAATAGACTGAAATATCTGAAGTTAAATATCAGTATTTTTTAATTAGAATATTCGAGGCTTCAGAATGCTAGCTATTATGATTGATAATTATCAACAGTAATCTAACAAGAAGTTGTGTTTGTTTGAAAAAGTCACTAGCGACAAAGTCGCGACCGATTTTGTCTAATGAAAAACTCAACCTCGCGTTGGATTTGGAGTGACTATTTAGCGAATAATCCAACATCAGAAGCTAAAAATAATCATAATGTTTAATATTTACCAAATGTGAGGTTATGTCTTCCGATCTTACTTCCGGACGATTTTTAAGCCGGCTGTATATTTATAAATAGCATATATTTACTGTTAAATCTCTTTGGGCTTGGGAAAAATCAATAACTGATGATTGTATGAGAAGTAACTACTAACAATAATGCAGATTAATTATACATCATTTAATATTTTTTAGAGCAACAGAACTAACTTTTTTGTTGGTAATTTTTGAAGTTCTTTTTTTTTTGGCATATCTTGCTATACCGTATCGATCGTACATTGTTGAATCGATATCCTTATCAAAGAAGTAAATTTGTGGAGATATCTATCATTACGAATAAGAGGTACGATTATAAACAGGAATAGGCACGATTTTATCGGTCTATGAGTTAAATAGTCAATATAATAAAAGCGATGGGCTGAACAGATATGAAATAGGAACAGGCAAAGACCTTCTCCGTGAAGGATGATGATGATTATGATGACATAATTATAATTATCAACGAGATCGTATTCTATTGCACATCATCATTTTTGCGCATAGAGTTAATGTGGTTGTTACTAGTCTTTTTGAAATGCTAGTGTGCTACATTCATGAGATCTGTGTATACCAGAAACGGAACCGCAAACAGATGTTTAGCAAGAAGTTGTAAATTATGTCATTATGATGTAATCAACAACATCTCATCATAAATATCACACTCCTTAAATGGCGAGAAGTAGAAATACTTTATAATGAACTCATTATCACTCGTGCGGTACATCTCTTACACCATAAATATCCTATCATACTCTACTTGAAAAATACCGAAGTATTTTACGTTTGAAAGGTACATTTTGCTTCTAAGACTGATACATATATTTGTTGTCACTTGAGAACTGATGATCAAAACCATATGAAAGGCTAATTTATTATAAATTATTATTATTATTATTATTATTATTGTTATTATTATTATTGTTATTATTATTGTTACTCTTATAGCTAGATCATCGGTTGATTAATGTCTCTGACATCGTCCGATTCCTAAAAGCCAATTTTGTCGGTCCATCCTATCTCCTGGTTGTAGATGTTTCTCCTTCATGTATAAATATATTCCCTGACTACAGGATGTTTTAGGTCTTCCTCTGCCTGGTCTTCCCTCAGGTTTCTATTCCAAAATAAATGTTGGTAGCCGATCCTCTTTTATTCGCTAGACATTTCCGTACCATCTTAATTGCTGAGTTTTAGTATAATCTAAAATAGTCTTCATTTTCTCCCTTATAACTGAGTTTTTATTTTTTTTTCTCTTCTTTAAATTCTTGCTGCCCTTCGTATAAAATCTATTTCCGTTGCCAAAAGATACTTATTTGTTTTTGTTCTTAACCCATTCGTCTCAAAAGTCGAGGTAGACTCGCCGGCAGTTAAATGGCCTTCAACTCAGAAGACAAGGTACACTTTCTTAACTCCGTCTGTTATATATTTTGCAATATTTTGTACATACCTTGGCAGGGTAAACTTTTGTTAACATTTATCAATAGTAGAGGAATGTGTTTTGGCCTTCGCCCTTATTTTGATCTCAAGTATCGTTATCTTTTGTTCGTTTTGAATATCTGAAAATAGAAAATATAATTTATGGCGACTTATATCCGGTTTCTGGGGAAATGCATTGAGTACCTGTATTTAAACCTGAAGCAAATGGGTTAATGGCCAAAGTTCTGCTCCATATGTAATGAAGCTTTTAACAATTGTATGATATATATAATTTTTTTTTATTATTTATATTTTTATCCCACAATATTCCATTGGGGCAAATATTAAAAATTTTCCTTTATTATTTCTATTTCCTCTTCGTAAGTTCCATTTTTATTTATTTTAATTCATGAATATGTGATCTCACTCTTATTATTCTTATTAATGTTACTTTTTATTAATATTAAATCTGGTAGATTTATGGCTATAAAATCTTCACTCATATTTAATCAACACAAATGCAGAAGCCCGTCATGAATGAACTGCGTAAAAAAAGTGAATTCCTCATAAATTCGAATTGATGGTCCTATTTTCCTGGTTTACAGAATATATACTTTATATGTTAAATTAGAGAAACAGAATTTCTGATGTCAGCCTATTTAGAAGCGTTGGGCCACAAAGAAGACAAATCATGTGAAACCACAAGTTATTATCTGTTTGCATATTGTTGTATAATTTGACACAAATTTTAAATAATATCTACCGTTTCATTTTTTTCAACTTCATTAAAAATATTAAAAAGTTAAACTAATGTGTATTATAGGATACATCACCAATTTAAGCTTTAATTGAAATATAGGGTATACATTAACACTAACCAAATTCAGCAGTGACTAGAGTCAACCTTCAATTTCGCTTTTCAGGTAAACCTCCACTTCTGTCGGATTTCGATGATTATTGAAGAATACCTTCTACGGTTTATTGTAATATCATATAGTGAATTTTGTTGTGAAACATAGACAATTACAACTTCTAGAGCGATTTTTAAATGTGCGTATGAAGTAAACTGCTACTTCTAGGTCCGATGTTACTGGTTAATGTACTTGACCTTACTTTTTTTATTAATTGCTATATGCCTATTTTGGTTTCCATTAAACAAAAATTGCGGCCGTTATAGCGTTAACGGAAATGTATACGTCATGGTTATTTTCGGTGTCTACTAGATAGGATCGGTGAAGATCTGTAAAAAAATCAAAAATCTTTTCATGAGAAAAACCTCAATAGCTTCATTCCTACGGAATTCGCTAAAACTGCCGCCATGATGCAAAATTATAACATATGTTTAGACTATATCTTATATCATATTAAAACATGAAATGTAAACACACACATACACACACTAATTCTACGACTTAGAAAAAATACAGAAAATTCCTACTTATTTATATACCTTATTCAGTAACTCATCGTCCGCGGTGGAGTAGTGGTTATGCTCCTTACCTCTGGTCTCGAGGGTCGCGGGTTCAAACCCGGCCGGGGTCGATGGATTTTTTAGGACGGAAAAATCCAAGAAGCAAGTCCTCCGGGAGGGACTTTAAGCCGTGGGTCCCGAGTCTGAAGATTTTCAGGCTCGTAAAAAATCCTTAAGCCTGAATGAAAAGGCCTCTAAGCAAAATTTACCGAATTTTCCCGTCCTAGTACTACCTTGGTTTCGTAGATATCAGTATGAGGCGGAACGCTGACCACAGACCATTCAAAATGACATCTGTACGAAAACAAGTGTAACTAAATTAGTATAGTTCAAATTCTTCCCTGTAGGGGAGAGCGCCTAAATCTCTGTAAACAGAAAATATAGGCTTACAATACAATACAATACAATACAATACAATACAATACAATACAATACAATACAAAATTCAGTAACTCACTGATACTTTCCAACCCCGAGGGATCATACCACAGCGGACAACCCAGTCTGAGCTAATACTACTACTACTCTACTGATACTGATACTGCTACTGCTACTGCTGCTACTACTACTGCTGCTGCTGCTGGTGGTGCTGGTGGTGGTGTCGGTGGCGGCGGCAGCGACGACGACGATGTAGAAACCTCCAATTAATTCCTAACTAACTCACTGGCTCTATCGAAACCGTAGATTCATGGCCGCACGGACATAAGCTCTTCATACGTCCCTATCCTGAGCAAATGTTATTCAATCATACCCTGTATAATCTGCTTCCCCCAAATCATGGATAATGTTATTCTCCCACCTCATTCTTGGTCTGCAAACTGAGCGTTTTCCCACTGGTTTTCATACCAGAATCTTCCATGTACCTCTTTCATCCAATATACGTGTCAATCGCAGCCTAGGAGACTTAACGTTTCTTATTTTATCTGGCTTCTCATACGTATCATGTAGCTCACTGTTATATAGTTTTCTCCATTCACCGTCTGTTCATTTCTTTTTTTCACAAACATTTTCCTAAGAACTTTATTCTCAAATGCTCAGTATTTTTTCCTCCCTTAAAGTAAGAGTCCATGTTTCGCATCTATGTAATATAACTGGGAGAATAACTGTTTTAAATATTTTCAGTTTAAAATGTTTTGAAAGGAGTATGGACGGTAAGAGTCCCTGTAATGCATCATAACATGCATTTCCAGAATTGAGCCTGTGTTTAATTTATTTGTACATCTCATTCATATTTGTAATTGTACTGTTCCTAGATACTTGGTATCAGTCACTTCTTCAAAATTTTCTTCATTTGTCATTGGATTCCATTTCCATTATATCTATGTGTGAACATGTATTTAGTTTTATTGATGTTTACTTCCAGACCCAATTTCTTAGTGTTATTCAATAGAGTGTGCGTGTTGGCCCTTAGTGTATTTCCTCGTTATCGATCAATAATACTACATCATCAGCATAAACTAAGAGTCTATTAATACCATTGAGTTGTAGCCTTCTTCATTCCCCAAAGATTTTATGGCATGATCTAATAATAAAATCGAATAGTAGAGGAGATAGCGCATCTCCTTGCTTTAACCCATTGTGAATTTCAAAAGTATCCGAAAACTGTTTGCCTTCACGCACCCTACTCTTTGTGCCATTTAAACATATTCGTATAAGTCTAACATTTTAGGAATTCCGAACTCCAGAAGGATGTACATTACGTGTCCCTCTTAACTGAATCGTATGCCTTTTTTAAGTATAGCCTACATATAGTTAATGTACAGTGCTATTACATTCCGATTTTTTTTCTCAAATTTGTCTTCTGCTAAAAATCTGATCTGTTGTAGACCTGTTTCTTCTAAATCCATTTTGATGATCTCCTAGAATGTCATCAATACAGGAAGTAAGTATGCTTACTAATGTTTGTTAGGACTCCAATTAAGACTAGGCTATTTACAATATTTACGCTTACATTAAGATAAATCTAACTCAAAGTTAAAACAAATATAAAAGTATATTTATTCAATTATTGCAGAAACCGTCGAAATGCAAAATACATTAAAAGGTCAGATGACATTAATTTCTTTAACATCAGTATTGAAGCTGTTATAAGATGATCCTAAACTCTTCGATCAAACTAAAAAAAAAAAAAAATAGGATCAGTGATGTGGCTTGGCAGTTTGTAACGTTACAAGCCATTATTTATTAAAATACTGTTAGTTATAATCTGATTTTCACTATTTGTTATTTTTTTAATGAATGTGAACCAAACTGGCTTTAAAATATTTTCATTGGTACAATACGTATTACATTCAATCTTATGGAATGATTATCCTGGATCCTTTCATTGTTTACAGATCACTACAAATATCCACAAAATAACATTCCAGATCTCCGAACGGGCTCTGTGTTCTGAACTTCGGAAATAGTTATTTGACCTTCCACCCGATCCGATGACGAAACTAATCGAGGTACTAAACGAGAAGCGGGTGTGACATTGGCAGTGCAAAATGTTGCCATATTCCACACATGTAACTGCTGATTTCAGCTATTTATAAATACGTATAAGTTTGATTAGTGCGGCTAACGCGCGCGGCAGCCCTGACTAGGATACCAGGTTCGAATACTGTAGGTTACGGAGGGGTGGTGGTGATGGGTGGCACCGGCATTTTTTGGGTTTCCTCCGGAATCTCCCGTTTCCAGAATTTCATCCCACCAACACTCTCCACTCCTCTTCCCGGCCCTACGTGTCATTTCATTTCTCATTCATTCATTTCATATCACCCTTCACCTCATCTCATTTTAAGTAAAAGTAGTTTGGGATCTAATGGGGGACACAATTCGATTTCTCATGTCATGACTCTGAGCTTGAGTAACAACTTTGGGGGCAGAATGGGGCAACGAGGGTGTTGTAATATTTCCTCGCGCCACCGTCTCAAGCTACAAAAAATGGTGGTATAATTCATGAGTGCAACACGTGATGTGTCGGAAGAGAAGGAAGACCCTTAACAAACTATGTAACACCGTAGATTAGACTTCCATTCAATTAACGATGGCAAAGTTCAGAAGACATCTTAAACTTACAGTGCTAGGGCAGTTTGCCCTCCAGTGAAATGGAAATAGAAAGTTTCATTATGTTGTATTACTTACTTACTCACTGGCACTATCGAACCCGTAGGTTCATAGCCGCGCGGACATAAGCTCTCCATACATCCCTATCCTCAGCCAATGCTTTCCAATCATTTCCTGTATAATCTACTTCCCTCAAATCATAGTTAATGTTGTTCTCCCACCTCATTCTTGGTCTACCAACAGGGCGTTTTCCTTCTGGCTTTCCTACAAGAAGTTTCCATGCACGTCTTTCATTCCCCATACGCGCAACATGTCCTGCTCATCGCAGTCTACGAGACTTAACTGTTCTTATTATATCTGGCTTTCTATAAAGACCATGTAGTTCATTGTTATGTGGTCTTCTCCATTCACCTATCTGTTCTTCTCTCTTTGGTCCAAAAATTTTCCTAAGTACTTTATTCTCAAATACTCGTAATCTCCTTTCCTCCCTTAAAGTAAGAGTCCATGTTTCGCACCCATATAATATAACTGGTAGAATAATAGTTTTATATATTTTCAGCTTAACGTTTTTTGAAAGGAGTTGGGACATCAAAAGTCTCTGCAATGCATAATAGCATGCATTTCCAGAATTGAGCATATGTTTAATGTATTTGTGCATCTCATTATGTTGTATTACCAAATGGTTTCTATAATATGTTCCACTCATATTAGGTGCATATGATATTATTCATTTTCTTCTTTACTTTTACTGCCGATATAACGACAACTTTGCTCGTGCATATGAGAAGACTTTGTTTTATAAGTCGGTCTGATATTAACGGACATGGAATTAGTTGTCAGGATTGTAGCTGTCTGTGATGTGTTTTGAAACACGCCAGGGTATGGGAAAAACTTGTAAGCTGATGCCATACTTGCATTGAGGTTGGTGGCCGTCAGTTTGAGCAACTATTATAAGATTCAAAATATTGTGTCAATGACCATACTTTCAATTAGGCCTAACTGATAAATAATAAGATTAATAAGATTAGACAGTAATGTGAAAGACAAGTTCACTCCCATATATCTTTATGCTGACTTCTCGGACCCTAGGTTCTCCATCTTAAATTGTGCAGTAGAGCATCCTCTATGTCCTGTTCAATTTTTACACGCTCTTACAGAATCATCCTGTATAAACAACCTCCGAAAGTCTGTTGGTAGAGTTATTTTCCAGCCTTCAAATAACCCTATAAGTTTATTTGCTATATTTCGAGCGTAAAAGAAGGATTCTTTCTAGACATATCGAGAAGTTGAGAAATATGATACTTATATTAAACAAATAAATAATGTTTGTTCGTGGACTAATGACAGCTTGGCTACGTATAATTTGAATGTTAGAGAAGTAATTGAGAGTCGAGGTCGGTATTTAAGTGAATCGTTACAAGCTGATGGGAGATAGGATAGTGTGACAGCCTTACTTATTTGATACGTAGAGTCCTGCACATGATGGATGATACAAGCATAATGAGTACACGAAAATTTATTACGCGGCGAGATTTCAAATAAATGTCACGAGGTCGCCTGCCTCTCGCACTCTCTTCCTATTTGCATATCTGTTACGGTAGAAGTGCTTATTTTAAATGGTTTTTGGAAGGTCTTAATATCATGCAAGCAAAGTGAATATTACACGGTTAACTCTCTGTTATTCATTCCGTTTATTTTATTATTCGATACGTGAGGTTTTTAATCTAACTTGAATATTATTCAGTCGTGAAAATGCATCAAGCAGGAAATTTACAGATTATTCCAGAAACACTTTCTACCTTCAAAGTTAAAGGTCTACTGTAGAATACAAGCACAATTCACATGTGATATGAAAGGGATATAACATTTGTCAAATTTACATTTCAGGCGGAATTCATAGTCATCACTAGGGAAAGGATTTTGAGGTGCGGCACCTTTTCAAACATATAGGTGTTTTCATAGCAATAGTTCAATATATGTATTTGGGGGGATGAAATTAAGCGAAATTAACACAATTTGTTGCACGTATTTGCACATTTTTCGTGAGATTACTACATTTCGCCCCTTTTTTCCCTCTTTTTTTATGCTTCAGCACTTTTTCCTCAACCCATCTCTGCGTTTTTAAAATATAGAACAGAGAAATGTATATTTTTTCTGCTTGAACAGCTTTTTAAAACCTCAATCAGAAGTCAACAATAATAAATAATAAATATTAAAATATTATTTATGTAAACCACCAGTAATTTATCTCCCAGCAACAATGACCAATATGCAGCTGTGAAGTCAAATTTAAATGTTAACTGTGTTGATGTAACAGTTTAAAATAAGTTCAGTTAGTAGTGGCAATAATTTAAGTGTTCTATCTATTGACTTGTTGTTGGCTGTGTTTTACTAGTCTGAACCACAACGTATTTTTATTACTATTACAGCTGGGTTTTTACAACAATAACATGGCGAATGTTAAGAAGGATAAGTTGTATACATTTTCAGAAGGATTCAAAACTCAATTTATCGAAACTCACGGTATCATTCTTCGGTGCCCCGTTTGTGAAGTAAATATTGCAATATACTAAAGAACTATGAATTACCTCTTATGGACTCTATAAAGAAGACAAAATAAAAATTTAGTGCAAAATGATATGCATATTATATAAATTGAGTTCATGTAACTGGTTTAAACTTTAATTCAGTTGTTTCAGCGGCACCGTTTCTTTGCATTTTCTTGTGTATATTTTCAGAACCATTTTTACCCCTTTTAAGACCAAAATTTGCACCTTAAAATCCGTTCCCTAGTCATCGCTTATAAAATGACTTGCCCCCTTAAGTAACAATGGATTGCTTATTATAAGTAAACAAATATATTTTCAGTTCAAGACAAAACTTATTTTCATATAATGTTTTCTTACAGCTGTTGGACTTGACGTCAAACAAAAACTGGTCATAAATTATACTTTACTCTATGTATTGGCTCTTGTTTCATTAATACAATAGAAGATTGTTTTAGATGTTCATACGTTTAATTGATATTCCATTGCGTTGTTTATACCAGTATTATTATCGTAATAATTTAATCTGATAATAATTATGCCGAAATGAAAAAAAAAATATCTGAGGTCGAACGGTTACAGTTTCATGAGCTTGTTTTAAGTTATAGCAGTTATAACTGTTAACATTCTATCAGTTATGACTATTTATACAATAAAGCTTGAAAAATGTAATAAAATAACTCACCCTTACTTTATACCGTATTTGATTTTTTTGTGTATCGTAGGTTATTGGTAACATCACATTGCAGTTAGGTTTTAAAATTTCTTGGTTTTAAACTCAGTATTTGAATAGCTGTGATCAGTTGTAAACTGTTATAAATTCGACAAACATCGTTTCTTCATAATTGCCACGATATTAATATAGATTTTAATTATGTATTTAAACAAACTCCAAAGAAATCATTATCGGTATTAATTTTGAAAATATATCATTATTATAATTTGAAAGTTTACTCAGGGGTATTAATGAGCCGCCTTAAGCAATCCCTCATTATTGAATGATGGTCAAATATAAGTTTGAAATGAGTGTAAGCAAATACTTAGGGATCACTCATTTTTAAGTGACGTCTAAGAATTCCGCCCTTGGAGACAAAAGATGGCCACAGAGGGACAATTATGTGAAACTCATATCTCGGAAAGGGCAAAATGAAGATGTACTTATCTCACAAAAAACTGTGTAGGAAGTAGGAAGCCTTTAGTTAAGTAGAGCGAAAAATAGGACGGATGGAATTACGTAAGATAACGTGTGAACATGGGTCCAAAACAGTATGTTAGAACGAAGTGGACAGAATAAAAACAGTGCAGAATGTGAATTGAATGAACAATCCCAAACATGCTAGTTTCTCTGACGTGGGGTGATGGTACGTGAGACATGTGGAGCTCACCCTCTTTGAGGAAGCCTTTGTTCTTAATGGGACATTTTAGTTTAATTATTCCATACAAGGAATTAATTTCTGAAGTTCTTTACACTTTCCCAACAACTTAGTTTAATAACATAATGTTTTCCTGGTTTTTAACACTCATTCAAGTTAACATATGGCTTAATGATTAAAGCGATGGATGTGAGATTCGAACATTGGTGGTTCAAGTCACGGCAGTGTACTTTTTATGTCCGTCGCCGTGGCGTAGTTGGTAGAGTCCCTACCTTCCACTCCGGCGACCCGGGTTCGATTCCCGGCGGGGTAGGGGATTTTAAATCTCCACCTTGGGTCTGGGTGTGTGTCCTGTCTTGTGTTTGTATGTGTGAATAAAATAAAAAGGTTAACGAAGGTAAAACAGTGTAAACGAAAAAAAAAAAAAACGAGAAAGAAAGGAATTTAAAAAATCTATGATCCTCAGCCATTTTTAGCAATTGTATGAAATTATATTTTTTACCCGAACTTAAATAAAAGTGGCGGCTCCTTAGTGCAAGCGGTTAAGACGCTCGTCTCTTACTGCTGGGGTACGGAGATCGAGTCTCGGTCACTCCATGTGGGTTTCGTGGTAGACGAAACGGAGCCTGGGCAGGTTTTTCTCGGGGTTTCTCCGTTTTTCCCCCTGCCACAAATTTCATTCCATCATTTCTCCATACTCTTCTCATCAATTTCTTTTAATTTATTTCATCTGCCCCTGTGACGGTGCGTCAGTGATGGTCGACCTTGTAGTTCAGAGACCTCTATAAATATAGTGGCTTCCTCTCATCTCCGACCCCGAGTTGGACACGAGATGAGGATATTTATTTTTATATAAAAGTATTTCAATTAATATGTAATTTCATCTGAATTAAATGAAGGTTTGAAAATCTGATATCTATAAGAATGGAGGTATTTTTAATTAAAAAGTTTCTCTTTCCGCCAGTATTACTTGAGAAGTGTAGTTGTACATTATTAAATTTTAAAATTAGCTGCAGAAGGTTCAGAAATTTAAAATTTGTTCTTTAAAAGAATTCTGAGATGATAAAGAAACAAGATGATGAGAGGAAATTAAAAAAAAAAGAAGGAAAAAACTATGTTCAAGGTATTAATAAATCGAATAAATTGTATTTGAAAACTATATTATTAAGAAAAATTCAATCGTTACATCGCCAGTGTGTACACAGACTATGTAGGCCTACGGCAGTTACATATTTTACTCGGTTTAAATTAAATATAGGCCAAATGATTAACGTGACAGTATCTTTATTGTACGTGTTTTGATAATTATGTCCAACTAGCAAGCTATGGGGACTGGATACTATTCCTAACATCATAGAAATGTTTTTTTTTTGGTATGGGAGAAACGTCTAGTTATTCAGAATTATCACAATTTCATTGTAATATTTCATTCTAATGTGGTGCCTGATTCAGAAGTAGCAAAATTCTGTTAATAACACTGAAATTAAGATTGAGGGATTGTGTCACGCTTTTCTCGTGATTCCTTGTACTGTCTTCTACTTATCAGTCATAGTAAGTAATTCAATTGGTCTCTTTGTGGTTATGGATTGACTTATTTATTACTTATAAATGTTGAGAAAAGGTTTAAAAGTAAATATATTTAAATTAGCTGCGTGCCTAAATTTCAAATAATTAAATCAATGAAAGAGCAGTAAGGATATATTTTTTGAAAATGAAAAATATCTCTCAGATCATAATTTTCAAGATTAGACTACTCTCCTCAAGTGAGTGGGCTATTTTATAGCTGGCTAACTAATACTCGCTGCTATGCCTAAATAAATGAAATGTGTTTTTATGTTTAGTGGAATAACTAAAAGAAAAACAATTATAAATTTATATCGTAATTATTTTTAGATACCCCGTGCTGATTACCCTGCGTTACCCGTTAATATAATTATCCCGATCTTTTTGGCATATATGAGCTGAAAGATAAAAATGGTTACTTTGAGTTATCCGTAAAAGAATACCCTCCGTGCGCTGCTACGCTTGCCCGGGAATCTAGCCATCCCGATCTTCTTGGCATCAATGAGCTGAAAGATAAAAATGGTTATTATGAGTTATCCGTAAAAGAGAGACATGCGCTGTCGCGGACTTTCTTGTAGATTTTTTTTTTTAGATATTCAATTCTGTGTACATTAATTTGATGTACATGTTATTGTTTAGGCAGCATAAGCCAATTATGCATAAAAAGTGTTCCGAAAAACCCTTTTTCATTAAAAAGGGTAATTTTAAGGGTGAATAGGGTTGAGTACGTATTACAACTCCCTTATAGCCTAAAATCTTTCCGGGAAACTCCTGAACATTTTGTAAAATGTCCCATCACAATCGGATGAATGGTATGGCAACGCATAAAGGACAGAGAGACATATATACATTCGTTTTTATATACAGGGTGTCTATAAAGTCCCGGTATATTTCTGACTTCTAGTTGAGAGATGCATTTATTTTGCGCGTATCAGAATATTTACAGTAGAAGAACGGATTGCAGTCGTTGACGGGCGTGTAAGAGGTTACACGTACCGGCAGGTGAGGGAGGACTTTCAAAGAATATTTAGGAAAGCAGTCCCATCACAATAGAATATCCAAATGCTGGTGAACAAATTCATGCGCAAGGGGTCCGTAACAGATGAATAGTGGTGAAGTCGGCCACCCACATCCCAAGAGAGAGTGGAAACTATCCGCGAAGCCATCGAGCGACAGTGTGAAAAGTGTTAACATTTCACATAGAAAAGTAAAGCTTACCGTGTCCGAATTCTACACAAACTGAAAGCAGAGTATTATGCTGCAAGACAGGCAATGTGTTACGACCTCTGTGAGGCTACAGAGCGGGAACATTTAATGGGCAACATTCTCTTCAGCGATGAGGCTACATTCCAATCTGTGGGATGGTGAACCGCCACAATTGTCGCATATGGGCTAATGAGCGACCCGATGATACATTTGAATGGCAAAGAGACACACCAAAGGTCAATGTGTGGTTGGGTATTACCAAGCAAACAGTGTATGATCCATTCGTGTTTGTTAAAAACACTGTAACTTGGGGTACGTATCTCGACATGCTGGAACAGTTCCAGGAACCTCAGTTACAACAAGATGGTATTCTTTGTACAGTGGTGTACCAACAAGACGGTGCACCACCCCACTTTGCTCTACCTGTTCGAGAATACCTGAACAGAACATTTCCTAACAGCTTGATTGGAAGAGCATCACCTCGCTTGTGGGCAGCCTGTTCACCTGATTTTATCCCAATGGACTTTTTCTGTGGGGTTTCGTCAAAAAGTATACAGAAATAAAGTTGGTAATTTGTCAGTTTTGAAACAACGGATAAGAAAGGCATGTGCCATGATCATTGTGGCTATGTTACAGAAGGTATTCAGGGCTACCGCGACCCGTTAGGAATCATGTTTTGAAATGGACGGTGACAACGTGGAAAGAGAGTAACCTTGTGTATGCTGTAACATACTTTATCTTGTAATTGAATTACTATTTGCAAAAAATGTACTGGGACTTTATAGACACCCTGTATATAGATAAAGTTCTATTATTCAAGACCATTAAGTTTGCTTCCCCGCTCCGCAGCGTTATCTAGTTCAAACCTTGCAACACACTAATATTTATGAATATATATAATATCTTTCATTGCATCCGAAAACCTATGCAGCATTGTTTGTCGATGAGATGTTCTAGAGAAAGAGCTAATTTTTACCTTCTATAAGAAAAGTGTCATAGTTTTAAATAATTCAATTCCCGAGATATTATAATTTCGTTTTCTAACGAAAAACAGGCTATTGCTATAAAGGTATTGCATGTTATATAGTAGTAAGGTGTTTAAATTATTTTTTTTATATAATAGGCTATATAATGAAATTAAAGTCAGGAAATCTACTAATAAACAAATTCATAAGTAAATGGTTATGTTAAATAGTGGAATGCAGGTTATGTTAAAATTTTGAACAAAGAGAAATTTGATAATGTTTGGAATATTTACGCTTACAAATGACACATCAGCCATTAAATAATTAATTCATACAACTCGCTCACTTACACTATTGAACCCATAGGTTCATGGCCGCGCGAAATTAAGCTCTCCAAACATCCCTATCCTGAGCAAATGTTTTCCAATCATCGTTTATTGCATATCAACTGATTTTAATTAGTTTTGAAATAATGATTAGAGATGAAATGGTTGGTAAAAATCTATCTAAAACCGGTTTAACAATGTTAACACATCTTTCGTTGTCTAATATTATGTTAAAAACATTGGATATAAGTTTCTTCTCCAATCTTTCCTATTACTCCATTGTCCTCCCTCTATTATTTTTTTTCATTCATTGTTCTTTTTATTCCCTGAATACAATCATCATTTGATCTCCCTCTCTTCGATCTCTCGAACGGCAGCATCACTTTATTCTCTAGTTCGTTCTTCAGTCATTCTTTTCACATGACCGTACCATTGCAGTTGTGTTTAATGTACCATCCATCCATAGTAATTCTGCCAGAGGGCAGGTCTTTCACTGCAATCATAGCATTTTAATACTATGCTTTGCAGCTTTATTAGGGAATTATAGGTGTGGTAGCTTCCCGTTGCTTTCCACACCGATGAAGGGTGATGATGATAATGATAAGGATGATGATGAGACAGCGGTAGACTAGTTAATGTATATAATCCAATATAGAACGTACTATCATTTTATTTTTTATTACATTATCATTTCTTTA
The DNA here is from genome assembly GCA_030220185.1 of Diploptera punctata. NCBI lineage: Eukaryota > Metazoa > Arthropoda > Insecta > Blattodea > Blaberidae > Diploptera > Diploptera punctata. Next base: position 363,410 of record JASPKZ010007335.1, on the reverse strand, counting down.
CATTAAATCTGACCTTTTCATAAAGTCAATTTTCATAAATAATAATTTAGAATAAATAATAAATAATTATTTAGAAACTGGCAAGTTCCTGAACCGGATGTTCCTGTACTTCTTACTATTGTTTTAATATCCTTAATTTATATTATTTGGTAATTGTTTTATCCCTAAGGTATGGACTTTATAGGATAACAATATATATTTTTTTATTCTGGCTGGGAGCTAGACCGATGCAGTAACCTCTAACCTGGAGGACCAGGATGTTTGAGTTTGGGGTTATTGTCATCCAGAGATATTTTTTTCACCACAGATAATGACCCATCCCAAACTGATCATGTAATTCCGGGTAAGGGACACATTAAGTTACAAACAGCCGAACCAGCTGAGCCCGGGATTTTTTTACGAGGTGTATCTCCTCCCGCTCCTTTATCAACAATAATTTATTAACGACTGAGGGAAAAAGTCAGATTCACCGGAACCGGGATTTCAATTCGGAACCCCCCCCCCAATATAAATCTTAATATGCATCATCTGACTTAACTGTCTCGGTCTTTTTGATTGTTTATAATACAAAACTCTGTCGAATAAGAAGTTAACGATCAGTTTTCCATGACATTCTTTTTACATGGCCACCATTATAAAATTAGACAATGTAGGTACTTTAAGCCCTAGGTCCCAAGTCTGAAGATTTTCAGGCTCGTAAAAGAACCGCAAGCCTGAATAAAATGACCTCTGTGTAAAATTTAACTAACCTTCATCTAACCAAGTAATACCTTAGTTACCTACTAGGTGTTTCATTAAGGCAATGCGCTAACAACATGCCACTCTTTGGCATCTACAGGTAAATAGCGTAACTAAATTAGCTTGGTTAGGAAACTACCGCTAGGTAGCACACATGTCCCCACTCTGGACGTATGGTTACATACATATACACACACATGCAAAGAAGTAAACAATATGCCACATACTTAAACGTATGACTGAAAAATTGAGGAAGACTGCATACTAACAGTGGATACTGTATTGTTTCGGCTCCTAATATGACGTATCTAGCAGTCCCGATTCGATCCCCAGTAGGGACAAGGATTTTCTGAGTTTTTCCTCATCTGTGAGACAAGTATCAGGGAATTTCAAGACTCAAATAGTCCCCAAACACCATATGACCATATAGCCATTTATCACCCACATCATATTTCCCTTTTATATGAGTATATTGTCTTAAATGTTCGTGTTTACTCGAAAGTGGCCCTGCAATGAATCGATAAATAATTAATCGGGGAGGCCTTCCTTTGGATCTGAAATAAAACGAAATTATGAACTCGAATAACTAACTAATTAAGTCACTGGCACTATCGAATTCGTAGGCTCATGGCCACTCTCCAAATATCCCTTTCCTGAGCTAATGTTTTACAATCATCCCCTGTATATTATACTTCCCTCAAATCATGATTGTTATTCTCCCATCTCATTCTTGTCCTACATACTACAGGCTTTCTTTCTGGTTTTCCTACATGGAGTTTCCATGGCCCTATTTCATTCCCCATTCGTGCGGTATCTCCTGCCCATCGCAAGAGACTTAACTGTCCTTATTGCATCTGGCTTCCCATGTAGCTCACTATTAAGTAGTCTTCTTCATTCACTTGTCTCTTCGTCTCTCTTTGGTCCAAAAATGTTCCTAAGAACTTTATTCTATTATATTCGTAATATTTTCTGTAATAAGTACCGGTAACCTATTTTCATTAATATAAAGCATGTTGGTTTTATGTGTATCGGATGTCCATAAAACAAATACTGTAGTACTCGATTCATAGAACTGCTATAAAAGAAATGAATGCCGGAACTAAAAAACTAGAACTTGAACACTAAATCATTGAAGAGTTCTAATAAAAGGACTATTACTTATGTAACAGATCGTTAATTGTGATGAAGAATACAAGTTGAGAAGTAGATTAATGCTAGCTTTTTCAGGTCATGATGTCTGGGGCTTCCTAATTGTATTATTTATGTCCCCAATCTATTGCAAACACTCGCAGGGCGTTCCTGTTCTCTATCCTCTCCTTCTCTGACCTAGATTACAGTGTTAACAACCGACATACACTTCGACCTAGCCAAGGCTGTTCTAAACTAAAATGTTTCTATCACATTTTTATAACAATTTGATCAAATTTAAATAATTTTCAAGTCACACATAAAGCATAAACTTTGTAACTTTATAGGCGGATACAGTTCAAATCCCAGCAAGGTATAGGTGGAGCTCATATAGGCTATAGTACATAAAGTTGTTTGAAAATATACTTTGAAAGTACGAGTTTAGAATAGTGAATGTATTGCTACATATAAAAGTAAATTACTATTTTTGAAAGTAGGAGAATATAATAGTGAACGTATTACCATATACGATGTACGTTTACCGCTATGGTCTCGGGGTAGCGTTGCTGTCTCCTACACAGCGGACCCGAGTTCCGTCCCCGGTCGGGAAAGGTTTCTTGGATGATGTTGGTTTTTCCTCACCTGTAAGACAATTGTCAGGAAATTTTAAGATCCAAACGGTCCCCGAACATCATCTGACCATCATAATCATAATTTTCGCCATGTTTAGTATGAATGTGTGTGTAAATGTTTGTACCGTCTTATTGTTGTGTTGTTTTGGAGGAGGTCATAATACTCAGCTGATCACTCATTCCAGAAGGTTCTCCATATCCTTGTGTGGTAAAATTGTGTATGAGATCCATAGTTTAAAATCCTTCTTTGAATAGGTCATGGCACTATAAGACCCAGGTTGCATGTGGCATAGAAAAACTGCCTATAGGTTGAGAGGTTATACTACATTAAGGAAAAGAATGTATAACATATTAAGTCAGAAGTTTTCAAACATTTTACCCCTACAGCTTGTTTGACCTTAAAATCATTATCCGATGTTATTTCTATAAAATTAAGACATCCAACCTGAAGAACGAGAAAAATTATCTTAAGGGGAGACCTACAACTTTAGCCATTAAATAATGGCACATTTCAATTTTTTTCTCAGCAACAATGCTGATTATAGAAATGAAATTTGGTATGTGATATCTATATTACAATGTGAGAATATTTGTGAACTTAAGTGCAATTCTAACTTCAGTCGTTACGGTTAATTAAATATTCAAATTGTCAGCTGAAAATTTTGCATTGTCTTGCCGTTTCCCTGATAATTTTCCTAAATTTCAAACTATTTTAATAATTCTTGTTTTATTTTACTCATTAATGATGTAGCTACAAAGATACTACAATTGTATAATTATAAAGAGTGTAAATATTTTATTTTTCATTTTAAATTGATGCAAACTCATTTTGTTAAAATTTGCATTAAAATATTTTTTTAAATAAAATATAATTGCTACATTACTAATTGTAGTATATTTTGCTCATCTCTGTAAACTACATATACATGCAAATTTTCATCTCAATATTTTGAAAACTTTGGGAGTTATCCGGGAAACCGTATAGAAAAAAATGAAGTAACAGAAAACAAGCGACGAACTTACAGAAGGTAAAATTAAAGGGCTCACTCGAGTGACAGCATTGCACATTTATAAACATAACTCGAAACGTAATAGAGATATCAATGAAAATCTTTCACCAATTTAAAGATGAAATTTCAATCTATTTGAAACAAAATTGAAAATTACTTTTTTTGACCCCCAGAGGTGTAGGTCCCCTTAGGTTTCATACACAAATGATAAGCATTGTACTTATTTATCACGTTAACTAACGGTGAAGTGCGAATCGGTAGTTTTGTTTTATTTTATGGGAAATACACTAAATAAAATTTAAATATTGCTTTGTTAATCATTGCGGCGCCCTTACCTGAAGGCTGCTACTCTCCTGGGAGCAGCGACCCACAGTTGAAAACCTCTTGTTAAGTAATTATCTATGCTCAGAGATTACTTTATAAACATTCATTGTTTCAAATTTAAAATCTGGACAATGTAGTGCGGCTAGTGTTACTTATGTATCAAATTACAGGTTATTATTTTTCTCATCGTAAATCCCTAGCGTAATATTTTTTGTGCACAACTTATCAACCAATTTCAATTCAATATAATTGTGACGAAGGCCTACTTAAATATTAGTTCATTATGACAATAAATATATATGAAATAAAGAGTGTTCCTAAAATAATCTAACAGAATATCTCTAAAATAAAATCTAAAAACAAAATCTTAAAAAAACTTATAATAAAACTGACTTCATAATATACTGCTATTACAATGAAATTGATTTTTAAGGTCAGCGAGATGTAATTTAACAGGAAAAAAGTGTTAAGAATTCTGAACTGAAATATATCAGATAGAGCAATTGGATTGGCATGGGTGCATTAGAAGAATGCAAGATGAAAGGTTATCTAGAAGAGTATTGGAATAGTGCCCGCTTGGGAGAAGAAAGAATGGAAGACCTTGTAATTCGTGAATGCGGAATGTAAGTACAGGAATTATTGTAAGAGAACTAAACGTATGAAATGTACGGATAAGGACGAATGGAGGAGAAAAATAAAACCTAAGGCACAGAAAGATGTGTAAGCATTAGAAATCCGTATATAAATGAAGTATTATTACACGTAGGTTATGTGTAACGAAAACAGAATTTAAGATTTTAGTTTCAAAACTTTAATCTCAGATATTATCATTAATTGAGGGGGAAAATATCCAACAAACTTAATTACTTAATTGTGAAGAGATAAGTTGTCTACCATCTACAAAAAAAGTCCAAACTTTAAATTTTAATCTCTTAATGGTGTCTATAAATATGCCGGATCACAAAACTATGTCAGTAAACAAAATATTGACTCAAACGGGTTACCTTGAAGTTAAATTCACCTAATCATACTAAATGCGTCACTACTTTGATTTTTTCTCTGTCTAGACGTTTAGTTCACGTAACTTCGTTGCTTACATTTAGACGTATTCCTTCTGAGGGATTTGAACTAAAATTGTTTTCTGTACCAAAGAATATTGAAACGATTCTAAAATTTCATTATCAAGTAGTTCATTAAACAGTTTATAACATTTTTAAATGAGAATTTTCTGAGTGTATTTTATATTTAATTATCTTTTAACATCAAAGTTCACAACACGTCTAGAATATTTGCTTCGATACAGTAAACTATGTACTTTTATTTTCGAGTAAGGGTCGGTTTCACCAACAGAGGTAACTGTATTACGCCAGTTAAGCTATGCATTATACATGGGGAAAACTGGCGTAATACAGTTACCTCTGTTGGTGAAACTGGCCCTAAGAGTTCACTGATTTAATGATTATGATGATGATGAAATGTATCTGGTTAAGCAATTAAAATTCCAATCAAGTATTTGCCTTGTTGAAGAGAAAATCTCCGGTTAATTGGTCGGTCGCGAGATATCTTAAACACTGCCTGATACCAACAACCTAGACGTTCAGTGTATTATAAATTTATTTTATGGTACCATAGTAATTTTATGTATAACAATTTTTTACATTGTTTTCTTTTATTTCTCTGGTGAACATCAAATAACACAAATTATTATTATTATTATTATTATCATTAATATTATTATCATTAATATTATTATTATTACTATTATTATATTATTATTACTATTATTATTATTATTACTATTATTATTATTATTATTATTATTACTATTATTATTATTATTATTATTACTATTATTATTACTATTATTATTATTATTACTATTATTATTAATATTATTATCATTAATATTATTATTATTATTAATATTATTATTATTATTACTATTATTATTATTATTACTATTATTATTATTATTATTACTATTATTATTATTATTATTACTATTACTATTACTATTATTACTATTACTATTACTATTACTATTATTACTATTATATTATTATTATTATTATTATTATTATTATTATTATTATTATTATTATTTATTACCATCGTTCTTTAATTTAATTTCTGTTAAAAATTGACTAACGATATTTCGTTGTAGAATGTAGTTATAATGCAAACCAAATATACACCTCTGTTGGATGATTGCACAATGCTTGAGGTATGAAAAATATCTTAAGTTCTATTAATTATATTGATGGAATGTTGTAAGTAGGGAAAGGAATTTGAGGTGCGGCACCTTTCCAAATGTATAGCTATTTTCATATCAATGGTTCAATATATGTATTTGGGCGGATGAAATGAAGCGAAATGAACACAATTTGTTGCACCTTTTTGCATATGTTCGTGAAATTACTACATTGCGCCCATTTTTCCTTATTTTTTGTGTTTCATCACCCTCTCCTTCACTCTTCTCTGTGTTTTAAAAGATTGGACAGAAAAATGTATATTTTTTCTTCTTGAACAGCTTTTTAAAACCTCAATCAGAAGTCAACAATATAAAATAAATATTAAAATATAATTTATGTAAATTATACCCGAGAAACAATGGCCAATCTGCAGTGTGAAGTACACAATTGTAAATAATAAATATTAAAACACAATTTGTGTAAACTACCAGTAATGGCTAATCTGCAGTGTGAAGTAAAATTTAAATTTCAACCAGTGTTGCTGCAACAGTTTAAAATAAGTTCAGTTAGTACTGGCAATAATTAAACAGTTTTCAGGCTACCGATTTGTTGTTGGCTGTGTTTTACTAGTCTGAACCACAACTTACTTTTATTGGTATTGCAACTGGGTTTTCACAACAATAACATGGCGAATGTTAAGAAGGATAAGTTATATGCACTTTTAGAACGCAGTTAATCGAAACTGATGGCATTATTCTTCGATGTTCCATCTGCGAAGTAAATATTGCAATAAACTAAATAACTACCTATGTATTACATCTTATGGACTCCATCCATCCATAGTAATTCTGCCCGAGGGCAGGTCCTTCACTGCAATCATAGCATTTTCATGCTATGCTTGCAGCTTTATTAGGGAATTGTGTAGGTGTGGTAGCTTCCCGTTGCTTTCCACGCCGGTGAAGGATGATGATGATAATGATAAGGATGATAATGATAAGGATGATGGCAATGTGATTTCGGGGACCGTTTGGGCCTTAAAGTTTTCCTGACATTTGTCTTACAGGTGAGGAAAAACCCCGATAAAAACCTCACCCAGATAAACTGCCCCGACCGGGGATCGAACCCGGGCCCGCTGCATGACAAGGCAGCTCGCTATCTCGAGACCACAGCGGTGGACGTCTTATGGACTCTATAAAGAAGAAAAATTAGTGCAAAATGATATACATATTATGTAAACTGAGTTCATGTAACTGGTTCAAACTTTAATTTAATTATTTCAGCAATGCCTTTTTTTTGCACTTTTTGTATGTATTTTCAGCACCTTCCCCTCCTTTACGTTCAAAATTTGCACCTTAAAATACCTTCCCTACTTAGAAGTAATTTCGGTAGAGGCCTAATATTCTTAAAACAACAGTAATTCCGTGTTAGAGTGAAACTAGAGTATCTCCAATGTATTATGTACTTCAGATATGTTGGTTAAAATTAAGTTTTTAAAGTGGATAAAAACGTTATTTGTTTTTTGTAATTTAATCAATTTAGCAACGTGAAATTACTTGAATTATTAAGTGTTTATAAAATTAAGAGAATAACAAGTGTAGCGGAACAAAATACTTTTCACCGTGCTTTTATATAGAGGCATCCTGCTGAGCTTTTTGTCGTTTTAATAAACTGACCACGAATATGTTTTACTAACTCGACTACCATGAAAGAATTATTCTCACGTCCGATTCGCCACATTGAAAGTAATATTCGATACGCCAATCAGATGATAATACGGTTCTCCAACTTTAAATTCATTTGTTGATTCGATTTCGTTTACTTCAATTTATCAGACTAAATTTGTATTCATAAGTTATACAAGGCCAGTTAAACAGGTTTCTTATGTAATGCTAAATATAATATAATATATACATTAAGGGCTTAGGACAAGTAACATGATATACATATTGTTGTTTCTGAGATAAAGTAGCCTATAAGGATTTTAATGTTTATAAAATTATGGCAATAACATGATAAGACATATATTGTTCTTTCTGATATGTATATATATATATATATATATATATATATATATATATATATATATATATATATATATGTGTGTGTGTGTGTGTGTGTGTGTGTGTGTGTGTGTGTGTGTGTGTGTGTGTGTGTGTGTGTGTGTGTGTGTGTGTGTGTGTGTGTGTGTGTGGATTTTAATGCTTCAAAAAATTATAAGTACTTAATTGGGCAGTATTGTTGTTGATACATTGTGTGTCTATTTGTTTTAACTCATCACTAGCGCACTTACAATTGGTTTTATGGATATTTTAATACATTTATTTGCTATCATTATAATAAATGACATTTCTTAACAGAATGTGGCTCATCATGTTACTGCCGTAAGCGGTTCACACACACACATATATATATATATATATATATATATATATGCCTATATGTGTGTGTGTGTGTGTCAAGACTTTCTTAATACAAAAAGGTATCATTTTAGATACATAATTCTGAAATGTAATGATGCAACAATTTCATACTTATGAATATTAATATTTTTGTCTATTTTCAAATATTTTATTTTTTTTTCCTTGCCGGTTAGTTGCTATTTTTGCCATATTCTGAATCGCTGAAAAATAACTTGATCAACGGAAAATAGAACAATGTTCATTATTTTATTATTTCTTTCAAAATCCCTGGTTAAAACGCTCTGCCATTGTCTAATGCAGAGCCGTCCAAACTACGGCCCGCGGGCCACATCCGGCCCGACATGGCTTTTCGTATGGCCCGCGTAAGCACTGAAAAGAACAAATTAATTTGTATTATAAATTTAGATTTTAAAATGTGAAATCTAGTTTGGACATCCCTGTGTGAAATTCATCTCTCTGGAATGTGGAGTAGAGGTGTCACCGCTTCTCTTGACAAAGTAGTTCTTATTTGTTTTCTCCCCACTCCAAACTTTGAACACTACTTGTTTCGCTTATTGTATTGTCAATCAAACAGTGGTCTGTGCACGGAATTATTGTAAAAATAGTGTTAAAATGAGAAAATGCTTTCAAAAAACGCAAAGTTGATTCCTAGTGTAGGAAGTTTAACGAATCCTGGACCAGCAATTACTTTGTGAAGGAACATGCAAACAAAGTGTTATGTGTAACGATGTTATTGCAGTTGTGAAATAATATAACATTATCAAACAGAGTATAGCCATTTTTATAAATTTAATGGAGATGGACGTACTGAGAAAGCGAACGAGCTCTTTTCAAAAGTTACGGCACAGCAGCAGTTATTAATTCAGGATGGTGGTGTAAGACAAAGAAATGCTACCCGAGCGAGTTATGAAGTTTCGAAACTAATTGCTGAGAACGGAAAACCGTTTTCTGATGGCGAATTTTGTGAAAAAGTGTCTGATTGCTGTTGTCAAGAAGTTGTGTCCCGATAAAATTGATATATTCAATTCAGTGTCGCTATTAAGAAACACTGTAATTAGGCGAATAGAAGAACTAGAATCCAATGTTCGTCATCAGCTTGTAGAAAAAGGAAAACAATTTGAACATTTCTCCGTTGCATGCGACGAAAGCACGGACATAACCGATACTGTTCAGTTGTTGCTATTTCTTACAGACATATATACCGATTTCAAAATTACGGAAGAACTAATAGGGGCAAGAAGTATATATTTTGGTACGACGAAAGATACTGACTTGTTCGAGGAAGTTGCGAAAGCTGTCGACAATATTGAACTAGACTGGGTGAAAGTATGCAGTATAACAACTGATGGTGCGCCATGTATGTTGGGAGCCAACACCGGAATGGCGGAATTAATGAAGAAAAACGTTGAAGTTTTAGGAGTTACAGTGCATAAATTGCACTGCATTGTACACGAAGAAATTCTTTGCGCTAAAGCGGCAAATCTCGATGGAATTGTGCAGACTGTTACTAGGATAATTAATTTCATTCGTAGCAGAGCCTTGAATCACCGCACTTTCAAAACATTCCTAGATTATATGAGCAGTGAATACGGTGATATAATCTATCACGCTGAAATAAGGTGGTTGAGCCGTGGTCAAACATTAACAAGATTTTTTGCTCTGAGAAATGAAATACGCTAATTTCTTAAGGAAAAAAAGTATGAATGTGATATGTTAAGTGATCACGATTGGCTGTCCAGACTAGCATTTCTTGTCGACATTACAAAACATTTGAATGAGTTGAACATAACTTTACAAGGTAAAGACAAATTAATCAATCAAGTTCACAGTGAAATAGCAGCTTTCAAATTGAAACTCAAGCTATTGAAAAGGCACGTGTCTGTGAAAAACTGGGTACATTTTCCAAGTGTATGATCTGCAAAATGAATATCTTGAATTGTGTTTCAGAAATGATTATTTTGTGGAAGTTATCGAAAGAATTGAAGAAGAGTTTCTAATATATTTGTTGATTTCAATAAAATGGAACCAGACATTTATTTGTTTTCGTCTCCATTTTCCTTCGATGTTGACAAAGCACCAACAATGTTGCAATTTGATCTAATATATTTGGAGTGTGATGGCGCAATGAAAGGAGTTTTTGATCCTACAGATCTGATTACGTTCTACAAGTTACTACCAGAAAAATATGTAGGGCTGAAGGAACACGCCTGACGTTTAATCTGCATGTTTTCCTCGATATAGGGCCTACTTATGTGAAAAAAAATTCTAAAATGAAAATTCAAAAATCACGATTGAGGTCAAGCTTGAGTGACGAACATCTCCAAGACGTCTTATTTATCAGTACTACTCAGCAGACACCTGACATCGATCGATTGTTACCTTTAAGAAGCCAGCTCCACTTTTCTCATTAGGTAAATACGTTCACCTTTGTACCAATTTTTATACAATTTTAATTGCAACATGGTGTTACAAATGTTTAACAATCTTCTGTATGATCATGTAATGTTATTTCAGTAATAATAATAATAATAATAATAATAATAATAATAATAATAACAGTAGCAACAATAATAGTAACGATATTTACGTTCCGGCCCGCGATCAATTGCACAATCAGTTATTGGCCCGGCCCATTAAAAAGTTTGGGCGGCCCTGGTCTAATGGCTTCTTCAATGTAGGCCTATCTACCATAAAGAACTGGAGATAAAAGGAGACCCTATTTAAATTCTTGATTCACCTCTTTTGACCAGATTGTTATATTTTCTTTATTGCCCACTTCTATCTTTGTTTTAGCAGAAACCTTAGATTTATTTTATTTTATTAAATGATCAGGTTATCCTTTCTTATACATTATAGGCCACAATTTACTTTCGAGTACACAGTAAAAAGGTTTCTCCTAGTCCACAAGTAAAATACATGTAGGTAAATTAAATTGTTGGTTTTTTAATTCATTGTTCCAAAGTAATAATTTAAACTTAAAATAAGTAAGTCATCGACATATCTCATTAGGAATTTAATTTTGAATTTTTCTTTAAGTTTTTTCGAAATGTTTTTCCTCTAAAAAAATATTTCTGAAATATTACCTGAAGTCGAACTACTAGTGAGATACGTTGATGAATTACCATTTATATATTTCATTCATATTGAGAATTTTCCTCATCATTGAAGATTTTCTCCAATTAATTTTAGTAATTAACATTATTAAAAAAATAATAAACATTCACAAATTTTCCTTAATTAAGGTTCTCCATCGTTCTCTGTCCTCTGTATCTTCATTTGTTACACCAAATGTCCTCATATTTATATATGAAAATGAAAATAATATAAAGACATAATGGATGAACTAAATAAAATACACCACAAAATACAATTCACAAAAGAATCAGAGAAAAACAGTTCAATAAACTACCTAGATCTATCAACCTCTAAATATTCTGAACCATAATAATTTGAATTAATATAAAATTATGGAATATTCACCTGAAAGGTCCGTCTCATCAACTTAATTAATTATTTAACTGTAGCGCTTTCGGGACTTGTCCCGTCATCGGCAGGATTCAAAACTGGTGTTTCAACGGAGCACATCATGGATCTTATAAAAGTTAATAATAATTTGGACATAAACATTTATAGAAAACCAACCACAAATACTATAGCAATACACAACAAATCATCCATATCAACAAAAAATGAGTACCTTTATTAGCTTAATAAATAGAAAGATACAACTTCCTTTAAAGAAAATAAATAACCATAAAGAATTAAACTACATAAAACGTTAGGCTATAAGAAACGGATACAACCCAGAATTCTAATCAATAAATTAATTAGAAAACAAATAAGAAAAAACGATTTAATAAGATTAACAAAACTGAGAAGAAGATAATATAAGGACAAAAATGGGTCCCATTTACTTATTCAGGTAATGAAATAACAAAATTGGCAAAATTCGTCAAGAAACACGATAAAAACATAAAAATAGCTTACAAAACTAGTAATAAATTAAATAACTTAATCCTTAACAAAATAGGAGAAAATAATAAATATGAAAATAAAGCCGTATATAAACTTAAATGTAACGACTGTAAAAAATGTTACATAGGTAGAACTTCCAGAAGTTGTAAAATAAGATTTAATGAACATTTCTCAGACTTCGTTAAAAGAACGGGAAAAATCAAGGTTTGCTCGACACACTTCAGAGACCGGCCATCGTTTTAACAACATTGATAATACAATGTCAATAATCCACAAAGAGAACAACAGACACAAAATCAATATCCTCCAAGAAATTGAGATTACCAAGGAGGCAAAAAATACGAACATGTAAACGAAAACACGCCCAACGTCCAAAAGCCTCTACATGAAATGTACAAATAATTCAGTACCATGAGAAATGCTGATGATGGAGCATGCTCTTTGAAAGGCCTAGATTTTAATAATATGACGACGTTATAGAACATAAGTTAATATAGTTGCGGTCGATTGTTTTATCAGGTACGATTTTTAAAAATAAAATAAAAATATACTAAAAATAGATTGGAAAAAAATTGTCTTAGTAATAAAATGTTTAGGAAATAAACATTTCGGAAAAAATTATAGCCTATTGGTAAAATTGGAAGAAGAAATATGTCTATAAATTCTATAAATATGAATGTGTTTTATCATTGCAGATAGTCTAATAAAGGCATAGTTTTTGCATAGTTCAAATTTGCAGAAAGAACATATTCGCGAATGAAGAGAATATTTGTCATTCGCAGTGGCGTAAGGGCGCGACCTTTAGCGTTAATACTAACTGCTTAAATATCATGACATTAGAAAATGGACTTGCATTTGTGGCTCTCTCTTTTGATGCATTGTCTTGATAGCGAATCCAGGCAACGTCGTGACTTTCTTTTAACCTTTCCATTATTTCTGCTTGCCAAACTTTCATTCAGTCTTTCTCTCCTGAGAGCGTTGACTTCAATGGATTATAGCAGACAGGGGCTCGTTAAAGGTGGATTAGATAGATAGAAGCACTCGCCTTTGATCCCATCATTATGTACTTCCTCGACTGGATGTTCTTAATACCGCAGCCTCAAGGTACCCACACGAGGAAGTGGATTCAGATCCTGGACAATTGTGTTCATTCATTAATTGATGCTTCATGCAGTAGCTCTTTCATATTACATTCATTATCTTGAATACAAACTACATATGCACAAAATTACATACTAATGTTTGATTTAAAATCACGAAACTTCAGTAAATATAAGCTACATTTTTAAAATTGTTTAAATAATTGCAGAATCCTAATAAATACATCATCGTAAATGGTGTTAAAGCCATTCTACTACTTCAAACGATGATTATTTTCAACTAATCATAAAGATATTGGAACCCTGTATTTCATATTCATAGCCTGGGCACTGTATTCTTTGAACTTTTTCTGTATTAGTTATTGTTCTTTAAACCAAATTATTATCTACGCTTTCAATAACATTAAATATCGACATCCACTTTTATCCTCATTCACGTTTATTACTTTTTTTAGTTTCAGACCACGTCTACTTTTTTGTAAGTTTTGGGGATCACTTACCATATCTCTGCGAAGAGTGGATATTTAAGCCTATTAGATAACAGAATATATATATATATATATATATATATATATATCAAATTCAATTAATAAATGAGCAAGATCCTTCATGAGTTGTGAAATATTCTACAAACAAATTTGTATGGCCCTACTGATTGTTATGGTATTTTAATATACTGTATATAATTTCACAAAGCATTTATCAATTATAACTTTTATTGAAATGGATTTTACATCTACAATTAGATCTGCATATCTAGTGAAATATTTAACTACCCAAACAACATTGCCATATTGTAAGCATAAAAAAACGTAATTATAAGTTACATAAAAATATTAATCTGGAAAAGACGTATTTTGTTATATGTATATATATTGTGTGTGTGTGTGTGTCTGTGTGCGTGTTTTAAAATAATTATGTTAGAGCCCTACTATTTTCATTTATTTTTCTCCTCAATATTTTTAAAGAGAGAATAAACTCTATTCTTAAGGCATATGTTACAAACATGTTTGAGTCATATTATGGCCATTCTATGAAAATAATTGAGTACATTACAACTGAAGCACATCTGAAACATGAATGTCTCTATTAAAAGTGATGCTACTGCACATCCCAATTATTACCGGTATAACTTCACAACAAAATTAATTTAACATGTTTCGTATTATAGTACAATGAGAGAAAAAATTGAAAGTGTTGAAATATATATAAGTGATGACAGAAGGGAGTAAATTGATTTTAAAATCTGTAGATAGGTCGATTTTAGTTTTCTATCTTGAAATTTATGTTCAATGTAATGAATTAATTTTTAAAAAGTCAGTGTTTATTAATGCTGTTTCACTTTATTGAGTTTAAAGTTAAAAAAACTAAAATATCAGATTTTTGTTCAGATTAAGATCTTTTTCATTAGCCGAATGGAATTACCTCTCGTACAGACCGTCCATCTTCGATTCCCAATCGTGATAATTTTCAGATTGAAGTCCCTGCTCCTTAACTCTAAAAAAAGTGCAAGAATAACTTCATGATATAGATTCTTAGGCTACCCTTTACCTCAGGTATTATCGTCATAATGTTTATTTATCAAAGTTTTATATGATTTTCATAAATGTTTATTTTATTCAACATTCATAGCAGCTGTTTCAATACACACTCTCTTCTTTAGATGAATGTCACAAATACAAATAAATGTTCCTATTTTGGTATCCGACACAGCGGAACATTGAACTGCTTCGTTTGTGGATGATTTGCGAATTAATGCCATGTCATCCCGCGTACACTCGCTTCACGTCAGTCATGAATGTGGGTATGGAGCAGCCTATACCCTAAGTAAGCTGGGTAAGTGCTTCATTTGATATTTGCTCATGACTATATAAGGTTAGTATCTACGTCCATGCGACGCAGCAACTGTGATGTTATGACTGGAGGTAAACGTTCCGTTATGTCGTATAATAAATAAGTGTAACTAGCCATTACAATACAAACAAAAGGTAAAAACATTATAAAACACATAATTTTCTTACTATAAATTTAAAAGAGGTGATTAATTTAAATCCAATAGAGAATTCAATAACTTATTGCTCTTCTTTAAATTATTTATTGTAAAATTTATAAAATATCTAGCCTTTTTCCTTTGTTATAATAATAATAGCTTTAAAATTGGAATTAAAATAATGATAATATTGAAGAAAGCTGTTAGCGTATCTTCATCAAGTAAACATCAAATCAAGTGATGTTCATAATGCCCATTCAATCTACCTCATCTTTCTATTCGCAATATTTTTGTTAATGCAGTTATTTAAATGGACGGCGTTATGCATCAACGGGCTATGCTTCATTATGTAAGTTCCGAGAAAAACACGTTTAAATTTTTTTAACTCTAGCAAGAGCTAATTATTTATTTCTGAGTTGATAATCATTTATATAATAATATTGTATATACATTACTTATTCGTACTGTATGAGTAAAAAAAAAATATAGGCCTATATTTTAATGGTCAGTATGTCAGTATTGCACTTAGACGTAATGAGGCCGATGTTATAATCGTTCTGTGCCATTAAGTTAAGCGCCGCAAGATGGCGTTTACACTGTTGATGCGTATTAGTGTGGGATATTTTATTATGTATCAATCAGCCAAGTGTCAAGGTAGTGCGTATACACAGTTGATATAAAATATTGTATCATAATATTAGTAGTGTTTGTATGCACAATACACTTATTATTGATGTGTGTTATAGCCTATATTGTAATGTTTTGTAATACTTCATATTACGTTTTGAAATGCACGTGTTACATGAATAAATAATGTTTTCTAAATAAATCCAATTTATTCATACAGTTACAGTACATAAAAAAACACATTCATTCATAGTGTTCTGCTTAAGAGCAGGTCTTTCACTGCAAACTCGACATTCTCCACTCCTTCCTTAACTCAGATTTCCTTTTTCTATCTGCATACAAACCATTTATTTTAATATTGTCTAACATCTGATGTCTTTTTCTGCCTCTAACTTTCTTTCCGTTTACCATTCCTTCTAGAGCATCCTTCAGCAGGCAGTTTCTTCTTAGCCAGTGGCCAATTCAATTTCATTTCCTCTTCTTTATGAGTTCCAGCATTGTTCTTCTTTCACCCACCCTGTCTAGCACATCTTTATTTAATATTTTGTCTGTCCATTTTATACGTTCCATTCTTCTCCATATCCACATCTCAAAAGCTTCCAGTCGCTTTTCCTCATTCCGTCATAATGTCTAAGTCTCTGCACCATATAATGCTACACTCCATACAAAGCACTTCACTAGCCTCTTCCTTAATTCTTTTGCCATAGATCCGCAGAAAATGCTTGTCTTCTTGTTAAAAATTATTTTGCCATTGCTATCCTCTGCATTACTTCTTGACCGCAGTTCATGTTACTACTGATAGTTCAACCCAAGTATTTGAAGCTCTCCACTTGCTCAATGGCCTCATCTTTAATCCTCATGTTTATCTTCCTTGGTTTCTTTCCTACAATCATGACCTTCGTCTTATTTATATTTATCATCATCCCATAATCCTCGCACTTATCATTTAGCTCCATCAGCATGTTCCTCAATGTCATTGCATCTTCTGCTAGCAAAGTCATATCATCAGCAAATCTTATACACTTTATTCTTCTTCCCCCCATAAGAGATTAAAAAAAAGAAACAGGCATGCTATAACAATTTTGTGAAATCAATTTTTTATTCATTAGAGTAAAAAATATCAATAGACATCCTTCAGTTTGCACACTAAATTTTTATTTTTAATTATAATACGTTTTTAAAAGGCATATACATGACTTGTCCACCGCTGTGGTCTCGAGGTAGCGTGCTGCCTTGTCACGCAGCGGGCCCGGGTTCGATCCCCGGTCGGGGCAGTTTTTCTGGGTGAGGTTTTTATCGGGGTTTTTCCTCGCCTGTAAGACAAATGTCAGGAAAACTTTAAGGCCCAAACGGTCCCCGAAATCATATGGCCATCATCATCCTTATCATTATCATCATCATCCTTATCATTTGTCATCATTATCACCCTTCACCGGTGTGGAAAGCAACGGGAAGCTACCACACCTACACAATTCCCTAGTAAAGCTGCAAGCATAGCATGAAAATGCTATGATTGCAGTGAAGGACCTGCCTTCGGGCAGAATTATTATGGATACATGACTAATAATATGCTTATGTAACTGTAAACAATATTTAAAATGAGTGGAACAACAGTAAATAATACAACTAATTTATCTCATATTTTTAATTTGAATTATTCACATTGGCACTATCGAACCTGTAGGTTCATGGCCGCGCGGATATAAGCTCTCCATATAACCCTATCCTGAGCCAATGTTTTCCAATCATCCCCAGTATAATCTACTTACCTCAAATCATAGTTAATGTCATTCTCCCACCTCATTCTTGGTCTACCAACTGGGCGTTTTCCTCTGGTTTTCCTACAATAAGCTTCCATGCACGTCTTTCGTATTATATTATATTAAAATTATCATAGAAGAAATTTAGAAAAAAAATATACGCTTTTCATTTCACAAAAGAAAAAAAAAATAGCAAAAGTAATTTTTATAACCAATGAACAGTGGATCTCCTAACTCCGATGCCTATTACAATGACCTCTGAATTGACAAGCGACTATTTTTTTATCTTTATGTTTATAAAATGGGAGTAGGCCTATGTGTATTTCATGTACGAAAACTATATGAATCACATAATAAATAATTCTTTTACATACCTGCAGAGAGACAGAAGATGATTTTCCATTTTCAGGAAATTCTCATAAACGATATTATCTAAAATTTTCTGAACCCTGGATGTCATTATAACATTAAAAAATCACACTGACTTGGCAATCTTCACTATTTGTTGTAGCGTCAAACCAACAATACTCAGTTATGCATCAACAATATAACAGCGAGAACATTGGCCCTAAGCTGCATGATGCAGAATTCAGATTAGTATTTATTAAGATCTACTTTCATACCCGTTTGTTGCAAAAAACATATAATTTCTGATAGGACTGATGGCGTTTACATTTTTCTTTAATATTAAGTCTATATTTAAAGATTAGTGCTAAAAGTGTGCGTACACTTACTTCATGAGCCAGTGCAACGGATGAAATAAAAATATTTTTAGTGGCGCTTAGCCGGTTGATGTATAACGCCGCCCAAATAACCGTGTGTGGAAGGAAGATAGCCTAGGGAAAGTATTGATGTAGTAGCAAAACCAATTCTATTGTATTTTTAGAATACTTATTTCGCAAATCAAAAAGAGAGTTAATCTGATATAAGTTATATTCCTTTAATGGATAAAACGACTAGTAATTTTAAGTGTTTTCATTATCATATAGAATACTAATATTAAAGTTATAACAATAATAATAGGACAATGAATTGATTTTTATTGGTGTAGCTCTATTTTCAAATTCATTATTATCATATGTATAACAGTAATATAACATTATTCAAAACCAAAATCTAGAAATCAGCAGTCAAAAGTCAGAAGTGATGGACTTCGAAAGAAAATGCTCAAGGAGATCGAAAAGTTAAATTAATGAAAATATAATAGAACAAGTTACAAACTTTAAATAACTAAGATGTGACATTTTATATAATACAGATGATGATTTACAAAACAAATTAAACAAATTCCGACATATTTGCGGAAGAATTAGACGAACCGTGAAAAATGAAACAAGGAAAGACTCTCAAATCAAATTCTCTAAAACTATGGCCCCACGGGTATTAACATATGGCTGTCAGACGTGGGCACTCAATAGATTTGAGAAAAAAATTAATTTGAAAGCGCAGAAATGAACAGTTTTATATCAATTGCTGGAACAATATAAGCGATGAATACAGTACCTTACAATCCGAAACTAACTACGAATCTATAAATTAAACGAACTTCCGACCGAAAAAAAATGGCAAAAACGCATTCTCAGGATGGACAGAACAAGAATCACCCGACAATCGATGACTTATCAGCCCACTGGACGAAGAGGTTTTGGGCGACCAAGAGGAAGATTGCGAGACGATCTGTATTCCTGAGATGAACGAAATATACCTGAAGAAGAAGATGATGATGTAATTTAACATTCTAATGAAATAATGTATAAAATTCTGTATATGTAGAGTTAATTAACCATGATTTGAGGGAGGTAAATTATACAGGGAATAATTGGAAAACATTAACACAAAAAAGAGATGCATGGAGAGGATATGTTCCCGCGGCCAAAAACCTCAAGATTCATAAGTGCGAGTGAGTTGGTTAGTAGAGTAATAAATATTAATTTGAAAAGTTGCATTTCTTAACGTGAAGAGACTATACAGGGAATGACCTAGAAACTTATCAGACCTTGCGATTGTAATTGTATCTGAATGTATTACATTACCGACAGCCTTCCCCAACTTTCACAATCTGGAACAGCGTCAAAGAGCATCACACGAGAACGATTTTCTATGACATTGCGAATCTTTATCACTTTTATACGAACTGAAATGTATATAGCCTATATATATTTCCGGCTGATCATGAACTAGATACTACTTAGCAATTTCAGACATATGTTTATATTAACAACCACTCTACTATTTCAATCTAAGATTCTTTAAGAAAATAAACAACATTTCATTCCAGATAAATATAACATAATGTCCTCAACCCGTGCCTAACTTCAATTTTATATTCTTGAATATTCGGGTCGAGGGATGAGGTGAGATGAAGTCTCCAATCTTTAGAGATCTGTGAACGACAAGAGTGCCGGCAGACAAGCCCTGACGCAGTATTACAGGGGCATATGAATGAAGTGGGACGTAATGCATAAGGTGATTCTGGAGAAATTATATAGGCCTAATATAAAATTGGTGGCAGTGGAAAATGGGAGAAACGCCGAGAAAAATTTGCCCAAACTCCGTTTGGTCTACCACGAAATCCACATACAGTGGCCTAGACTCGTTCTCGAGACCCAAGCGGTGAGATGCGAACGTCTAACCGCTTGTGCCTCGGAGCTGTCTCATTCCGGATATACGAAATATAGGCTATTTCTTAATACAAACTCTCTCGTGCCATAGCTTACGGAATCCGGAGGTTGAGTTCCGCATTCACTAAGATGCTCCATTGGTCCTTATCATAGCTACGTAAATCTATATCGTCTATATCCAGTTTCCTAAGATCCATCCTAATATTATCCTCTCACCTATGCCTAGGACTTTCTAATACATTTTCCTTAAGTATTTTCTTATAAAAGATTTAAAGAATTTCTTCTATCATCTATTCGATCAACATGACCTGCCCATCTCTACCTTCCGGACTTAATGACCCTGATAGCATGAGGACGATATGGATTATGGAATTCCTCATAGTGATTTCGTAATAACATTATGTTTCAAAATTTGAAAATTTTGGTTAGTTATTACTGTTTACTTAAAGATATATTAGTTATTTAAAAAATCCAATAAACACATACCAAACTCTTTTTTTTTTTTAACATAACACATCTGAATAGCGTATAAATGTTGTTGTGTCTATCAAATTAACAATTAGTTGCATCTATACGAGTTCAGTGATCAGCATGTTTATCAAGCATTAATAAATTATATATTTTCACATATATAGGCATACATTTTATTGAGGCTTACTACCATTTAGGTCTCTCAAAAATTACAAATCATCAGCCTTTATAGGATACATTTTACCACGAGGTTAAATATGATACTAAGATGCTATAGTCACTGGCTGGATGATCATCTAGTCTGTGATTACACATATGGATGTGAGGCCATCAACAGGCTGGTAGGCCAAGGGCCTTATAGGCCTGTCGCGCCATGGAGTTTATAGTAATTTCTAATGTATTATTAGGGTAACAAAATATTTTATTTTACTGGTCTAAAATATTTAATTAATATAAAAATTTTGTAGGCTCCATATAGATCGATATTTTACTCTATAGAATTTGTTGTGTATTTATTAACCCAATATTTTTTGTAGCCTATTGATAAAATGAGAACAATATTTCTTATTAGCCTAAAAAATTATGTTGTAAAATTTGTAACAGTAGTGTCTTCTTCTGTATCTTGACTTCTAGACGGATATAGGCACGTGCTTAGCAACACCATCCACACCAGCTCTGAAAGCCACAGCAAGGTGGAAACTTATTTGAATACATAATTTGATTTGGCGACATCCGCACAGTTCTATGACTTAAATCATTCTACTCCTCGTCATCATTGCAATTTTCTTTATTTATCAACAGATATTTAGCGAATTCACAAAGAGGCTCCATTGGGTCCAATCCAATTTCGTTGCAACGTTTTCGTTCTCCTCAAGGTTTCCTTGTGAAAATTTCAGTACACAGAACAGTAATGTTTCAGTTTTCCGCCCATTTTATAAGACTGTAAACACTGAACTGAGATGTAACACTAAATAAATTATCATAAGTAATGCCACGAGTAATTGCTTTGGGGAAAAGGAGCTCTTCCAGATGAACGGAAGGAATCAATTATCGTACCAATTTATAAGAAAGGAGATAAAACTGATTTCAACAACTACAGGGGCATCTCATTACTTTCAACTTCGTACAAAATTCTAACAAATATATTAGTAAGCAGACTTAGTCCCTATATTGATGACATTCTAGGAGATCATCAATGTGCATTTAGAAGAAACAGGTCTACAACAGATCAGATTTTTAGTATAAGACAGATTTTAGAAAATAAATGGGAATATAATGGTAGGGCCTACTGTACATCAACTATATGTAGACTTCAAAAAAGCATATGATTCAATTAAAAGGGTGAAGTTATATAGTATCCTGCTGGAGTTCGGAATTCCTAAAAAGTTAGTTAGACTTATACGAATGTGTCTAAATGGCTCAAAGAGTAGGGTGCGTGTAGGCAAACAGTTTTCGGACACTTTTGAAATCCAGAATGGGTTGAAGCAAGGAGATGCACTATCTCCTCTACTATTTAATTTTGTACTAGAGCATGCCATTAAATCTTTAGAGAATGAGGAAGGTTTACAACTGAATGGTATTAATAAGCTGTTAGTTTATTCTGATGATGTAGTACTACTACTGGCCGATAGCGAGGAGATACTAAAGGCCAACACGCACACACTATTGAGTAACACTAAGACATTAGAACTGGAAGTAAATATCAGTAAAACTAAATATATGGTCACACGTAGAAATTCAGTATATAATGGAAATGGACAGCTAATGACAAATGAGGGAAATTTTGAGGAAGTGGCTGAATTCAAATACCTAGGAACAATAATCACTAATAGGAATGAGATGCACAAAGAAATTAAACATAGGCTCAATTCTGGAAATGCATGCTATTAAGCATTGCAGAGACTTTTGATGTCCCAACTCCTTTCAAAATACGTTAAGCTGAAAATATATAAAACTATTATTCTACCAGTTATATTATATGGGTACGAAACATGGACTCTTACTTTAAGGGAGGAAGGGAGATTACGAGTATTTGAGAATAAAGTTCTTAGGAAAATCTTTGGACCAAAGAGAGATGAACAGACAGATGAATGGAGAAGACTACATAACTATGAACTACATGGTCTTTATAGGAAGCCAGATATAATAAGAACAGTTAAGTCTCGTAGACTGCGATGGGCAGGACATGTTGCGCGTATGGGGAATGAAAGGCGTGCATGGAAACTTATTGTAGGAAAGCCAGAAGGAAAACGCCCAGTTGGTAGACCAAGAATGAGGTGGGAGAACAACATTAACTATGATTTGAGGGAAGTAGATTATACAGGGAATGATTGGAAAACATTAGCTCTGGATAGGGATGTATGGAGAGCTTATGTCCGCGCGGCCATGAACCTACGGGTTCGATAGTGCCAGTGAGTAAGTAAGTAAGAAATGCCACGAGTGATTTCCAAATTATCGATAAATTCACGACTCACGAAGTGAGTCGTGAATTTATGTAGAGAATTTGGAAATCAAAAGTGGCATTTGTTACGACTATTTAACGAATAAAAATTAAGCTGTTTACTCACAAATCATTATTTAACTATACTTATTGTAAAATATTTATATATTTAATGTAAACGGCGATGTTTGAAAACAAATCAGAAATGTGAGGTTATTTTCATTCACTGCTGCTTGATCATATTATTTATTGCCAAATAAGATCGCAATATTGTAAGAGTGCACCCAAGTGGAGAAGTAATGAAACACATCAAACTATATATCATAATCAACATTACGGGTTATTCATTTATTTTTTTAGTAAACAACTCACTAAAATCAAGGAATCTTTTCATTATTTGCTATATTCAATGTATTTGTTGCAGAAAAATAATGTTTTGACCTGTTCAGAACATTAAAAAGGAGGAGCTTTCTTTATCACAAAAGCAGGAGCTGATAAAGAGAAATCGATAAAGAGCGAAGTGAAACAGGACTGTCATTGGTTGTAAAACAACATTCATTGAAACTTGATTGGTCATTGACTAGCATTTGTGGCATGAGTTAAATAGTCAACTCAACTCCATGGCGCGACAGGCCTAGAAGGCCCTTGGCCTACCAGCCGGCTGTCTAACTGACATCCATATGTGTTAACCACAGAGGTAGACGATCATTCACCCAGTGTAGCGGTGATGCGTGATCAGCATGTTGGGTCCCCTAGCCGTTATTGCTGGTTTTCTCAACTCAGAGTCGCTATTTATTGTAGCTACCCAAATGCCTCACGATGCTGGGCGGGCACTGGCCGAAATTTTATGAGAAAATGTCTTCTCCCATGGGGACTCGAACCAGCTCAAGTCCCGTAGCAAGGCTTCTTGCCTTAACCACTCGATCACGGCGCGGAGCGTTCAGGCATTTATTTTTCTTATCATGTCGTATATATATATATATATATATATATGTATATGTATAGGCCTATGTATATATATGTTATAGGCCTATGTATATATATGTATAGGCCGATGTTATATATATATATATATATGTATATGTATATGTATATGTATATGTATATATGTATAGATATGTGTATATATGTATATATATGTGTATATATGTATATATATGTATAATATGTATATACTGGCTCTGTCTATCTATCTATCTATATCTATGTCTATCTATGTTATATGTATATATAGGTCTTGTCTATATCTGTATCTGTCATCTCTCTTTCTCTGTCTATCTCTCCTGTCTCTGTCTCTGTCTCTCTCTCTTCTCTGTCTGTGCTCTGTCTCTCTGTCTCTGTTCTCTCTCTCCTCTGTCTCTGTCTCTCTCTCTCTCTCTCTCTCTCTATCTCTCTCTGTCTCTCTCTGTCTCTCTGTCTCTCTCTGTCTCTGTCTCTCTCTGTCTCTGTCTCTCTCTGTCTCTGTCTCTCTCTTGTCTCGGTCCTCTCTCTCTCGTCTCTGTCTCTCTCTCTGTCTCTGTTCTAACTGTCTCTCTCTTGTCTCTGTCCTCATGTTCTCTGTCTCTCTCTCTGTCTATGTCTCTCCTCCGTTTCTCTCTGCCCCTCCCCCACCTCCCCGTCCCCTTCTTCTTCTTTCCTCCCGGCCCCCCTCCCTTTGTTCCCCCCCTGGGCCAGCTTTTCCGCCTTATCCACGTTCCGGATTAAATAAGTTATACATATATATATATAGTAAAACTTGTTGAATCCGGAACGTGGATAATACGGAAATCTGTCCAATGTGAACAAGTTTATTGGTTCCGTCGAAATAATAATAATAATAATAATAGTAATAATAATAATAATAATAATAATAATAATTTTACATCTAATTATTTTGCATAAAACGGATTCTGTCCAACTCGGAAATGGAAGGATATTTCTACACAAATGATGAATTATTTTTATAAAGCGGAAAGACATAGAAATATTCTAGTTTGCACTTCATTGAATCCCCTCAGACAAAAATAATAATAAGGAATGATTCCTGCCGCCGGATGAAGAAGAGATTCTACCTGTACCTGAAATTTTATTTCGGCCTCACTGCACACCTGTTATGCGGAATACAGATACCTGTCTTACAAATAACCATTGCACTGTAAAATCTTAAATTAGTTTTAAGTTTTGAGACCGATCTTTCACAGGTAGCGTTCTGAATTTACGGAATAAAAATGACTAAACCGTATGTATCATTGTCATTAAACTTAAAAGTGAAGATGATTAAAGATAAATCTCCAAATTTCTGGATCGATTATCCAAAGTCAAGCTCTAGTTCTTGTTAAATTCCTAGAGAATAACAATTTCAAGGCATTTTCAGGTTGGCGCTGGACAGTTTTAAAAGACGACACAATGTAGTGTGGAATGAAATTTGCGGGGAATCAAAGGATGTGGACAAAAGTGTTGTTAGTGAGCGGAAACCGAAAATGCATACTTTAATTCCAGGATACGCGCCTAAGAGACATTTTTAAAGCTGTCGAAAAGAGACTGTTTTCGGTATACTCTTATAATCCGAGATTATTAATAAGTTTTAGTGTTTTTATAATGCGGAATTTTGTCTAATGTGAAAAAAAATTGGTCCCATTCGATTCCGTCTTGAGAAAGTTTTACTGTATTGTATATACATGTCTTCATAAATAGTTGATTTGTACCAGCAGAATGGAACACACAAGGTTAAAATAAAGCATTTCTTTATGAATTTACTTAGCCCTATAATAAAATAAGTTTTATTATTCGGCGTTGCTTGATTATTTATTTATCCCGATCTTCCTGTTAACAATCAACTTAGTAATCACGAAAACTTTGGATTCGATACAAATTTAGATTATTTTACATATTTTATATTTTATTCTTACGTCTTCTAACGTCTCATGACGATTGATATGAGCATGGATTTAAAAAGATGTTGAGGGTGTTACTGTTCATCTCAACGACCCCGAAAACTATAGATACAACACAAATATTGGTCGTTTTCATTCACGTTTACATCTCATTCCTTCTCACCCCAATGTGATCTTAGGCGTCAAACTTAGGCTTAAATCGCATCAGAACCGTCACCAATCAGAATAGCTACCCTCGAAAACTATGTATTAGACAGTAATATGGGTCTTTCTAAGTATCTTTGTCACTCCCTCTCACTCACCTTAGGAGTGCTAGAGGTCAACCGTGACCTTAAATATCATTGGGACTGTCACCAATAAGCTATGTGACCTCGAAATATATTGATTAGTCGTTAATCCCGGTTATTTTGGACATTTTATTTTTCATCCCTTCTCGCTCCCATTACATGAATAAACGGTATCGTCAGTGTGTCTTTATTTATCTCGGTGACTGCAAAAAAATGCTGATTCGAGACTAATATATGCGTTTTTGAATAATATTTACAACCTTACAACGCCAGGGGTTAAACGTAGACTTAAATGCAATCATGAATATCACCAATAACCTTACCTGCAACGAACGTTATGAATTCGACGCTATTCTCAATAAATTTAGATATTTTATTTTTCACTTATTCTCGCCCTCTTAGGGTCTAGTTTCAAACTTCGTCTTAAATAATTTCGGGACTATTACCAACCAGCTTAGTGACACCGAAAACTATGGATTCGTCCTGCCTCAATCCTATCAAAAACATAATTGAAGATCAAGAAAAAACTTTTGAATGTTGATTAGATATTAATCTAGTTTTTATACACAATTTTCACCACTTCTTACCTCTCTCACCCTATTAGGACTGCTAGAGATTAAACGTGGGCCTACAGGGCACTGATACTGTTACCAATCAGTCCGAGTTCCGAAGTTATGCTAGTACATACCATAATTAACACATTCCAAAGTGATTTCTTTGTACTATTAACTCATTGTTTATAGATGTGTTGATTTAAATACATTTTCTTTATTTCAAATTAAGTAGGCTATAGTCTAATCGGGAATTACATAAATCACCCTTGGATATAGTCCCTTTACAGGAAGTTAGATGACCAGGAGAAGGTAGTCGGAAGGTAGTAGGAGAAGGTAGGAATCAGGAAGCTTTGTATTATACTATGGGGGTGCAGAAATACTTGAATTTGCAACGAGTTTTTTAGTCCGAAGGAGGAACCTGTCCGCTATCCGAGATATTAATTTTGTCAGTGAAAGGATACATACATAATTCTAAAGGGAAACGACATGATTTTGTAATCGCAAATGTACATGGACCCACAGAAGATAAAGATGACAAAATCAAGGATGAGTTCTATGAAGAATTAGAATGCGTATTTGATTGTCTTAGGAGATTTTAATGAAAAAGTGGGGCGGGAAGATATATTCAACCAACAATAGAGAAATACAGAATTCATGAAGATAGAAACGACAGTGGATTTAGATTAGTCACCTTTGTCACATCAGAGAATCTCATTGTTAAGAGCACGATATTTCAGTGTAAGGATATTCTTAAATACACCTGGACGTCTCCAGATGGCGAAACTCGGAACCAGATAGATCATGTAATTGTGCACAAACGCTGGTACAATAGCATCATTGATGTTAGATCAGGTAGAGGGACAGACTGCAATTCGGATCTTCAGGTCGGAGTGAAAATCAGACAACGGCTATCGCTTATGAGAGGAACAAACACTAAAGATGATTCTGAAAATTTTGAATTAAAAGACTTGAAAAATGATGTAATGCGGCAAGAATACCAAATAAAATATGCTAATAGATTTGAAGTACTGGAATCTTCAGATGACAATATGGCAAACGAAGAAGAACTGATGTAAATAAAGAGTGGGAGGTTATAAGGGATACTATTAAATTGTCAGCATCAGAAAGCATTGGTTATTAAAAAGTGACAAAAAAGAAAAAAATGGTTTGATGAGAAACGTGCCGACATTGAAAAAATGAAATGGTCACTCGAGCCAAATGAGGTAAATTTAGAGAAATTGGGTAGTATTAGACGAGAAACCACCAGGTTACTAAAGAATAAAACAAGGAATATTTGAGAGAGAAGATTAATGATCATGAAATTAATGCAAAATGTAGGAACATTGGAGAATTATATCAGGGAATTAGAATAGATTTAGAATAGATTTATTTAGCCTGGTGGAGTTAAAGCATGTGGCCATCTCTTCCACTCACCAGGACAAACATATGTTACATTAAAAATACAAAAAATTACAATAACAGTACATACTAAACAATTAATTATCTGGTCAAACTGAAGAGAGAAGATAGAGAAGAAAGTTTTCCAGGCTAGAACAAATATAATTCGGAATGAAAATGGGGATATGATTGCATATTCCGGGAGTATATTAAATAGATGGAAAAGTTACTTTAACTATTAAATGTACATGCAGAACTGGATACTGAAAAGGGTCATTTATAGACAGCAGAAATGCTAGTCGCAGGACCAAGGGCATTAGTGGTTGAAATAACAATAGAAAAATTGAAGATTTATGAAGCATCATGTTCAGATCATATCCCAGCAAAACTGATAAAATCGGGAGGAGAAAAATTGATGGTAAAGATACGCCGGTTGCTTAGTATGATTTGGGATATGGAATCTCTTCCAGATGAATGAAAATAATCGGTTATCTTATCAATTTATAAGAGAAGAGATAAAACTGGTTGCAACAACTACAGGGGAATCTCACTTCGTACAAAATTCTAACAAAAATATTTGTAAGCAGACTGCCTCCCTATATAGATGACATTCTAGTAAATCATCAATATGGATTCAGAAGAAACAGGTCTACAACAGATCAGATTTTTAGTATAAGAGAGATTTTAGAAATGAAATGGGAACATAATGGTACTATAGATAAACTATACGTAGACTTCAAAAGACTTACGATTCAATTAAAAGAGTAAAGTTATATAGTATCCTGCTAGAGTTCGGAATTCCTAAAAAGTTAGTTAGACTTATACGAATGTGTCTAAATGGCACAAAGAGTAGGGTGCGTGTAGGCAAACAGTTTTCTGATACTTTTGAAATCCAAATGGGTCGAAGCAAGGAGATGCACTATCCCCTCTACTATTTAATTTTGTACTAGAGCATGCTATCAAATCTTTAGAGGATGAGGAAGGCCTACAACTCAATGGTATTAATAAGCTGTTAGTTTATGCTGATGATGTATACTATTGGCCGATAGCGAGGAGATACTAAAGGACAACACGCACACACTATTGAGGAACACTAAGAAATTATGACTGGAAGTAAATATCAATAAAACTAAATATATGGTCACACGTAGAAATGCATTATATAATGGAAATGGACAGCTAATGACCAATGAGGGAAATTTTGAGGAAGTGGCTGAATTCAAATACCTATGAACAATAATCACAAATAGGAATGAGATGCACGAAGAAATTAAACATAGGCTTAATTCTGGAAATGCGTGCTATTATGCATTTCAGAGACTTTTGATGTCCCAACTCCTTTCAAAAAACGTTAAACTGAAAATATATAAAACTATTATTCTACCAGTTATATTATATGGGTGCGAAACATGGACTCTTACTTTAAGGGAGGAAATGAAATTACGAGTTTTTGAGAATAAAGTTCTTAGGAAAATTTTTGGACCAAAGAGAGATGAACGGACAGGTGAATGGAGAATACTTCATAACAATGAACTACATGGTCTTTATAGGAAGCCAGATATAATAAGAACAGTTCAGTATCGAAGACTGTGATGGGCAGGGCATGTTGCGCCCATGGGGAGTGAAAGACGTGCATGGAAGCTTCTTGTAGGAAAACCAGAGTGAAAACGCCCAATTGGTAGACCAAATGAGGTGGAAGAAAAACATTAACTGTGATTTGAGGGAAGTAGATTATACAGGAAATGATTGGAAAGCATTAGCTCAGGATATGGATGTATGGAAAGCTTATGTCCGCGCGGCCATGAACCTACGGGTTCGATAGTGTCATTGAGTAAGTAAGTAATAGGTATGAGATACACAAATAAATTAAACATGTGCTCAATTCTGGAAATGTGTGCTATTATGCATTACAGGGACTCTTGACGTCCCAACTCCTTTCAAAAAACGTTAAACTGAAAATATATAAATAGTTATTCTACCATTTATATCATATGGATGCGAAACATGGACTCTTAATTTAAGGGAGGAAAGAGTATTACGAGTATTTGAGAATAAAGTTCTTAGGAAAAATGTTTGACCAAAGCGAGATGAATAGACGAGTGAATGGAGAAGGCTACATAACAATGAACTACATGGTTTTATAGGAAGCGAGATATAATGAGAACTGTTAAGTCTCGTAAACTACGATGGGCAGGACATGTGGAACGAATGGGGAATAAAAATCGTGCATGGAAGCTTCTTGTAGAAAACCAGAGTGAAAACGTCCAGTTGGTAGAGCAAGGATGAGGTGGGAGAATAACATTAACCATGATTTGAGGGAAGTAAATTATACAGGGAATGATTAGAAAACATCTCAGGATAGAGATGTATGATGGAGGGCTTATATCCACGCGGCCATGAACCTACGGGTACGATAATGCCAGTGAGTTAATTAGTTAGTTATAGTGTAATCGGGTTCGTTCTAATATCATAATCTCTTTACCGATGGCTGCTGCGAGTTAGATCACAATGGTTTAATACAGAGCGATATTTGTAACATGTACAAAATTATATATATATATATATATATATATATATATATATATATATCGAAGATTTTATGTATGATTTATTTGTGGTAACAGCAATAAAAATAATTTATTTTGGATCACTCATCGTCATTATAAATTAATGCACAAATAAACTCTGTAAACATATTTTTTCCTGAGAAAACTACACATTTGTAATTGGTATGCAGATTACTAGTCCTGAGTAGCCTCATTGACCGATATATCAATTCAGAAAGCAATGAAAACATTTGGAAAAATGTTCTAAATAATGTATGAAATGTATGTGTTGCTTTATTCTAACTATGCGTCTTTAAACACTGTAATGTTAGTAGACGCTGTAACAAGGACTAAACAGCTTACGTCCTTATGTCCAGGAGGCCTATCAATTAAATGGGGATAACTATCCCGGTTCTTTTTTTGTTCCATCTGAAGCAGAATTATATATATGTGTGTGTTTTATTGCAGATTTTTGCGGACATAAGTTTGATTAAGAAATGTTTCTTGGGTTTTCCGCATCTTGGATTCAAGATTAACCTCTGGCCACTGATTCAGTCGTTTTGACGTAATCACATATGCTATTATAAAGGATTTATATATACAGGGCAAGTCAAAATGTTGTGCAGGTTTTCAGAAATTTATTATGTGAAATGTAATGAACATATAATATTGTGAGACATATTGTATGAAAGGTAAACTCTCAAAGTTTTTTTTTTAAATATTCACAGATGTTCTATGTGAGCGCCTTTTGTTACACGACAGATGTCAAGCCGATATTCAATCTCCTGCCAAACTTTCTGTAGCAGTCCGCGGTCGATATCAGCAATGGCTGCTGTGATGCGGGCACGCAGTTCATGCAGTGTTGTTGGAATGGATCTCCCATCCGGCGGGTCTTTATCGTATCTGGTACGGAAATGTCGTTGAACACTAGTCACAGAGTTGTTTACATGGTAATCAAGCACACAGAAAGACTTCTGATCCCCAGTCAACGCCATTTTCCTTTACTGCTCTGCTGTTGACATCTTGCGGGTGAACGCGGAACTTTAGAAGTGGACAACTAAACTTTGAGAGTTTACCTTTCATACAATATGTCTCACGATATTATATGTTCATTACATTTCACATAATAAATTTCTGAAAACCTGCACAACATTTTGACTTGCCCTGTATATATATCTCGATGTTATAATTAAATTTTTGACACTTAGCGATGAAGAACAAATATGACATGAAAAGAAAAACAATCGCTTGAGCCGGAATTTAAACCCGAGACATATAACTTTATACGTTAGCGCGCTATGTACTACGCCACTCAAGAATCCTAACACAAACATTTATTTTGATATAGGCCTAGAAAACCTTTGTGATATTTTAATACGCTAAGTAGTAGGTTTGTTTTCGTTCTATCTCTCTCTGTCTCTCTCTCTCTCTCTCTCTCTCTCTCTCTCTCTCTCTCTCTCTCTCTCGCTCTGTTTCTCTCTCTGTCTCCGTCTCTCTCTCTGTCTCCGTTTCTCGCTATCTGCGTCTCTCTCTCTCTCTCTCTCTCTCTTTCATTCTCTCTCACTCTCTCTCCCATTCTCTCTCTCATTCTCTGTCTCTCATTCTCTTTCTCTCTCATTCTCTGTCTCTCATTCTCTTTCTCTCTCATTCTCTGTCTCTCATTCTCTTTCTCTCTCATTATCTCTCTCTCATTCTCTCTCTCTCTCTCTCTCTCTCCTCTCTCTCTCTCTCTCTCCTCTGTCTCCATCTCTCTCCCTCTCTCTCTCAGTAGTATACAATATTGTGAAGTATCTTGAATGATAATTCGTCAATATCATAAATACATGGATCTTAATATATGAGCAATGATTACAATTACCGTGCACATGTACTTTCTTTTTCTTTACTGTGTATATGCATATATAAAGGGTTTTTAACTTTTTCTCTCTGGTAAGACTGGCGTTAGAATCAATAGTACACACATGATTAATAAATTGACTCTAAGGGTAAAAAGACTTATTGTAGAGACGTAAACAAAATCAAAATTGATATAAGTTATGTTAAAAAGTAAACTGTTTGTAAAAGTTGGTAATGAAGTAGTTTTAAAAGTAGAAAGGTAACAACAAACACGCTGAACAGGTTACATAAAACAAATCAATTTAGTGTTTGCCAGGAAATGGATAATGAGTGCTGAGCATGAGTATTGTAAAGGTGAGGTAGCATTTGCCTGCTGTTTGAAGAGAGAAATCCAATTTGTGGGAGCTACATAATTAGGCTTTAGTTTTTTATGGCTGCATGTCGAACTTTTTTTAGGTGATTTAAAATACGTGACCAGAGTTGCTAATCACGGAACCAATTTTCAGTCACATTCCACTAAACGTTAAATGTGTTTTGTGTCATTGTCACACACAATTTGTTTTTGCAACTGGCGGCTTTTTTTTGTCAACTGTGTTTTCCTAACTGAACTACATTTGGTCTACAAAATTGTAACAAAATCATAATCATCTTATCAGATTGTTATTAAACCTTAAAATAGTCTTAAGTTAAAAAAATATTTTTTTTTTTAATTTTACAAGTTGAACTATTGGGCGATAGCGACGAGATGCTAAAGGCCAACACGCTCACACTATTGAGTAATGCTAAGAAATTGGGACTGGAAGTAAATATCAATAAAAATATGGTCACGCATAGAAATACATCATACAATGGAAATGGACAACTAATGACAAATGAAGGTAATTTTGAGGAAGTGAACAATAATCACAAATAGGAATGAGATGCACAAAGAAATTAAACAAAGGCTCAATTCTGGAAATGCGTGCTATTATGCATTTCAGAGACTTTTGATGTCTCAACTCCTTTCAAAAAACGTAAACTGAAAATATATAAAACTATTATTCTACCAGTTATATTATATGGATGCGAAACATGGACTCTTACTTTAAGGGAGGAAAGGAGATTACGAGTATTTGAGAGTAAAGTTCTTAGGAAAATTTTTGGACAAAAGAGAGATGAACAGACAGGTGAATGGAGAAGACTACATAATAGTGAACTACATAGTCTTTATAAGAATAGTCTATATATGAATAGTCAAGTCTAGTAGACTGCGATGGGCAGGACATGTGGCATGAATGGGGAATGAAAGACGTGCATGGAAGCTTCTTGTAGGAAAACCAGAGGGAAAACGTCCAGTTGGTAGACCAAGAATGAGGTAGGAGAATCACTTGAACTATGATTTGAGGGAAGTAGATTATACAGGGAATAATTGTAAAACATCTGCTTAGGATAGGGATGTATGGAGAGCTTATGTCCGCGCGGCCATGAACCTACGGGTTCCATAGTGCCAGAGAGTTAGTTAGTAAGTAGTTATTTTTTGTTGAAAGAACTTCCATAATAGATGATTCATTTAGACAGGTGGTGTTACCGAGAAGGGAACTGATTTCTTCTTTCGCTCTAGAACAAAGATAATTTAAAGATAATATGTTCAGCATTCTGGCTGATGTTACGACACTTACAACTTGGAGTCTCCTTGATGTTGAATCTCTGGAGGTACTGACGACATTTTCCGTGACATGTGAGAGATTGTTTTAGTACGAAATTTAGGACCATGTGTTTGCATTTTGTTCTGACGTAAATATTGGGAAATAACAGTAGTCGTGTCAGTGTACCTGCCATAGGCCACTATTTTGCCACAAATTGTTCCATATTGCCAATATGTGCTCCTTTATTTGGGACTTAAGTAAACATATGAAATTCATATGCATACTATGAATGAGAATCTACAGCTGACTTGGCTGAGACATTTGTATGTTTGTTCCTTCAAATCCTACAATGTCCATCATAGACAAACATGTTTTGAGTTTTGCTTTATCTGCTTCCGAATTCCTAAAGCTATTAGGTTAATGTTATATTTATCATTAATATTGCTTTCAGGGCTGTTCGTGTGTCATCGTGTATATACGAGCACTTCATTCATTAGTTATACACCATTTAATAGCTTATTTTATGACTAGAAATTTTGCCTGAAAAGTAGAATACTGTGGAAAAAGTTTGGACAAAATTTGTTGTAATTTCTAAAGAGTTTTCATAAATAAAAAAAGCACATCCAATTTTAATTTATCCTATTCCGTTAGTCTTGAAACTATACAAATGGAGTAATGATAGATTTCAGTGCAGGAGTCTGTAGCGTAGTGTTTATACAATTTGTAATATCTGCGATATGCGGCCTCTGATTATCATGGTACAGTATCGAGCTTGTTGCACGAAAATGTGGACTTTTACGACTTATGTGGCCTTTCAGAATTATCAGGATATCTCTTTAATATTGCCCAGTTACTGATGCGTGTGCAAGTATTATTGCTGATTAACCATTCCACGATTATCAGAAAAATGAGATGATCATAACTTTCCCAGTAGAAGAAACCACTTTTAATTTTTTGGGGGTTGGTATTGAAGGAGATTTTCACGGAGAGTTTTGTTATTTGCTCCCTGGATCGAAATGATGTAGAGATATTTCACCAGCAGTGATCGCCTTCCAAAAGGACTCTACATCTTCCACTGCATGCAAACCTGCACGCGAATGTTCTGTTGTTCGGGAATCAGCAGTCTTGGAACATACAGCACATAGACATATGTCATGCGCTAATTTTCTGCCAACAACGTGTGAGTATAACCTAGTGAAATATTAAAGAATTCAGAAAGTGATCTTAAAGTTATTCGTCGATCCTCTGTCACTCTGACAGGAGCAGCGTTCATGTTTTTTTTTCCCCCCCGTAAGAGAAGAAACTGGAACCTTCATTGAAATTTATTTTTTGCCCTCTTTAACAATTTACTCCATCTTGGAGTCATTCTGTAGAGAAAAAACTTTCCATAGGCCTCCTGCATGATTGTATAGACCTCAGCTGAAGATTTGTTGAGACGAAAGTAGAATTTCAAAGCAGCATATTGTATTTTGCGCGCCCTACCTCTATTTTTTTTTTGGCACGCCGTAGCGTAGTGGTTAAGGCACTGAGCTACAAGCCGGAGGGTCGAGGGTTCAAGTCCCGTTGGGGTCAGGATTTTTAAACTGACCCAAACCCTCTGGCGGCACTATGGCCCTGGGGTCGACTCAGCCTCTAACTGAAATGAGTACCAGACACTTGTTCTGGGGGTAAAGGCGGCCGTCACGCAGGGCTGACAACCCGACTGACATGAAGTGCCGATTGTCTACAAAAAGTGGGAGCCTTAATCTCCTACTACCCCAAGGGCCTCCGGGCCTGTTGTGGGATCACTTTACTTTTACTTTTACTATTACATTTTTTTAGCTTCTACTCGGGCTGAGAATGTGTGAAATACGAATATTAAACAAAGTAGCTTTAGATTAATACATTTCTATTAACTTTCGTATATAAAGGCCAAAATTAGCAGAGACGATACATTAAGCTGTTGTGTTTCATTGCGTGACAGCAGTGTACACTGCCTAATCTTAACATAACCAAAAAATAAAGTACTATTTACTTTTTTCTTGTCAGAACTATTTGTCGTATCCACGATGTACAATATATTCCTCTTTACTTGTCTGTTCGTCTCTCTTTGGCCCAGAAAATATTCTAAGCACTTTATTTTTCAAATACTCGTAATATTTTCTCCTCTCATAAAAGAAGCGAGCATTTTTCGCGTCCATATAACGGAAAGAATCGCCACTTACGGATTTTTAGTTTAACATTTGTTAAAAAAGTTTGGTTGACGAAAGCCCCTGTAATGCAATAGTATGCTTTTCCAGAGTTGAGCCAATGTTTAATATCTTCTTGCACCTCATTCCTATTTGTAAGATGTTGTTTGCTAGGTATTTGAATTCCACCACGTCTTCAAAATTTCCCTAGTTTGTTAAGTGGCATTTCCTATTTAATATTGCATTTCTACGTGTAAATAAACATTTAGTTGCGTTGGTATTGACTTCCAACCCGCAGTTTATAATGTTATTACACGCTTTATATCAGCTTGACCTGTATGTCTATATAACGGACCTGTATCTATGTAACGGAATCTTTGAACACGA
Organism: Diploptera punctata; assembly: GCA_030220185.1. Classification (NCBI taxonomy): domain Eukaryota; kingdom Metazoa; phylum Arthropoda; class Insecta; order Blattodea; family Blaberidae; genus Diploptera; species Diploptera punctata. Next base: position 326,308 of record JASPKZ010007335.1, on the reverse strand, counting down.
TTTTTACCCATTTAAAAATATTGGATCGACTTGAAGCTTTGTATACTTGTAAAGGACCCATGACAATAAAATAATTTCATAAATGTTTTCTAATATTCTGGCCAGAATCATCAGAAAATCAAAAAATAAAAACCGGTATAATATGTTGCAGATTTATCGACTTTTTAGTTAATCGTTGTAAGAGCTCAGTTGGTAGAGCGGTGCACTGTAGTGGTATATAATTTCAGTAATCCATAGGTCGTTGGTTCAAATCCGACCCGGAGGATTTTTTAGAAGAGTAATGAGCAATTAAATTTTCATGGGATTCCGGTTTATGACAGTCAATTAAACTAAAATTTACAAAAATAAATAAGAGTTCTAAAACAAAAACAACACGTTTTATTAGAAAACCTAACTAAAAAATGAAAAATAATTTTAATTTCCGACACTCTTGGGATAAACTTAAAGTGGTCAACAAAAAAATCATCTCTCACACATCAAGAATAAAACTAGAGTTATCTACAAAAAAATAATTTTATCTTCAAAAGCGTGGGGTGATTTTTATGGTTTTTACGTTTTCTTCTTAGAGACTTTACTTTTACCAATATCTGTTCATTATCAAATATATTAATTGATATAAAGCACCCCACGCTTTTGATGGTAAAATTATTTTCTTTGTAGATACTTCTAGTTTTATTCTAGATGTGTTGGAGATGATTTTTTTGTTGACCAGTTTAATTTTATCACAAGCGTGTTGGAAATTAAAATTATTTTTAATTTTTAGTTCGGTTTTCTAATAAAGCGTGTTGTTTTAGTTTTTAAACTATTATTTATTTAATAATAATTTATAAGGTGTTCGACAAGAATGTGGACTATCTCCACTCTTATTTAATATATATATAATATATATATATATATATATATATATATATTAACAGAATAGTGCAAGAATGGAAACAAACAGTAAATAGTGGAATTTCAATAACTAGGAATAAAATAATTCAAACAATATTATATGCTGATGATCAAATAATATTATTAGATTCCGAAGACAGCTTACAAATAGCAGCGTATCAATTATTCAAAATTGCCAGCAAATTTAATATGACTATTTAACTCATGCCCCAAATGGGAGTCAATGACCAATCACGTTTCAATGATTTCTGTTTTACAACCAATCAGAGTCGTGTTTCACCAAATATTTATCAGTGTTATAATTACCATATTAAAGAAAGCTCCTACTTTCAATATTGCGTTCCTTTGGCAATAAATAGTATGATCTGGTTGCAGTGATAAACAAATGAAGCAGCAGAAGTGTACCTATCGTTTCTGTTTTCAAACATCGCCGTTTACATTAAATATATAAATATTTTAAAATAACTATAGTTAAATAATGATTTGTGAGTAAACAGCTTAATTTTATTCGTTAAATAGTCCTAACAAATGCCACTCTTGATTTCCAAATTCTCTAGATAAATTCACTCCTCACTTCGTGAGTCGTGAATTTATCGATCATTTGGAAATCACTCGTAGCATTACTTATGAAAATTTCCACTTCAAAATCCAAAACAGTGGCAATGTGTGGAAAAAACATACAACGGGTGAAAATTGAGATTGATGGAAAAATTATAGAACAAGTGTCAGATTTCTCTTACTTAGGAAGTGTATTTGCAGAGTATAAGAGTGACATTGATTCAAAATTACAAAAATATAATAAAATGAATGGGGTAATACGAAGACATTTTGGTAAACAGATGAGGACAGAGACAAAACTAAGATTACATAACATCACATCAGAAGCTGCTCTAAAATACGGAAGTGAAATTTGGATTTTAAATAAAAGAAACTCTCATAAACTTCAAGTAAGCCAAATGCGCTTCTTACGATCATTGTTAGGAGTTAATAGACTGGATCACCAAAGGAACACTATTATCAGAGGAAAACTTGGAGTAATAAGTTTAAATGAAGATATACAAAGATACCAACAAGAATGGAAAAATCATCTGAGGAGAATGGCAAGAAATAGACTTCCAAAATTGGCATTCCAATATACCCCAACTGGACATAGGGACCAAGGAAGACCAAAACATCGGTGGAAAGATCAAGACCATCGTCGCTAGGTTTACCGTACAGGCCACATGGCCTAAAACGAATTTGTTCATGATGATGATGATTTATTTAATATAATTGATGTATTGGATTCTACTATTTCTTTACTTCCGCCTAATAGTAATACTTCGTCATCGCAGTATACCAACAGCTGGTTAATACGATTGATTTGTATGCCATTGTTATCCTCCAAAGATTTGATTACATACTCAAGTAAAAATTGAATTACAGTGCAGAGAATTTTACTATGATATCAAATAGTAACATTTTTTTAATCCTTCGACAGAAATAGTGAAAATAACATAAAATATACTAAGATTCAAATTGTAGAATTTAAGATTGGTATTCGTGCAGTCCTGAGTTTAATCCCTATGCAGACAAACATGGATTGATTTTTTTATGTGCTGAGTTATTTTATCTCCCTTGTACATTTTACCATTGGACGGCGTTACGCATCAACCAGCTAAGCGCCATTATGTAAGATTCGGGGAAAAATACATTTAAAAATTAAATTAATATTCACTATTTATTGTAGGGCTAAACTAACAATACTGGATATTATAAGTTATTCGGAAAAACTGCACTTAAACTACCGTGAAATATTTTCAAAGTCACTTAAACTAGCCTGAAATATTTTCAAAGTCATATAGAACAACAGTGCGCATGCGCCAGAATATATGGAGCCAGCGATAGCTCACAATCGAACCATATATCGATTATCATCCTCGATTACTATCCGTCGCTATGAAATTTAAATGACCAATATTTGCAATAAATCCCCAAATCTATGTTAAAAAAATATATTAACATTAAAATTACCAAACGTTTATTAAAAATGGGTGTACACTTACTTATCACTCACTAACGTTAATCCAACCTGCGATAAACCAAAACAGCGATAGAAAAATCATAGACTAAGTAATATACTCTGTGCAGAAAATAGCAGTTAGCATCACAATATTGTCTAACAGTGTCATAATATTGTGATTTGCATATTTAAATAAATACTTCAAAATTGTCTAATAATGTTATAAAAATTGTTTCAAAAAGTTCAAAATATTAAATAATGTTAGTAAATACAGAAGAAGAGCTATAGTTTACAACAATATAACTGAAAAATGAAGCGCTAGTAGAAGTGCAGTTGAGCCATTATTTTCCTTCTTTGACAGTTATACATTAGCAATCTAAGAGCATTTGGCGCTTAGCTGCATGATGCAAAATTTAGAATACCATTTATGAAGATCTAACTTCTAACCCGTTTGTTGTAAAATACTGAATATGTGATAGGACTGATGGCGTTTACATGTTCTTTAATAATGAGGTTATATTTAAAGATTTGGCGCTAAAGTCCACGTATACTTACTTAATGAACCAATGCAACAGATGGCATAAAATATTTTTAAATGGCACTTAGCCGGTTTATGCATAAAATCGTCTATTTATATAATTTCACACAAAATAAAAATGGACATTAGTTTTATTTGGAAACACACACAACTGCATATAGAAACAAATTGTACATAGCGTGCTGATTTATCACAGATTTTATTGCGATATGTATAAAAAGTTGAAAGGTATCGATATAAAAATCTAAGTAAAAACGATTATACTAAATAATATAAGTACTATTGTAGGTAATGGAGTGATTTTTTTAAAGATTAGAGGCGACACTTTTGCTGAAAATGTAGAATGAAGTAATAATTATTATGAAATTAGGAGAAGTATTTTTCTTCTTAATCTAATATTTAATATATGAAAAGTATACCTGTAAAATTTGAACGAAATCTCACAAAACGAAGACGTCAAGATGAATGAAACATTTTGAAAGGGTACTTGAATAATAATGGAACGCAATATCATGATATAATTCCGCAAAGCTGTGAAGATAGTTCGCTTGTAGGAGAGAGGTTTGAAATGTAATAGAAAATAACCTCTAATATAATATAGTACCGTCTTTGGTGTTAATATCAATTTTAAATCTGCTAAAAATGGATGCATACTAATCCTGCATGAAAATCCTGAATTTCTATATCATCCTCAAAATACACTTCTTCCAATGCAGGCAATAATGACTGGATAATATTTAAATCAGGCCTGAGAATATGTTTACTTTCGTCATCGTATTAATCAAATCAATTTTAGACAATTCCAGACACATAAATAGGGACATTATCTTCTTGGAAAATGGCATTCTCTACTGGAAAAATGGATGTGCCATTAAGTGAACATGGTCACCTAAATGCCTTCGTATAATTTGTCATTTACTCTTTTTTTCAGGACGGCAATAGGACTTAGTGAGCACCATGGTATGACAGTTCATATCATGATACTTCACTGCTGGAATAAGGTAGCCTGAATTATGTACTTCAGCCGGTGTTCGTCAAATGTATTCACGTACACGTGTGCAGAATAGAATAACGGTTAGTTCGCCGTACCACATAAATGCATTCATTGGTTGGTATGACAGGTTTTATGCTTTTTGAGCCAATTAAATCTCCTTTTTACATTAACCAAGATTTTCAGAAGTTTGTGAATAATAGCTCTGGCGTGTATACTTTGTTTATACAGTTCCCTATACAATATTATTTGCGTTGACATTGCATTCTTGAGACGCATATTTAACTCAGTACTTATATTTTCATGTGGTCTCCATATGACTGTGAGAGACAAGATTCCTCATTAATGACCTTCTGTCAGTTTCGTCAATTTCGCCATAATAACTTTCATCACAGGTAATGTTCTTGTTAATTTTATATATTTTCGTTAGGATAGATAATTCAGCGCGAGATACCTCTAACTAACTTCTTTACCATTGTTATGGATACACCAACTAATCGAGCACAAAGAGTTTTACTTCGTTGAAAGTCTGTATGGTAGATCAATACTGCATGAAGACATGAAACAGGATTACTGATGGCTCAGATCTATAACAGAGGGAACATATGAAGGAAAAAAAAAAAAAAAGGCTTTCAGTGTAAGAGAGTGCAGTCAAAAAAAAAAAAAGAGAAAAGAAAAAGAAAAAAGAACATTACTTTCTTCTAGTGTGTTCCGGTATCATGTAAGTCCGTATTACTAAGCTAAAATTACTTATACAGGGTATAAATAAATTCATATTACAGACTTTGAGGACGTGTAGTGGGGACCAAAGACGGTTACGTTTATCATAGGAACTTAAGTCCGGAAACGTACCGTTTTCCCGCTACACGCACGCAAAATACCACAACACACATTCAACTCTCCCGCATTTTCAGCGCCAAAGTCCCTGCATGTTCTTCCGATTTGACCCCGCTAGACTACTATTTGAGTGGTCACATGAAATCCCTGATTTATGAGACCCCTATGGTATCCGATGAAGACCTCTGTCTCGTATTATGGCTGCGGCGAATGTTGCAGGATTGTGTCTCTCAGAACATGGTACGGACGCACGTTATCTGCGTTGACGAAGTTGATCGTCACATTGAGAACTTCTTTTGGACCCAGACGACAAGCAACAGGCGCCAGAGAGAACAACGCGTGTTGTGGTGTTTTTCGTGTAACGGGAAAACGGCACGTTTCTGGACATGAGTTTTTATGTTGGTCTTCACTACACGTCCACAAAGTCTGTAAGGGGAATTTAGTTACATCCTTTATATTTATTTATTTGATTTTTAGAGTATTTTCTCCCTTATAATATTTGATTGTAAGGGGGCCATTGTTCTCACTACTTTATCGAACAAAACTTCATTTCGCGTGTTGTATTCTCTTAGTTTTATTTATTTTTTAATGTTCATTTGTGAATTATAGCCTAAAGTGTATATAATAAGCCTTGGGTTAGAAGTTCATTAGGTTTTAAAAATTTTATCTTTTAATTGTACCACAAACATTAATTCATTTCTGTAATTACGCCAATTCCCCTGGGGCAAATCTCTATCCAATCCGTGCAATAAAATACCAAACAGTGGCGGTTCTAAGTGCATGTTGCATGAAATCAACATCTGGTTCCAAATTCTATGAGACCAGGCATTTTTTATCATAAGACTATGGTGTCCTTTCTTAACCCTATAAATGAGAACGAAATAAACACCGTAGTAGCGTGGAAAAATCTTAAGACTACATATATATATATATATATATATATATATATATATCGTATTCTATAACACGAGTACCGTATACCGTATATTGCAAAGTGAATATAAATGCTATCGTTAATGGAAGAGAAATGTGTCCTTTTAAATGTTCGTCATGACTGTTTCCAACTAATATGTATTTTTAATTTCGGATCTTGATCTAACAGCAATCCCACAGCACCAGCAACAATCATCTATTAAGTTTGATTACAGATGATAGGTGCGTGGGCATCTGTCTATGATCTCCTTAAAAATAAATGAAAAGCATTACTCTCAGATATTATCTTAGGGATTTACGAGATTTTTCTCTGATTGATTATACAATTCATAAATCTTCATATGTTACGTAATTTTAGACTATCGTCTTCAGTTGTAAAGCGGAACTATGACCAACTTATGTCTAGGAGCAAAATTATTTATATTTGTACAAGAAAATCAGGAGTGAGTTTGATTGCGGCTGAACATTTATCATTTATTATATTGTCATTTACGACGCTGGCGTGGATACTAATAGAATTTTTTCCGTTTTACTTCACAAATATTTATACACAATTTTCAAATTTCCTTTATTTACTTCACAAATACTTTTCTACTATACAGTTATTTTACAATTCAGTACTTCACATTTGTCGATAATTTCACTTAGAACATCTTGTCTTCATTCTTCAACCTATTTCACTGGTCCACTCTTCGGACACAACTCGCCGGTCAGACCCTCAATCATCCTTACATATGAGGGGAGGAACAATCTGAATACCATTATCGAATTGCCTTGTATAGAAAGGTGAAGACAATGATTGTTCTAGAATCGATGCATCTGGAAACGATTCTTTCATAAAGCAAGTCTGGAGAGGTCATTTGCAGGCTGCAAACTATTTAAGTCCAACTCATATTACCTTATAAGGAGTCCTACCACCGCCCGCAAAATTTAAAGGTGGTAATTTGAGAAATAAAGTAATAATACGAACATGAATCACAATTGCTCAACTTCATTATTTAATAAACCACAGATGTTCATAGAGTGAAAAAAAATCTTATGTTAGTGTATATAGGATACAAAGTGGAATGAAAAGGGAACAGCTGGATAAATGTGGTACTTTTTGTAAATGCACAAGTATGATAAAAATGTTTGCCTTCTCATTGCCTTGGGACTCATAAATGTAAAGTTAAGAATACGCTGGAACCTGCAAATTGCGTTTGATGGGTACCAATTACACTGCGCAACATGATGTTTGTCTCATGAGTACCAATAGTTGTACTTAATGCAGTTTTTTTATCGTGTTTTCGATTATGTATTCGGAATTTCTCTATCACCCACAGTATTTTTTTATTTCAATTTCAATTAATGGATTTAAATATTTTTTAATAAACTTTTTTCCATTTGTCCATTATAAAATAAAACCAAATGAGCTAACTCAAATTATTTCAGCTATGGAAAAGAGATATCAAGGCAAATGGAATCCTAATATGCTGGCCGATTATTGTTGGACCATCAAGAGGGATGCTCCACAGGTGAAATATAGCAGAAAATCATCATTTCTTACTTTCTATGCGAGTCCGAATGTTCGAATATTGTGTAGTTACGAATTTGAAAAATATTAAAGTGTTTGAAATTATAAATGCCTGTCTCTCAGAAACCTTGCGGGATGGAGAAAACCCGATATTATATTTGAATTCAGGAGAAAAAATACTATCAGAATCACATATTTTTCTTTCTGAGACAAAAAAAAAAGTTTCATTTTTTTGTTCAGTGTTATTTATGATTGGTTTCTCCGTCCCTACTCCTCCCTTATCCACATCCCAGTTGAACAAGGAACACTACTGCACATATATTATTATCGTTCACTCTACTTTTTCAACATGTTCATTGAAATGAACGTTCCACAATATTTTAATACTTCAACTATCAAGAAAATCTGCATAAATTCTTCAGCGTTTAAATGTTTTCAAATCAGGACTACGGTGTTATTTTGACAATTATTCTGCTGTTTTGTGTGTTTTAATAATTTTTAAATTGCTGAGGACAACTTTGTATCTACTTGATGTAAGAAGTAACGAAATCAGGTTAAGAAAACTGAAAATAATATTGATGAACTGAATAATGCAAAATCAGATTAAAAAACTAAACATAATTTTGAGGAACTGAATTATTCTCATGTTCTGTTATCTGGTAGTCATTTACAGTAATTCCGGTCTGCTGCGGCACATCGGAGCTATCGTGCCACGTATATTAATTTTCTAGCCATTTCTGGAACGTGTTCATCCAGTTTGTCGAATGCCACGACCACTTTACTTATATCAAAACAGCTGACAATAAAAATAATATGTAAACAGAGCTATATATTATCTGATGTAGTCGGGCAATTGACCCAATTTGGTGAAATCAGATGCAGAATGAAGTTGTGGATTGTCCTTCATCGGAGAAAATATTTATCAAATAGTCAGGAATTCAAAGGCTATCGTTTGATTGTCTCGTATGTAAGCAAAGCCTTATTTGGTCGGACCGATCGGACAAGATTCTTGTTTTACTCAAAATCTGTAATGCACGTACATACATTCTAATAATTATATATTAGCGACACATTATAAAAAGTAATTAAATTTTACAGTAATGTATAGTATTATACTTTTACTTTAATCGCATGTTAAGCAAACAGGTTATTTTAACATTCGTTGCAATTAAATATAATTTCAAAGCTTCAGAATTACATCTTGCTTTACATACTTTTTTATATGCTCCAGGTTGTAATTTCGACATTTCTGGTGTTCTCTCCTGGCATTAGCTTAATTGTAATCCACTTCTGATGTTGGGGTGCCTAGAAGGCGGAGTTACGTTACCCTGATGATATGATGTGTGATAAATTTTAATGAAGCGCCAGGAGAGTTCTTCATATAAACTTAATCTAAATTCCAAACCATTGGCAACCACAGGAATGATTATCTTTAGGGAAAAATTCCTATGGTTTGACCGGCACAATCGAACCCGGAACCTCATTATCAGTAGTCAGAAACGTTGGTCACTAGCCCATGAGGTTTGTCTGCTTTATATAAATATTATACATCGTATTGTAAATGTTTAACCCTATACAGGTGGCACTAGAGAAGTATTGAATACGTTAGACATGACGTGGAGATCTTCTGACCCGGAATAGAATTTCCTAAACTACAAAAATGTATCCTTCTTTTTACAAAATATATACAATTCTTCTATCTTTAAGACGACTGTTGTTATATAAAACATTTGGTTATTGAATTACACTAGTATATTGCGATACTAGTTTGGAAATACATATCTTAATAGAAACGAGGAGTTAGAAAAAACATGATGAAGTCGAGTTTTTTTTTTTCCGAGATTCTGTTAAGGTATTTCACACACTTGAATTGCATACTATATTTGAACGATTAGTATTAATCTTGGTTAAAATTTAGTAATAATTGAATTAAAATATTATTACTATGAGACAGAAACAGAAGAAAGTCGTAACAATCTGACTTACCGCACACATTAGGAAATATTCATTTTTGCACGATAATGTGTTCTGTCATACTTACAGCAATGGCGACCATAATTGAAAGCTCAATCTTGACTTTATAATAGCAAAGTCGATCTATCAGTTCGGCCTCGCAGACTGAGGACCCGTCCACCAAAGTTGCCACAAAAATAGGAAGAGGGTTCTTGGATCTGCCGGAGGTCATATTGACCCCCTTTAAGGCCTTGAAACCCGAGACCATTTAGCTCACTCTGGATGAAGGTCGTATCCACTGTGGGGTCGATGCCTTTTATCACATACTTTCGAGTAGTGACTTTTTTCGTATTCCCTTCGCTGTAGACTACACTAGACATGTAATGGAAGCCAGGCCAATTTTCCAAAACGCATCCTCCTCCCTGGGCCTGCCGATGGTAAATCCAGTTACCTGGATGCGCCCCCGGCGACCGAGAAGGGAACCGTCTGGTCCATGAACCTATAACCTCCTACTATTTTAGGGTTTTCTATCCCACTTTAGTCCTTTCGTCAATTGTGAATGTAGATAACGAGCGTACATCCTATTGCCAGCCACAACCAGCCGCAGATCGAGAGTCAAAGATCTAGTGGTCGGACATTGACAAGCCTTGGTGACGCTGGTCGTCGCTGATGTTCCAGTTGATGTTCTAGCCGATACTCTAAGCCGCCAACAGGAAGACTGCCACCGCCGCAGAAGCCGCCAACCCTCAAAAGGGCAAGAGCGGGAAGCCAAGTCGACATTCCAATCAGAAACAGCTCTTTTCGGATTTAGCTGATCTGTTGAAAATTTTAGAATTTTGAAAAATCAATTTGGACTTTTATATTTTACTGGTGGGCTGTAGGGGACCACTTCACATTTGTCTTAACAGCAAGGGAAACCACCGAAAATCTTGGTAGAGTGGCTTGAATTTATTAATAAATTAAAGCCAAATTGATCAGAATTTTTCTCCAATAGGAGTCATAGTTTAAAATGTGTCAGGGCACTTCCTATTTTCATTATATGTACTCATACACTCTACTAAGAAAGTGTGTTTTTTGTAATCCAATTCGATAGATATAATCATCGAATCTCGATCACTTACTAGTTCCTTAACTAGTTTGTCTAATACTTTATTTGTAATTAGATAATCCCTTTTAGAGAGGCTGGTTTGAACCGGCCTACTCCTTTTTGTTGGAGCCATGACAGTTTGAGTGCCTATGGTCTCTTTTTTTGGGTTCAGATGAGATTTTAGGCTCACCTAAGATCTTGAATTGCAAGGCCTTTTGTTCCCGAGCCTTATTGGTCCCTGTACATCTCTTTCTTCTTGGCTTATCGTTAGTGACAGCGCTAAGATTGGTGTTCTTGAAGTTCTCAGGCCGAAGAACAGCTGGCTCTTTCCGGTCTGAGATATTGGGTAAGACGGAAGCAACAGGAGTGACCTGTGCTAACTTCGTCTTCTGCAGCCGTCGATATGGCTCAATCTTCGTTTTGTAGTGGATGAGACTACGAAGTTTTAATAGATTCACAATCTCTGGGTCATCCCTCAGAGTGACCACAAACATGAGCAATGGATTCTTGGTCTTTCCGGATGTCATATTGACAACCTTTAAGGCCTCGAATCCATTGGCCTTCAAGTCACTCCGAATATAGGATGGCTCAATGATGTGATCTATTCCTTTTATCACTACTCTTCTTGTTGCTGCTTGTCGTTTTTTCTTCTTTCTTGAAAGGGATGTTGTATTTTTGAAGCAGTAGCTGGTACTTGTTATAGGCTGAAATTGAATTCAGCCTAACCCTTGTCCCGAACCTGCTTCGCGTATAATTTCTTGTATTAATTATTTAAATGTGGCGGACTGCACTGAAAACGAAATCGTGCATAACAATTATTATTAGGTATATTGTGTGATTCCACATACTTTTCGTTAATTTCTTAACGTTAGTTTTCTTCTGTTTTATTAAAACTATTAGATCAATTAAAACAATTGATGCATCCTTCAGGATATATTACGAATTTAAGGGTAATGCAGATATCTGGTGAACAATCTAGGGCCAAAATTGGAAAATAAAATTAAAATAAATGCCAACATTAAAGGATCTTTATAATTCTAACAAAACGTAGTTATTTATTAAGTATAACAATAACGGAAATGGAAATTGGTCTCCAAGTGTACCGGTACCATAGTTGGTATTCCATATGGTAAATAATATACTTATAAACTGTTACTAACCCACTGGCACTATCGAGCCCATAGGTTCATGTCGCGCGGATATAAGATCTCCATACATCCCTATCCGGAACTAATGATTTTCAATCATTCCCTGAATAATTACTTCCCTCAAATCTTGGTTAATATTATTCTCTCACCTCATACTTGGTCCACCAACTGGACGTTTTCTCTCTGGGTTTTCTACATGAAGATTCCATGCCCCTTTTTCTTTCCCCATTCCTGCTACATATCCTGCACATTGCAGCCCACGAGACTTAACTGTTATTATTATATCTGATTTCCTATAGAGATCATGTAGCTCACTGTTATTTAGTCTTCTCCATTCACCTGTCAGTTCATCTCTCTTTGATCCAAAAATTGTCCTAAGGACTTTATTCTCAAATACTCGTAATCCTTTATTTTCACTTAAAGTAAGAATCCATGTTTCGCATCCAAATAATATAGCTCGGAGAATAACAGTTTTATATATTTTTAGTTTAACTTTTTTAGAGAAGTTGGGACGACAAGATCCTTGTTTCATAATAGCATGCATTTTCAGAATTTCTTTGTGGATATTATTCCTATTTGTAACTATTGATCCTACGTATTTGAATTCAACCACTTCTTCAAAATTTCCTTCAGCTGCCATTAACTGTATATTTCCATTATCTAGTATATATAGTATATAATAAAATTTGACTATACATTTTATGTAGTCATATAAAGATGAACATGTTGTAAGTTTATCTGTTTTTTATTTATAAAACAACGTTTTATGTGAGGTACAATTTTACTCTTGTATTTTTATTTTTGAAATTGTTAATCGAAAGATTAAGGATTAGATTACTAAAGGTGAGCGTTTTTTTAAAGATCTTAACATGGCTAACTTATTTTTGTTTCATTGTATTATCCATATTTACTTTGTGGAATTAAGTATATTTAATATAATCTACGATGATATGTAGTATTTTGTGGAATTCCTGGTTTAAAACACATCAAGTATTTACGCACAAGATTCATACCGTCATTTATTTGGGCTGGGCCCAAGGCTTGAGGAGGGGCTACACAACCCTCCCTTTGATCCTATACTGCCCTAATTTGATACATAGGTTTGATATCATAAGGAAAATAGGGCCTACAGTAGTGTGCCCCTATTAGATTACTACAACCACATACTTTAAACACCTGTGATTTGTTAAAACAGATTTTTTTATCAGCATAGGATAGGTGAAAGGTGCTATGAAATAAATTAATGGATATGAAATGACATGATGGGGAAGGGAAGAGAAGTAGAAGGTGTTGATGAATGAAATTCCAGAAAAAAAAAACGAAATGCTCTGGTGTGGCCTAAAACTAGTATTGCTCCGGACGCGCTAGAATACAGAGCTGAGATCCCTGTAGTCAGCCTCGTGCGTTAGCCACTCGTCCACTGAGACGGTTAAGATAAAGGATAGGCCTACACCGTATAGTGAAAATTCTCGTACTCACGTTTAGAATTATTGTGAAACCGCCACTGTTGCAGAAGGCGGTATTGCCTTGTATAAGCTCTGAATTTCCGTTTACAAAGTTAATTAGTTGTGTCAGAGAAATGCTTACTGCTCGAAGGAACAATTTCAAAATATAAGCACGAAGGTGTAAGATTACACAATCTAGTGTTCTCTTAGGCTTATTCTTGGTCCGATAGTCCACTAAAAATGCCAAAAATTGTGTATCTTCTAGGGAGGACTAAACAGCAAATTATGCTCCTAAAAGTTCCGTATTTTGTGCTTTGTTTTAATGCCATTTACTTTATGGCTTCAGACAAAATTGTACTCGTAAATATGAGATTTTTATTCCAAAGAAGAAATCTCTCTCGATTGAATGAAAGAGAATAATTTAAACTCAGGCCTTGTGAACCAGTAATTACCACACACTCCTCTCTGTATCCGAGATTAGTGGTAAAGCCGTGAATCCCTGTTGTAGTACTATGGCACATAGAAGAACTTCAAGCCTAAAAAAATTAGAATAATTTTAAACTCGTTCTTCAACTGCGACATTATTGACCTTAGCTATTAAAGAGAATTGTTAAATGAAAATACTACCTGCCTAAAAACATTCTAAACAATAATTTATTTGTCTGACTCAATGGTTGAGGATTCAAATCCGGTTCACATTGTGGATTTTACTTCTTAGAATGCATCCCTAACTAACTAACTCATTGGCATTTTCGAAACCGTAGGTCTATGGCCGCGCGGACATAAGCTCTCCATACATCCCTTTCTTAAGCTAATGTTTTCCAACCATCCCCTGTTTAACCTACGAATACTTCTCTCAAATCATGGTTAATGTTATGCTGCCACCTCATTTTTGGTCCACCGACTGGACGATTTCACTCTGGTTTTCCTGTAATAGCTTCCATGCACATCTTTCATTCCCCATTCGTGCCTTATTGTCCCGCCCCATTGCAGTCTAAAAGACTTGACTGTTCTTATTATATATATATTTTTTTTTTTGCCATAAAGATCACATACCTCACTGTTATGTAATCTCCTGTCAAACTCCCTTTGGTCCAAATTTTTTTCTGAGAATTTTATTCTCATTTGCTCGTAATCTTTTCTCCTCCTATAAAGTAAGAGTCCATGTTTAGCATCCATATAATATAGCTGGGACAATAACAGTTTTATATATTTACAGTTTAACGTTTGTCCACTAATACATGATTTATCTGGATCCGAGTTTCGCCATCTGGAGATGTCCAGGTGTATTTATAAATATCCTTACGCTGGAATGTTATGCTTTACCAGAAAGATTCTTTGATGTGGCAAATTTGACTAATCTAACCTCATTGTCGCTACCATCTTCATGATGTCTGAATTTGCCTATTGTTGGCCTGAAAATATCTTACGGTCCCATTTTTGCATTAAAATATCCCAAAACAATTTTAAATTGATATCGTGAAAGACTATCAAATACGCATTCTAATTCTTTATAGAACTCATCCTTGATCTTGTCATCTTTATCTTATGTGGGATCATGTTCATTTACAATACAAAATCATATAATTACCCTTTAGAATTATACTTGATATCCTATCACTGCAAACTTAATATCTCGGATAGTGGAGAGGATCCTCATTCGGATTAAAAATCCATCCCAGATTCAGGTCTCGCTGCAACCCCGTAGTAAATCCAAAGCTTCCTGATTCTTGGCTACTACTGGTCATCTAAGTTCCTATAGAGCGAGTATATCCAAGGGTGATTATCTAATTCCTGCAGTAATATTTCTAGTGTCCTAGTATAGCCTATATGACCAAACATGTCCCCCACATTTGAGCCTTTGGCATGGATTCCCTGAAGTAGTTTCCACCCGGGCAACCGAAAGGGGAACAATTTTCCTCCAGAACATTTTACCCCGTTGAATCCATGTCCGCGTTTCTTGACGGTTGTATTTTTACGGTGAAAGATCGTCACTCTTTGGATTTCGTCTGGCTTATCGCCCTCGACCTGTCCGACATTTAACATTTTCGGCAGCAAGTCAATAATTATGGTGAAAAGGGGGCGGATTCCTGTGACACGTCATATTTTTAAAGTATTTATTTTGAATTTTCAGTAAATAAATAGCATGTATACCCCGCGCCGTAGCCGAATGATTAAGTCAAGATGCCTTGATGCAAAGCTACGGGACTTGTGCTGGTTCGAGTCTTCATAGGGGAAGATATTTCTCATGGAATTTTGGCCAGAATGGGACCGGAGCCCACCCAGCATCGTGAGGCATTTGTGTAGCTACAATAAGTAGCGGTTCCAGGTTGAGAAAACCAGTTATAACGGTTAAGGGACCCGAAATGCTGACCACATATCACCCCTATACCGGTTGGATCATCGTCTACACCTGTGATTAACATATGTGGATGTGAGGTCAGCAGCCAGATGGAAATCCAAGGGCCTTCTAAGCCTGTCGTGCCAAGGAGTTTTTGATAACATGCATATATGACTTCTTATGAAAATTTAGAATATTTATCGTGTCTTAAAAGTCGTGTTTTTCATGCTTTGAGATTTTTTATTATATTTCTTTTAATATCAGCAATAAAGTCATATTTATGTCGTTTTCCGGGGATTTTTTAAATATTGACAGCCAAAATTAAATATCCAATATTATTTGGGCCTAAGTAGGCTTAAATCGCAAATTCATGGTGGCTTGTTCGAAGGGAACTTTTTTATTCTTGGAACTTCCTTTAAATACCGGACCGAATCAATCCCCGCCTACTACTTTCATTCTTTGGTCAGAAGCTAGAAAATGGATATGAATGAACAATTAATATAAAATGTTGTTTAATAATTTCATTAAATTACAGTATAAAATCATGTTTTATTTGTCTTTATGGATCATAAATCTATGCACATTTTCTTATTTTGTAGGTCTTAGAAATCTATTCCAGAATGATGAATATGTAAATTTAGATGTCAACAGCAAATTCGCGGAAAGATTTTTGCCACAAATAACACGATGGAAAATGTATTAATGTTATTGTAACATTCGTTTGGAATGAGCACCTTAGGGATTACATTCGTCATATATTTTTTTTCAAATAGAGAATCATTTGGACCACACTATTCATTCAGAAGTACATTCCACTTAGAAAAATAGGAAATGGAGTATTCGATTCAGACTGCATTACATTTTAATACGTGAAACGCATTCATCACAATAACACGTACGTTTCGCTACAGGAAGTTTGCAAAATGCCTCAAGTACTTCTATGTAAGTAAAAGGTATGTCTTACAACTTTGCAGATTTAAAGATATATAAATTAAGCTCTATGAAACTTGCTCATGCCAAAAACGCAGAACAAACTTAACACTTCCATGATTGTTCTTGTGAAAGTTCTCCGTAAACTCGTGTCAACTCACAGGTGTTTCACAAATTCATTGCCAGTTTGAAAGGCGAAAAGTCAAATCACAAAAGTATACCTATCAATACTTTCTAAAGAAATTTTGCATGCATTTACTTATAAACTAATTGTAGATCTAGCGAATAGATTTAGTAAGTTTTGTTGAGAGAAGTAGCGACAGTACTGGTAAAAAACAGGAACTTAAGTATTGGTGTAATATTATGCAGCACTATACACTCAGAGACATTAAAAATACTGAATCTGGAATTACTGCAAGAAAGAAGGGGGGCGTTATGCAGTACGACTGAGTCTACTTTTCATCTAGTCTATCGTTTTCCAACCTGTGGTTAGCGAACCCCCGGGGGTTCGCTAAAACTTTTCCGTAATGGCGGGTTTCGAGGTTACGTCTATTATTGTTCCCTTCATTTCTGCAGCATTGTAATAATAATAATAATAATAATAATAATAATAATAATAATAATAATAATAATAATAATAATAATAATAATAATAATAATAATAATAATTATTATTATTATTATTATTATTATTATTATTATTATTGTTATTATTATTATTATTATTATTATTATTTTAAAATTAAATTAACCCTATAATGCCCCTTGTTTTATATGTGTAACGTCGGGAATTTATCACATTATCTCTACAATAAATCAATATTTACGCCGAATTCCTGATTTACAGTTATGTAACAACATTAGCAATGCATTTAATTTCGCTACAACTAGGCATACACATTGTGTAAATTTTAAGCCGTAACTAGAGTATCCTTAGGTTTTAACCGTTAAGGGTTAATTTAAGGTTATTAAACATTTTGATTGGAATTAAATTTTATGCATGCCTACTGTATGTATATTTGAAAGTCAGTGGTTCACCCAACTCGGATCTTTGTGGAAGGGGTTCGCGAGTCAAAAAAGGTTAGGAACTGCTGATCTAGTCTATGTAATTTAGTTCAACACAAACTGTCAATAAAGTTACATAATAACGGCATAAGTACAATACAAATCCGACTATCATACAAGAAATAGTAAAAGTATTTATTTATTTATTTATTATGTCGGTAATAATTTATCGGTGTTTTCACCAAGATCACAATGTAAGAAAAGCCAGCAAATATATCGGAGAGTAGTTCGTTCAGAACTATAGAAAGTAGAAATGTAAATATCAGTACTTCCATGTACAAATTACTAGTTTAGGTTTATATTTCCATGAAGTCTCCGAGTGTACTCAACACGCTTGTAAACTTACGAACCTCTGAATTGAGTACTCACTGTGACGTCAAATACTCACGTCGTAGCTACATCAAGTCTCTCATTCGGCGACATTAAATAGCGTTCGCTATTTTCTCCTTATTGAAAAGTTTATGTTGAAAGAAGAAGTATTATGCACTCCAAGTCTTTTAGACACTATTGGTGTTTCTGTGCTTTTTCAGTCTTAAATTTGCTATAGTTGCGGATATAATCATATTTTTAAAACAGTATAAAATCAGTATAAAATCAGGAGGAGAAAAATTGATGGACAAGATACGCTGGTTGCTTAGTATGATTTGGGAAAAAGAAGCTCTTCCAGATGAATGGAAGGAGTCAATTATCTTACCAATTTATAAGAAAGGAGATAAAACTGATTGCAACAACTACAGGGGCATCTCATTACTTTCAACTTCGTACAAAATTCTAACAAATATATTAGTAAGCAGACTTAGTCCCTATATTGATGACATTCTAGGAGATCATCAATCTGCATTTAGAAGAAACAGGTCTACAACAGATCATATTTTTAGTATAAGACAGATTTTAGAAAAGAAATGGGAATATAATGGTACGGTACATCAACTATACGTAGAGTTCAAAAAGGCATATGATTCAATTAAGGGGGAGAAGTTATATAGTATCCTGCTAGAGTTCGGAATTCCTAAAAAGTTAGTTACACTTATATGAATGTGTCTAAATGGCACAAAGAGTAGGGTGCGTGTAGGCAAACAGTTTTCGGACACTTTTCAAATCCAGAATGGGTTAAAGCAAGGAGATGCACTATCTCCTCTACTATTTAATTTTGTACTAGAGTATGCCATTAAAGAATGAGGAAGGCTTACAACTCAATGGAATTAATAAGCTGTTAGTTTATGCTGATGATGTAGTACTATTGGTCGATAGCGAGGAGATACTAAAGGACAACACGCACACACTAATGAGTAACACTAAGAAATTAGGATTGGAAGTAAATATCAATAAAACTGAATATGTGATCACACGTAGAAATACATTATATAATGGAAATGGCCAGCTAATGACAAATGAGGGAAATTTTGAGGAATTGGCTGAATTCAAATACCTAGGAACTATAATCATAAATAGGAATGAAATGCACAAAGAAATTAAACATAGGCTCGATTCTGGAAATGCGTGCTATTATGCATTGCGGAGACTCTTGATGTCCCAACTCCTTTCAAAAAACGTTAAACTGAAAATATATAAAACTATTATTCTACCAGTTATATTATATGGGTGCGAAACATGGATTCTTACTTTAAGGGAGGAAGGGAGATTGCAAGTATTTGAGAATAAAGTTCTTAGGAAAATTTTTGGACCAAAGAGAGATGAAGAGACAGGTGAATGGAGAAAACTTCATAACAATGAACTACATGGTCTTTATAGGAAGCCAGATATAATAAGAACAGTTAAGTCTCGTAGACTGCGATGGGCAGGACATGTTGCACGTATGGGGAGTGAAAGACGTGCACGGAAGCTGCTTGTAAGAAAGCCAGAGGGAAAACGCCCAGTTGGTAGACCAAGAATGAGGAGGGAGAATAACATTAACTATGATTTGAGGGAAGTAGATTATACAGGAACGATTGGAAAGCTCTGGCTCAGGATAGGGATGTATGGAGAGCTTATGTCCACGCGGCCGTGAACCTACGCGTTCCATAGTGCCAGTGAGTAAGTAAGTAAGTTACCACTATAAACATTAATTAGAATTACATTGACTATTTAACTCATGCCCCAAATGGGAGTCATTGACCTATCACATTTCAATTATTTTTTATTTATAACCAATCACAGTCGTGTTTCGCCTCGAATTTATCAACGTAAGTCTATCATATTAAAGTGAGCTCCTCCTTTTTTACATTCTAAATAGGTCCTAGCATTATTTTGCAGTGACTGACTGTAAGAAATACGGATACCAGATTGTATATATAGTGCATGAATGTAAACAGATACTACTTGCAGGATATAATAGAAAACATTCGTAGTAATTGATTATACCACAATAAAAATATATGACGTTGCAGAAAAATATAATTGACATATTTACATCATAGGACATTAGAAATTAATTAATACCTATAATTCATATTTGAAGAGAAAAATTATACGCTCAGACCGGGACTTGAACCCGGGACCCTTGGTTCTCTAGACCAAGTGCTCTACCAACTGAGCTACCTGAGAAAGTACCGATCTAAACGCAAATCTTTCTCTATATACATTGTAATTCCCCTCCACCAAATGCTGTGAAGCCATGCTTCTATCTTGCAAATGGCGGCTCCTTTATTAAGAAGACATATTTGGGAATTATATATTAAGCCAGTACGGCCATTTGCAAGATAGAAGCATGGCTTCACAGCATTTGGTGGAGGGGAATTACAATGTATATAGAGAAAGATTTGCGTTTAGATCGGTACTTGCTTAGGTAGCTCAGTTGGTAGAGCACTTGGTCTAGAGAACCAAGGGTCCCAGGTTCAAGTCCCGGTCTGAGCGTATAATTTTTCTCTTCAAATATGATTTATCCATCATTGAGATGCACGAAATCAATAATAAAAACTTGGAAAAAGCCGTACTGGCTTAATATATAATTCCCAAATATGTCTTCTTAATAAAGGAGCCGCCATTTGCAAGATAGAAGCATGGCTTCACAGCATTTGGTGGAGGGGAATTACAATGTATATAGAGAAAGATTTGCGTTTAGATCGGTACTTGCTCAGGTAGCTCAGTTGGTAGAGCACTTGGTCTAGAGAACCAAGGGTCCCGGGTTCAAGTCCCGGTCTGAGCGTATAATTTTTCTCTTCAAATATGATTTATCCATCATTGAGATGCACGAAATCAATAATAAATACCTATAATGTTGGTTATAAATTTCTCCACTAGGGTGCATTCTTACAATATTGCGATCCTTTGACATTAAATAACATGATCTGGTTGCAGTGATGAACAAAAGAAGCAAATTAAGCATACCAATCGTTTCTCATTAGTTTTCAAACATCGCCGCTTACATTAAATATATAAATATTTTAAAATAACTATAGTTAAATAATGATTTGTGAATAAACAGCTTAATTTTATTTGTTAAATAGTCCTGACAAATGCCACTCTTGATTTCTAAATTCTGTAGATAAATTGGAAATCACTCGTGGCATTACTTATGACTATTTAATTCGTAGACCAATCGATATTCGTGCCTCTTCCTGTTTGGTAATCGTGCCTCTTCTTGTTCGTATTGAGAAATATATCGGCAAATTAACTTGTTTGAAAGTATATCGATTGAACAATATACGATCGATATGGCACTGCAAGAAATCCCAAAAGAAAATAATTTCAAAAATTACAAAAAAAGAAGTTCTGTTGCTCTAAAAAAATATTAAATGTTGTATAATGAATCTGTATTAGTGTTAATAGTTATTTCTCATACAATCGTCTGTTATTGATTTTTCCCAAGCCGAAAGAAATTTAACAGTAAAGATATGCTATTTATAACTATCCGGCCGGCTTACAAATCGCCCGGAAGTAAGATCGGAATACATAACCTCGCATTTGATAAATATTAAACATTGCAATTATATTTAGCTTCTGATGTATTATTCGCTAAATAGTCACTCCAAATCCAACGCGAGGTTGAGTTTTTCATTAGACAAAATCACAATCTCTTGTTAAATGACTGTTGATAAGTCCATACATTACAGGGACTCTTTTCGTCCCAACTTCTCTCAAAAAACGTTAAACTGAAAATATATAAAACTGTTATTCTCCCAGTGATATAAGTATACAGGTTCACTATATTTTATAAACTTATACCTATGCCAAAACAGTATTTATTAATTGGAAATATTTTAAGGGAGGAGAAAAGATTACGAGTATTTGAGAATAGGTTTCTTAAGACAAATTTTGGACCAAAGAGATTGATCAGACAGACGAATGGAGAAGACTACATAAGTGAGCTACATGATCTTTATACGAAGCCCGATATAATAACAGTTAAATCTCGTAGACTGCAATAGACAGGACATGAGGCAGAATGAGGAATAAAATAGGGACATACACATTTCTTGTAGGAAAACCAGAGGGAAAATTCACAGTTGGTATATCAAGAATTAGGTGGGAGAATAAAATTAACCATGATTTCAGGGAAGAAGATTATACAGGGGACGATTTGAAAATGCTAACTCAGGTTAGAGCTGTACGGAGAGCTTGCGTCCGCGCGGCCAGTGAGTGCGATAGTGCCAGTGAGTTACTTAGTTTTGTTAAGTTCATATCCAAATTATATTGTAACTTAATTTGGAGACATACTGCTCGACAATGTATGTTTTGTGTTTAACGACTGATTAGGACAGAAATGAAAGCAAAATCAAGAACAGAGGGTGGAGGAAGTAGAGAAGGCAATGTACTTTTATACATGATGAATCAGGAATCACCGACAAAATGATAGGGATGATAGGCCATGCAGAGAGGATCATTTTTTGTGAAGGAACATATAGTCGCAAACACGTCGTTTATGAGTTATGCGCAGATGAAGGTGTTCACCCGTAATGGTCGGAATTAAATACAAACAATTGTACACGTATAATTTTATTGAAAAAGACATGTTTTTACAATAAGTTTCAAACAGTCGATCCTGTGCCTCATTGCATGTTTGATTCGTCGCAGCAAAGATCGGCCAGCACGGCCGGCCATCGCAGGATTTTTTTTGATGTCGTCAAAACATTTATTGTTCGAACACTTATTGTAGAAACATGTATTTTTTCAATAAAATAATATGTATACAATTGTTTGTATTCAATTCCGACCCTAACGGGTGAACACCTTCATTGCGCATAACTCATAAACGACTTGTTTGCGACTATATGTTCCTTTACAAAAATGATCCTCTATGCATGGTCTAACATCCCTATCATTTTGTCGGTGAGGTCCTGTTACACTCTGTATAATTGGCATGTGAAGCATTATATACCTTACTATAGGCTACATAAAATGCACATGAATGAAATAAGTGTGTACGCTATCGTTAATATAAATTAATAAGTAATTTTAATATCAATATCTGATCATGTATAAGAAATTGGAGCTGGAAATAAATATTAATAAAATTAAATATATACGGTCACTATTATTCGTCTGGTTTAACTTTGCAAGAAATTTGTAGAAAGAGACAGCTGTGCTCATCTCTCTCACTCGCACCAATGTTGTAGGTGTTTCTTCACCAGATGTTAAAAGGGTAAGGGGGCAGACGAAAACTGACAACAGGGTGGGTTCTTTCTTTTGTAACTGGGCCAAAGCGGTCAAGCATCTACCCTCATATATCCATCTCTCTCTTTGGCAAGTTAAGCCAGATATACAATAACAGAAATACATTATATGATGGAAATGAATAGTTAACGACAGTATTCGGGAAATTTGAAAAGGTGGCTGAATTCAAATACCTAACTAACTCACTGGTACTATAGGACCTGTAGGTTAAAGGCCGCACGGAAATAAGCTCTCCATACATCACTATCATGAGTTAATGTTTTCCAATTATCCCCTGTATAATCTACTTCCTTCAAATCATGATTAATGTTATTCTCTCACTTCATTCTTGGTCTGCCTACTGGGCGATTTCCGTCTGGTTTTTGCACAAGGACCCTCCTGCTCCTCTTTCATTTACCATTAGAGCCACATGTCCTGTCCATCGCAGTCTACGAGACTTAATTGTTCATATTATATCTGATTTCCTATAAAGGTCATGTAGCTCACTGTTACGTATCTTCTCCATTCGCCTGTCTGTTCATATGTCTTAGGTCCAAGAACTTTATTTTCAAATACTCATAATCTTTATTCCTTCCTTAAAGTAAAAGGCTATGTTTCGCATATATAATATAATTGGGAGAATAACAGTTTTATATATTTCCAGTTTAATGTTTTTTTTTTTGTGAGAAGTTGGTACGACAAGAATCCCTGCATTGCATAATAGCATTATTTCCAGAATTGAGCTTATGTTTAATTTTTTTGTAGGTCTTTACCTCATTCCTGTTTGTAATTATTATTTCTAGGTATTTTAATTCAACCACTTCTTCAAAATTTCCCTCGTTGCATTAACTGTCCATTTCCATTATAGGCCTATATGCCGCTAATGTACTTATATGTGAGGCAATATATTTAGATTATTGATGTTTACTTCCAGTCCCAATTCCTTAATGTTACTCAGTAGAGTGTTCATATCGACCCTTAATATCGCCTTGATATCGCTTAATAATACTACATCTTCAGCAAAATCTAGTAGCTTGTTAACACCATTGGGTTTTAGGCCTTCTTCACCCTCTAAAGATTTGATGGCAAGTTGTAGTACAAAATTGAATAGTAGAGGATATAGTGCATCTCCTTTCTTTAACCCACTGTGAATTTCAAAACTATTTGCAAATTGTTTGCCTACACGCACCTACTCTTTGTGCCACATAGACACATTCGAATATGTCTTAACTAGCTTTTAGGAATTCCAAACTCCAGCAAGATTCTATATAACAGGAACAATAATTACAAACAGAAATGAGGTCCGGAAGGAAATTAAACATAGGCTGAATTCTGGAAATGCACGTTATTACGCGTCAAAGGGCTTTTTTCGTCCCAACTTACCTAAAAAGAAAAGTTAAACTGAAAACATACGAAACTGTTATTCTCCCAGTTATGTTATATGAATGCGAAACATAGGTTTGTTTCTTTAAGGGAGGAGAAAAGATTACGAGTATTTGATAATGAAGTTATTAGGAACATTTTTGGACCAAAGAGAGACGAACAGACAGGTGAATGCAGAAGACTACATAACAGTGAGCTACTTAATCTTCAGGGAAACCAAATGTAATTAGAACAGTTAACTCGCATAGACTGCGATGTGCAGGACACGTGGCACGAATGTGGAATGGAAGAGAGACATGGAAACTCGTGTAGGAAAACCAGAAAGGAAGCGCCCAGTAGGCAGGCGAAGAATGAGGTGTAAGAATACCATTAACCATAAATACACAAGATGTGCTTGGAAAACATTGGCTCAGGAAAGGGATGTATGGAGAGTTTATGTTCGCGCGACCATAAACTTACGGATT
This sequence comes from Diploptera punctata, assembly GCA_030220185.1. Classification (NCBI taxonomy): domain Eukaryota; kingdom Metazoa; phylum Arthropoda; class Insecta; order Blattodea; family Blaberidae; genus Diploptera; species Diploptera punctata. The sequence goes on along the minus strand of JASPKZ010007335.1, from coordinate 301,192 downwards.
CGATAGTGTCAGTGAGTTAGTTGGTTAATCTCAAACGAATTGAATAGTTATATTTCAAATTGAAATTGCTTATATACTCGTACTTCTGTATAGAATACGGTATTTGTATTATTAGAAAGACAAATCAATGAATATGACAGGAAAACGAATTGCCCTCCGAATGTGAAGAAAAATGACACTGATAGTTACACTGAGATAATGAAGTGAGAGGGGGAATCAGTTTTTAATAAACAATTGTCACAGGTGGCGTGTTGATGAAAAGAAGTACGTATTCTGTTTCTACAGGACATAATGACATAGGCATGAACTGGCATAATCTGAGGCAATAGGCGCTGACAGTTTGACTACAACTCTATTTTGACTCCACGACTATGCGCGAGGAAGAAAAATGTTCTCCCCAGGATCCTTGCCATGAACATTTGTAAGTAAGCTCATTATAGCGACATGAAACAAGAATAGCTCGACCCATCTCTTTGTCTCCAACAAGGTTGTGTTTCCCAGGAGACATACAGAAAGAGAGAGAGAGAGAGAGAGAGAGAGAGGAGAAGAGAGAGAGAGAGAGAGAGAGAGAGAGAGAGAGAGAGAGAGAGAGATTGAAGCAGAGAAGTCTAGGATGAAAATATGGACTCATTAGTCCATAGAACCGAAGAAAAGTAAATTAAATGTAAAATAAAACAAAATTGCAATTGCAATGGCAAAAAATACAACTAAAACATTACATGGAATAATTTGGAACAAAAATATCACAAAGGAAACTAAAATGAAAATTTATAAGAGCATAATACAGAATATTTTGTCATGTGCAAGTGAATCTTGGTCTTTGACGGAAGTAAAAAAAATTAGAACAGTAATTTGATTATTTTAGAAAAAGCCTGCAAAAAAACAAAGCAGGATAAAATAAGAAATGAATTCCTTTGGAGAGAAATGAATGTCACCACATCGGTTGTTAAGAGGATTGAAAATCAAACGCTTAAATGGTATGACCGTGTACAAAGAATGGAAAATGAAAGATGGTCAAAAAATATAGCCTATACCAATGGTCACCCCGTGGAAGAAATAAACGTGGAAAAGCAAGATGAAAATGGAAAACCTACGTCAGAACTATAATAGATGATAGGAATTTGGAAGAGGGAGATTGGAATGATAGAGATACATGGAAACTGAGGACGGCAAACCTATAAATGGGGAAAGCCGAAGAAGAAGAAGAAGAAGAAAATAAAACAATAGATTAGATGGTATGAATTACACCAACAAGCTATATACCCCTTTCTCTATCTCTCTTTATCTTGGCCCAACCTCTCCCTTTGTAGGTCCACGTCAGCCGGACCTTTCATGGACATCGCCTGTCGGGAGAGCATTTGTAACTCTGTATCGCATGGAGAGTCTCCCTGGATGAGTCGTCAGCTTAGTGACCATCTTCTAGACAACACGAACATTTAAGACAAGACACACCCTTCACCTTTTTATTCTGGGTCTTAAGGTTTCTCGACATTTGTTCTTACAGATTAAACCCCCAGGAAAAATAACCTCATCCAGGAACCTTGACCCGACGGGGATCGAATCCAGGCACGCTCCGTAAGAGGTAATGACCACAATAGCGGACAACGAGATACCTTAATGGATTATATAATTATGAAGTTATAATATCTCGAAATCTCTTGCACTTAAAACGATGTGACTTTCATCAATTATGAAGATAAAAATGAGCTCTTTCTCTAAAACATATATCCGATAATCAACATTACTTTCTGAGCGGAAGGAAAGAAATGTATGTTGCGATGTCTCAACTAGGCAACGTCGCTGGGTGCAGGATATTCACTATTACGCTTTCTTTTGTTTGAATAGCAACCAGGTTAGGTGTGCGAATGTCACTTCCGATTAATGACAAGCTGCTTTACGGGGTCGATGACATTGGAATAATACCTTCCATGTTCAGAACACAATGCCATATCCTACACCCTACTCCAGGTAAACGAAGTATGACAAACGCTCAAAGGATTAGCAGGAATGTACTGTCTTAGGAACTATTTGAGACGGCTACCTGCTTCGTTTGCCTGGAGTTGGGGATAGGACTTGTCATTTGTCATTGTCTTCTGGACTTGGAAGATATTATACCAATACCATCAACCCCGTAAAGCAACCCTTGTGCGAAAGAGAGGATGAGTACCTGTTTCTTTCTAAAATCCTGTCTCAGGTTGTTCCTTTTAGACTAGATGTAAGTATACTTTGGGCACTGTTGCTGGCGGTTGAGAACTCATTTATCGTCTTATATCCTAAGAGCTCTCCTCTACATCCCAACTCCTAAAAGAAAACGCGGTCGCTGTTTGTATTGATGTTGAGATAGTTCCTGTCATGTACTACACGCGATAATTTTGCACTCACTTATTAGTTTAGTTTAACATAGAATCACTTCTACCATAAGTACAAATCCACATTTGAAATACCTCTTCAGTAATAACAGATGAGTCGATATTTTAAACCACTTTGTAGTACCAATTAAGCGCTTGTTTCCCCCCATACAATAATGACGTCACGGACTCGTAAGTTTAGAGTGCGCGAGCTATACGATATAGGGCAAACTCGGCTAATGTCGTGACGCGGATAAATTCGTTATTTTTTTTTCTTTAATTTGTAACGAAGTTGTACGGGCATGAAAAAAATATTTTTTGTCTCGTAGATTGCAGAAAGTCTACTTTCTTGTTGTGTTTTCATATTTGTGATAACAGCGTTCCTTGGGTGAATTTAATGTTGACTTGTAGAAGGAGTGTTTTAATTCATGTTAGCAGTTGTTAGATTTAATACGTGTCTCTGTTTGAAGAACATTTTTGAGTAGATAATCTTCGACATTAAAGGTGAACGGTTACAATGTCGAAAATGTGATCTGTGGTTCCATGAAAAGTGTCAATGGTTGACTCTTTATAAGTGAGATTTGAAATGCATTGGATGTAACATGGAGCGTGATTAAAAAGTTTGTCACGAATTTATTCTACTATCTATTTCAAATGTATATGCAGAAAGAGTACACACAGTTGTCTAGCATTGAGACTGGCGTTGGACTCTCATTGGCTGTTTCCCTCATTATCTCACCAAACAGCCAATGAGAGTCTAATCCCAGCCTCAAGCTAGAGAACTGTGTGTATTCTTGCTGCGTAGTCGTTTGAAATAGAGTGTAATATTATCACGAAATTACCCGAATTCTTCAAACCTCCAGAAAAATAGACATATAATTTATGTCATATTGTTAACAGAATAAAATATATATTCGACAACTTAGCATATATCTTTAATTCATATATCATTAACTTTAATATTCTTGAGACCAAAAATTTTCATAATATTAAGGTATAATATTCTAAAAGCTTAGCATCACGAAATTAACCAAGTTTGCTACACTATACAGTCCACGTATTTTCAATAGTCAGATCAAGGCCACTGCTTAGATGTCACATTGTACCCAGAGATAAGTTGTATGGTATGAGGAATTGCGTGGGTTGGGATGTCCTCGCTTTTTGTAATGTGCAACTTTTCACTGAGTTTTATGACATGAGGGGGAAGGGGATTGATACTCCACTATGACCTTGATCTAATGAAATTACGTGAACTATCGTCCAACAAAATTATATTAAACATTTAGGTTGCTAGGTATAACACCTCGATGCTTTTAGAAGTTTATTTCTTCGTTTATAATGCTGATTTAATTCTGCAGAAACAGCAAGAAAATATATTTAGACCTATAATCAATATATTTCATGGCACTGGCTCTGAAGTGCACATGGAATCTCCATTTAATTTTGTGAGAAAGTACATTAAATAAATAAATAATTGTTGTGCCGCCTCAAACACGAGTGATATAAACAAATGAAAGAAAAGCAAACAAGCGCACAAACAAACGTTACATTTGCAGTGCTGATTAGTGGTGGAGCTCTGGGGGTTGTGGTTTCTTGAATTATAAACAACTGTAAACCCGCAGCACATGTTGTTCACACATGAATAGTTACTTTTTTAAAGCTGAACTCTGTTCACTAGCATAAATATTGTAAAATCATTGAACGCGGTATGTGTATTCTAATGTCATTATTTAATTTACACTCAATAGTCTTAATATTCTTTATCCTTTTTAGAACAATCATATATATACCTATGTGTCGGCCGCGATGGACTAGTAGTTATGCTCCTTGCCTCTGGTCCCTCTGGTCCAAACCCAGCCGGGGTCGATTAATTTTTTTAGGATGGAAAAATACAAGGAGCAGGTTTTTCAGGAAGGACTTTAAGCCGTGGGTACCGAGTCTGAAGATTTTCAGGCTTGTAAAATATCCTTAAGCATGAATAAAGGGGCCTCTAAGCAAAATTTATCGACTTGATCATCCTAGCAATAACTTAGTTGCCCGCTAAATGTTTCATTGGGTCGGTATGTTAACCGGATATTATTCATGACATTTATGGACAAATAACTATTAACTTGGCCCAGTATCTCCTAACAAAGTAGAGGCTAATGCTCAACATTGGGGTACGCCATTGTAGTACATAGATATTTAGTATATGTAGGGCCTATAATATTTTCGAAATTACCTTGACTGGAATAATTTAATACTTTTTTATCTTGAGTGTGTGTGTGTCAGGGATGGAAGGCCCTTAGCTACCAGTCGGTTTCTGCCCTCACATCCACGTGTTAATCAAAGGTGGACGATTATTTAACATAGGGATGAAATGTGGTCAGAATATCGTGTCATAGCCGTTATAGCTGTTTTTCAACATGAGAACCGCTACTTATTGTAGCTACCCAAATTCCTGATGTGGATGGGCTGGGCACCTGTCCATACCGGCTGAAATTACATGAGAAAAATTCTTCCCACAAGAGGACTCGAACCAGCGCAAGTCTGTAGCTCTTCACCAAGGCTGAATGCCTTAAACCACTGTACTATCGCTATTGTTTGGCGGTATCTTCCCAAAATACGGATCACCATTTTATTTAAAATCTCAACTTTCCTGTATAAACAATATTTTTTTGTTTTAATTGTGGAGTTACATGCGGCTCAGTAGTGCAAGTGGTTAGTCACGCGCCCTTCGCCTCCCAGTCCCGAGTTTGCGCCTCGGTCACTCCATGTAGGGTTCGTGGTGGACGAATCAGAACCAGGTCAGGATTTTCTAGGGTTCTCCCACTTTCCCCTGGCGAAAATTAATTTCTCTATACTTTTGTAATTCATTTAATTTCATATAATCTGCCTCTGCGATGGTGCGTCAGTCCTGGCGAGCCAGCATCTTTGTATATTACGATCTTCAATAATAGGGGTTTCTTTTCACCTCATTCCTGAAACTAGCATTTTTTAATTTTTTTCAGTTGTTCATCTATAAGAGATATTTATCATGTTTTGCTATATTAATGTAACAGCTTCTTATAATTATGGAAACGCCAGTAAAAAGTTGTATATGTTAACCGATAGCAGATGCATGATCTGTTTTAAAGAGAACCAATACAAAAGTTTCCCGGAAGAAACGCAAATAATACTTTTAGTTTTCAACTTTGTGCTTGAATGAGATGAAAGTATAGGCTGCCTAGGAAATATAGAAAAATAATAAATTCCACTTATTTACTTATGATTTTAACTATAATCATATTACAACTAAATAAAACCTCCTCAATTAATGTCCGCCTCAGGGCTGGGTCAAAGGTATGGATGCGATGAAGTTTCTTTCATTTAAGGTCTGTGATGCGGCTGACCACGCCTGACACAACATCATAAGGACAAATTAAATCAAATGAAACGAAATGAATGAGATAAGTGTGGACTAACGATGGAATGAAATATGTGGCAAGGGAAAACGAGAGAAACCCCGAAAAGAGCATGTCCAGACGCCGTTTCGACCACCACGAAACGCAGTTGGACTGACCGAGACGCGAAGTAGAGACCCCAGCTGTAAGAGGCGAGCGAATAACCGCTAGCGCTACGGAGCCGTCACAACTAAACCAACTTAAGCTGTCGTAACATAATCTTAAGCTAAGATTGGAACTCTAGAGTAATTGATAATAAATTATAATAATATTACGGCAACGAAACAAGGATTATGAGTAAAGTGGATAAACATTAGCGTAACTCTAATCACATCACATTCTGCTCTGTCGTCAGTTAATAGTGACAACAACCCAGTTCAGGTGGCATTGAATCATAGAGATATTGTTTCAAGGATTTAATTTAATTCGTTTAACACATTGCATTTACAGATACAGTATTTATTTCGCTGAACTACATTACAGCAGAGAAGAGCTCTTGATTGCCTTAATTAGATGTAGCAAAAGATACATATTTTAAGCATTTACCTTCTTATAGTTAGATTACGCCTAAAATATTTTATTCTGTCTACTCTTTTCAAAGCGACTGATTTGAATCCGCAATTTTATTATAGAAAAATCCGGGCTAAATACTTCAACAGTCCATGAAAGAGCATGCTATGTTATTTATTTATAAACAGTTTACAATGTAAAAAAAATTCCTGTGTCCAAAGCGTTTTAAATTTGTATCTTATTTCTCCATTCTTCTCTATCGTCCCATTCCAATTCTTCCAGATCTATCTCCCTCATATCTCTTCTGATATCAACCATCAATTTAAATCTAGATCGACCTCTCTTTCCTTTCCCAGGTGGAATCCATTCCAAAGCATTTCTTATATTAAAGAAAATGTAGTTCTAAATTAGTTTTGTCGCGGTTTAATGAAATCTGAATAAAATAATGAGGCAGAGAAACATAAATGATTTATTTAAATTACCAGTAACTAGGTAAAGTTCTTGAAGAACATTCCTTATCAAAATAATGATTATTGTAGTAAATCAACATGATCAAGTTGGATTTTAATCAAGCTTTCAGAACATATTTTCCCAAAGATACAAATTATTGTTACAACTGGTGTTATTTCTCTGTTCCCAATTTCCATTTTATGCTCTCTAGGCAGCCTTATCTTCCAATTTCCTTCCATCCGTGGCTTCCTTGATATCGTCCTTTCGTCAGTGTTTAGGCCGTCCCAATCTCTTTCACTCGGGTGGTATCCATTCTAAGATCTTCCTTGACCAGCATGTGTTGGCCATCCTAACTGTAAGCCCATATCACTTTAACTATCGCTTCTGTATTTCATCAGTGATATGTCTACCTCCTATCATAGTTGTTTTTAATTTTTTTGTTTGGTATTTTATCTAATCTTGTTTTCCTATATTTTCTTTTAAAGTCCATCTCGGCTAACAGAAGTTAATCTCCGTTTTACACTCCATACTTCAGTTACATATACTATAACATTTTGTACAAAACATTATTTTATAACATTTTAATTTAGAAATATTTAGGTGGCTACGTTATTAATTTTTAAATTTTATTAATCATACTTCCATAAGTCCTAGAGAGTTGCTTATATCGTTTTAAAGGTAATTAATATGCTTTGATATGTCACTTGACAATATACTCGTGTGTATATATATATATATACACACACACACCCGCACATTTCTTAAAAAACTTTTTGTTTTTTTGGTTATTTTTATTTTTAACTTTGAGTATTTATGTTGTCAGTAACATTAAATATGAGATGTCAGGTTCTCTGACTTACTGGTTTGGCATGGAATGTCTCTTATTAGGAAATATGAACAGACTTACATGATTATAAGTGTACAATATAATCTCAGAATCTGTGATAATATGATTTTAGGTTCACCCCTAATACAGCACAAAATTAAAAAGTAAAGAACATGTAAAATGAATATTTTAAATCCTCTTCTCGCTGGAAATTGATATTGATCAGCCCGACTATACCACCACTAAACTATAAACAATTATTTTGTTTATGGGACCCATAGGTTCAACACCGCATTCACACTCATCCCTTTCCTCTGCTAACTAAAACCACTTAATTTATCCGACATCCATTCTGCAAAAATAAACATAACTCATATCGTAAACGTATAAAAAAATTCCCTAAATAAAATTTAAGCAAAACAGAAAATTTCAATGGTTCATTACATCTCTAAAGCAGATTTATTTTAAACTAGCTGATTGCTCGGCGTTTCTTGGGTATTTAGTTGTCCCATTCTTCTTAGCACTTATCAGATTAGTGACACCAAAACTATGGATCGGACACTATTCTGGGTCAATTTGGAAATATTAATTTTTTTATCCTTTCTTATTCCTCTTCCTGATGGGTGCTAGAGATCAAACATGGACTTAAATGTCATCGAAGCTGTCTCCAATCAGATAAGCGATCCTGAAAACCATAGTTTCGACATCTCGAACATTTTGGAAATTTTATTTTCCACCTCTTCTTACCCCTTAAGAGTGAAAGGATCAAACTCGAGCTTAAACGGGATCAGCTTAGCCACTCCAAAAACTGTGGATTCCACATTAATCTCAATATTTTTTTCAACCTTCATCACCCCCTTAAGAGTGCTATGGTGAAATTTGGTTTTAAATGTCAACGAGACTGTCACTAATGAGTTTATCGACCCCCAAAACTACGGACTTAACACTAATGTTTGACGTTTTCGATTCTTTTTATATTTTATCCCCTCTTGGTTCGCTAGGGGTATCTTAACCCTTTGGAACATTTGCTGATATTAAGTTATATACTTACTGAGTATGGTTGATAATAATCCAGGTGTACTAGAATTATGCTGAAAATAGTTATATATAGATTGTTGTAGATAATTGCCCCATATCAATCCTCCCTCTAACACCCTATAATAACCTAGTGGTATTTTTCCGCTAACAGACACATTACCGGATCATAATTTATATGTGTACCAAATTTGGTGGGATCAAAGGGAAGGTAGAAGTAGCACCTTTGTTAGGAGTAGACCCTACACTGGTCCTCATCAACTCAGGGTTAAGTGGAGGAGAAATGCAAGATCTTTATCTCTGACTATTTACCTCATGCCACAAATGCTAGTCAATGACCAATCACGTTTAAATTAATGTTGTTCTACAACCAATGACAGTCGTGTTTCACCTCGCTCTTTATCGATTACTCTTTATCAGCTCCTGCTTTTGTGATAAAGAAAGCTCCTCCTTTTTAATGTTCTGAACAGGTCAAAGCATTATTTTTCTCCAACAAATACATTGAATATAGCAAATAATGAAAAGATTCCTTGATTTTAGTGATTGTTTACTAAAAAAAATAAATGAATAACCCGTAATGTTGATTATGATATATAGTTTGATGTGTTTCATTATTTCTCCACTTGGGTGCACTCTTACAATATTGCGATCTTATTTGGCAATACATAATATGATCAAGCAGCAGTGAATGAACATAACCTCACATTTCTGATTTGTTTTCAAACATCCCCGTTTACATTAAATATACAAATAATTTAAAAAAAAACTATAGTTAAACAATGATTTGTGAGTGAACAGCTTAATTTTATTCGTTAAATAGTCCTAACAAACACCACTCATAAATTCACTCCTCACTTCGTGAGTCGTGAATTTATCGATAATTTGGAAATCACTCGTGGCATTACTTATGATAAATCTATAACCAAGACCGTCCGTACGTGGTGAAGAACCACATCCTACTAGAGGTGACCCTGCTTTAACTGAATACGGCGGATCTAGACATGACTGTCGGAAAAAAAGGCCCAACACACTTTACCCCAAGTGTGAGTATTATTGGTAAGGGTGTAGGAGAAGGAAAACTCTCGTCACGCGAGAAGGCAACCATCTAAGGAAAAAGGGACCCTAACAGAAAATCTCCGGTCCTCCAGGTTCGGGGTTGTGCGTCGGGCTGGAAACCCATCACGTAAAGCGATCTTTCTCAAAAGTCTCACACGAGTAAGCCGGACGTATAATTCTGTAGGACGAAGATCGGTGGGAAGACCAAGAAAGCGCTGGGCTGAACAGATGTGAGATCGGAACAGGCAAAGACCTAATCCGTGAAGGATGATGATGATGGTGACCAATTTGGTTAAATTACTCTAGGCGGTCGTGATTTATGCCGGCATATATGTACACATACTTAGACCTACATAGATTCTGACCATCAGTCACCTAGCAGGAAAACATGTTAGAAATTAGAACTCTCATTTTAAAACAATAACTCTAATGGCAAACGTTCAGAGGATTAGCAGGAATTTTACGTGAATGCTATAATACAATGAGCTGAAGTTACTTATTACAGACTAACTTGACGATGATTTGTCAGACATTAGAATCGTGTGTCAACTACAGATATTGTGAAATTCAGGCAAGGAATGAAATTAGTATTTTTATTCTGGAGATTTTTAATCTTAAATTAATAATATGGTAAAATTCCTGAGTATGGATTCCTTTGGAAAGAAACCAAATATTTAGGCCATGGTGCCATAACTTTACGGCACATAATAGAACCTACACACTGAAAAAGAGAACTCTGGGCAAGGTATGTCGGCCCTTTCAAACCCACATTTGAATTGTGACGTTAATAATCTTAGTGTTTTTAAAGCGTAGTTAAATAAAGTAATAGTAATAACATTGGTCACATCGAATTCATAAGATTTTGGTCACATTTATCTTTGCCAGTTTTTCAGTAACCAGTTGAGTGAATCCAAACATTTATTGTAAAAAATGTGATCTGTTATAGGGATCGTTGTAGGTGTCGAGAGGTTGGCGTTTGTTTAGAATACGAAAATTAACAGAGATTAATATGGCATGAGGATCCATAGGCTTATGTCTGACGCATCAATATCGAATTAGTATGTAATGAAGTTCCGGGGACCATGAAATACTTACATTAAATCACTCATGCTAACATCCATCTACAACCACATAAAGTGTGTCGTAGACACCCATCAACCCAGTATTCTAGGTATGGTTACTTCTAAGCATGTCGTCTGATTATGTTCTGGATGCGTAAATCATTTCGCGAATTGGAATTTTTGAATTTTTATAATATTTATTATCTAATTTATTATTCAGAATCTTATTTGAACTCTTACACGTTTAATCTAAAAACACATAAATTCTACACATAATATTCCGATTTATTGTAAAATGCAAACAAACAACTAAAATATTCACTGACATTTTGAATGCACAGTTCAAGGCCGCACCGAAAAAAGCTCTCCATATGCCTATATCGTTACCCTGAGCTAATATATTCCAATCATTCCCTGTATGAGATTATAAAGTCCTTGTGCATTCCGTTATCTTATACATTCACCGCCCTCAAATCATACTCAGTATTATTCTCCCACCTTATTCTTGGTCTACTTACTGGGCCTTTTTCTCTCTGCTTTTCCTACAAGAAGGTTCTATGTCTCTTTTTTTTTCAATTACTAATTTTTGTAACATGCCCTGTGAATTGCAGTCCGCGAGACTTAACAGTAAACTACATAGGAAACTAGATTCAATAAGAACAATTAAGTTGTATGTTAGTCTGTCTTTGATCCATAAACTTTGAAACAACGCACTAAACTAAATATATTAATTGCAGAATCAAAATCTGAACAACAATTTGATTATATACGATTTTATTACATTCCTTGTAGAATATTTTAATTTTGATATTTTTTTTTTAAATTTGTATTATACCTTTATATAACTGATATTAATAATTTTAATTAATTATGATTAAAACGATTGATATGGTCTCTTATAGGGCAGTCACTAGAGAAACCAAATTTCAACCCTGAGGAAAAACACAAGGAATCCTAGGAACGTTGACTAACCCAGATGTAAAATTAAGGTTTTCAGAATTCAAATCAAGAGCATCACTGTGTGAATCACCTCTCCTCATTGTTTGTTTTCTCTCCCATCGTCATCGGTTGTTGCTTTATTAAGCATTCGCAAATATACATTTTTTTTTCTGTAAGGAAATTAATGACTTTAGTACAGACGTCCATATTTCACCCAACACTAATTTAGAACATTGTTTTCTAAACATTTCAACAGTCGCGTTTATTTCATGGCACCTTGAACTCATTATTTCTCATCCACTTGATTTTATCCGTTTAAATACCAATTCAAGGTACTTTGCAGCAGTTCTTTATGTTTTAAATATCCTTGGCCTGCTTGGAATGAAAACAGTAGGTAATGTGTAATTGCTTACATTCACAGGTGTGCCAACTTTATAAAGATCAAAGTACCACGCCTTTTTTGGATACCTCATAATGCTATTAAGGGCCGGTTTCACCAACAGAGGTAACTGTATTACGCCAGTGTCCCTGTGTACAATGCATAGCTTAAACTGGCGTAATACAGTTACCTCTGTTGGTGAAACCGGCCCTAAGAATATAAATATTGGATTGGACATTACCTGTAGGCGAGCAGCTGACTGTTGCGAATAAGTTATACATTAATTTTACATTTTAACTTTTAAATGTTGATAACAATATGAAGAATGAAGCCTATCGGTTTGGGTATCGCACTTATCATCGAACTTGAAGGTCTTAAAAATAAAGCTAGCTCAAGTTGTAGGATTTTATGTTTCTGCAGGGAGAGTTCGCCAAATACAATCACTATAGATCATGTCTTTGATTTTAAAAGGTGAATTAACTCTATATAGTACTTTCGTTAGTCGTCAAGGCAAACATTGGGTTGGAATTTTATTTGAGTTTTTGTCAGTGAGCTCACATTAAATATTTAACGCACTTTTAAATTGATAAAACGAAAAATAGCAGCTGCCTCATAAATTTAAGTTAGTAGTTTTAATAACCATGTTATGTTGTTTCTTGTTTGTATTGCAGGAGCAGGAACTATATATATTACTTTCTCTCTAAATTTTGGAAACTTGTTGCAAATGTTTTTTTAAATATCTATCTGCAACAGTACATTAGACTATACACCTTGTTATAAGAACTGTGAACCATATTTCCATAATCTGTGAAATTGTCGGCAAATATGAGTAATTCTTCAAAAGCTAAATTTTTAAAATAATCGTTGGATTCTGTCCAATTTCTAATTAAGGTCTGAAATCGTATATATAACATTTTATGCTATTATGTAATAAAAAACTCAAAACTGCATATTTCTCAAAATTTTAATACCGATAAGCAAGCAAATTAATATTATAGAACTGCTAAAAGTACTGAAATAGGTCTATATAAATATAATTATATTTTCCAGAAACTAGTACAACTTAGAAAAATACTTAATGCGCATTCATTCATGTCTTTTAACTTAAATTCTTATTTTATTTTGTCAAAATAAACAGAATAAGTTAAAGCATAAGTGAATCGAGTTCTAATAAGGATTTCAAAAATAGGGAATAAATATTACGAAATGAATTAAATAAATATCCAGAATATTAAAGGATGAATCTAGTTCGGATGAAATAATTACCTTACAACAAAGATTTATTGAAAACCGGTTGCCTAAGAAATTGACTGGACAAAAACTACTTCCCTTTCAAAAAAATATAAAAAAGTAGCTGATTCCTTAATTCTGAACATACGTAGACCTAATTTGGACAAATAACTGTATGAAAGTTAAATGAAGCGGTTGTGAAACGAAAGAGACTTTTGGAATAAACCGTAAAAAAAGTAAAATATAGACCTGCATTTGATTGTTTCTTTCTAATTTTGAGTCAGAAAAAAGAGTAAAAGTAAAGCGTTATCCATTTGGAAAGAAATAAAAATGAGAATGAAAGAGAGTAACTTTACGATATGAACAAGTTTAATATCTCATAGACGTTGTCGTCTAGAATTAACAATTACTTGTTACTTAACGAGGCCGGATTCGATTCCAGGTCGGCTTGAATTTTCTGCTTGAGATTTTTAAGGGTTTACTCAATTTAAAATATGCAGACCACAATATGTCAGAAAATCATTGATTTCATCCTTAATCATATCGGCCGCGGTGTACTAGTGGTTATGCTCCTTGCCTCTGGTCCCGAGATTCGCGATAGCTTAATCAGAGGCCCTAAATTAACTTAAAATGTTCCTAGAATATGTATATAATGTATGTGAAGTGAGAATTGAAATATCCAACTCAAATATCCAATATGGTGTTACACACACATTTAAGAATACATGAATCGTCATATAATGAATCCCCTTGTTAAGAAAGGCTAGGCATCTTAATTAACGTTACGTAATCCGATTTAGATTTTAAATGTGGAGAAGAGAATGGAATTAATCAGTAATCACAGACTATCTAGCTGACATCGGAAATGACCATATCCAATATATATAGCATAAGTGTGAGTGTGTGTCCGTTAACGTTCTCTTCTTAATTTAGCTTAACAACATTTCTTAACCATGGCCTTCTTAACGATCGATGCCCACAAAGTTCTTTCTATGGCTTTTTGCCTCCAATTTTTCACTCCTAATTTTCTGTGGTCATACTTAACATCATCAATCCATCATCTTAATCTGGACCTTTATCTTTGTCTCCTTTCTTCTGGTTTTGTTTCTAAAATATTTCTAAGTGTTTTATTATCTGGCATCCTCATCACATGCCCCATCCATTCCAATTTGCCAGCTTTAATAACTGTTATAATATTTGGTGAATTACCGTTAAAGCTCTATAGGACGCAATTTCACACTTCCGTGTGCTTATTCTGTATCGCAGGTGATGAGGTGACCATTCAATTGGGGAGGCCCTCCATCTCCTTGTCTGGTCAATAAAGTATGTGTGTGATCCAGACCTAATAAACTTCTCCCGCACGGTTGTGTCCCGGTAAGGCCAGGAAGGGACAATTAATTACAAAAGTAAGGCCAAATTCGTTAAAGAAGATCAGACCATTCGGGTGTACGCGTTCACCTGAAACTAAAATTTAAAAATCACTCTAGCAGACTCAATTGTTTTATGTTTTACAACGGAACTAACTATATACTATTAAAATAAAATGATGAAAGTATTCTCAAAAAATCAGAAAATGCCGATCATTATAAGTAGTGGTTGACCGAAAACTCGAAATTAAAAATGGACTTAGCCACCGCCATGTTTTAGTTCGTCACAATGTAAACCATACAATATAATTAACCTCTAAATTGAAAATGTATCTTGTAAGAAATATTATTTATGTAACATTTTAGTAAGTATTTATTGATGTAACATTTTAGCAAGTCGACGCAGCCTAATACAAAAATTAATTAGTAGCAATTATTTAAATTTGTCTCAAATTATGTAACAATATTGAAAATGTATATCTCGCGCTCTCTAAACAAGCAGGTCCGTGACGTCACTGTTGTTGAGGAAACAAGAGGTTAATTGGTACTACTAACTGATTTAAAAACATCGACTCGTCTGTTATTACTGAAGAGGCATTTCAAATGTGAATTTGTACTTAAAGTGAATCTAAGTAAAAGTAAACTTATAACCAGAACTAAAGAATTCAAATCAAAACAAACGCTACAGGTTAGGTACTACGCGGAGTATAGAAAGAGGTGAGGATTAGTATACGGTCCTGCGGAGTATCATTCGATTGCTATACAACTGTGTAATACGTTCAGGGAGTAACATTAATTTAAGTTCTAATACATGTATTACAGGTATTGTTAGACTTACAATGTGTGCATTTTTATTACTTTTTTCTGTGTTTGCTAGCATAGACAGCACTGCACAGTGTTTTAATTAATTTATTGTATAATTGTCCGCTATATTACACAATTTTTGCAGCGCCCATCTGTACCTGATCCCGTCTTGACGTTGCTGTGGTCTCTCATTCATGCAAATGTTGTGTACATCATTTCTACAGTCAAGTAGTCCTGCACTTAAAGGGTTGGGTGTAGGATCTGATAGCCCTGCTTAAAACTACTGCAAAATGATCGCATATAGCACAAGACACAAACACTGATACAAACAACAGATACAGCGTTTTCTTTCAGGTCTATACTACGGGTTGGAATGTAGAGTGAGAATTAGTCATTAGGCTAAAAGACGACAAATAAGTAACGATCCCCAATCGCAAATTTACAGCGCGCATAGTTACTACTTAGGTTATGATAGGTTTGTTTTCTTTGCAGCCAAACATGTTGAAATAAGTTAGCACAAGAAATTGAGTTTCTCCAATGTAATGAAATAAATAATTATTCCATGAACCACCGAAATCGGATCATAAATTCGATTTGCTGAGAAATGCCCTAAATTTACGTAGTTCCTGTATGATGGATTTTCATTGTATCTGAATCCATTCTCATCTCTAACTTACTCATAAAATTATTTTTGTGCTAAACCTTTTTAATTAATTTTCCATTCTGAGTTACTTTAAAATGTTGTTCATAATATCGTTACAGCTTATTCCACCAACAACAGAAATATCAGGGGATTTCCGAACTAACCAAATTCAATACAGACCATTAACAAACATTTCTTTCGTATGAAAACAGCAATCAGAGCTATTTAAACTAACTAAAAATGCCCTACTTTCTTGCACATACCATATTTGGATCAGTTATAATGAATATTCACTTACTAAGTATAACAAGAGGTACCACTTAGAAAGGCGGGAATGTAGGCCTAATTACATGTTCAATTAAAAACAATACGCGAGGAAAAACACTATAAATATCATACATTTAAATTAAAACGATGCCTCAGAGGAAAATTATCGGCCTTCCTATGGCCGGATTTGAAATTTGACGTTCATGTCCTTAGCTGTAAAATTGCATAGTTATATCCAACTATAGCAATAATAATAAATCAATCTGAATGGAATTCATAATCAAATAAAATTTACCCTCCAATCAGTAGGTTGTTTAATATATTGTCCTATGTGGTTATATGCAATAAGTTTCAAGTGTAAATTCGTTACGTTTTCAGGAAATAATTTATTTAACCGAGATCGTACATTATTCTTACGAGATACCGGTACAAAGAAACTCAGAACTATAGAGTCTTGAGTTAGTAACTTCTTCACAGTGTGCAGAAGGTTTGGGACATGATCACGGTACGCTTAACACATGTTGGTCATTTTTCGACTTAACAGTTTTTGCCTGTGACCACACAAATCACGTACTCGCAGAAATCCACAAAAGGATGTTCATGATTTTATTTTCATAATTTAACAGTAAGGAGCGGATTTTTTTATTATCTAAAAATAAGAAAATATGCATGTATTATGATCTAAAAAGTGTTTAAATACGGTCCAGGAAAGACAAAAATATGAGCTTATAATTTAATGAACATATTTAGTATTTTGTACTAAGTTAATTTTTTATTCGTATACATTTTCCAACTCTTCCTTATAAATTGCCCCCTCCTTTTGTCAGCAGTCTTAATGCAATCAATTAAGTTTGCAGTTTAGATACATTCCAATTCAAATTCTATCCCAATTCATATAGTGACACCAGAGGTTGTAACGGTCCGGTCTTTTAAGAGGAATTTCGAAGAGAAAAATATCTTCGAACAACTGACCATGCAACTTGCGACTTACATACTGTAAGTTGATTATTTAAACGTGAGTGACTACTTACAAAAATCCCCGAAATGTAACTAAAGTTTTAATTTATTACAGAAATTAGAACAAACATAACAAAAATAAAACATAAGAAACAATAACTCCTAAGACACAATAAAAATCACAAAATTTTCATCAGAAGACCGATATAATCGTTATACTTACTCGTAATTAAAAATAAAAGTTTTAAAAAATTACATATCGTAGGAATCCGCTCCCAATTTTTCAGAAATATTTTAATAATAATCTGTGAGAATACTCTAATAGAAAATAATTTACATCCTAAAATTGGGGGAGGGGAAACTACTCTTATCAATTTATATGTAGAATAGAACAATTTGCATCTATCTTGAAGCACATTTATTTTCTCGCTAGGATTTGCAAATCTGCAAAATTGAGTTTCCAAATCTCTTGACAGGTAATTAAGAATTAAGTCTCCACACAGAAGTCGCGAGATTACTTGATATTACGTCACATTAGCAAGCTAAAAACAGAATTTGAGCGTCCGGAAATGTTTACTCCACTTATATCCCAAACTGATCGTAGAATTGGATCTAGTATTACGATTTTTCTAATACGTATATTGAAGGTTTAACACATGGGCTTCAGAGAACTAAAACAAACGTACATTTTTAAGAATTTAACGCTTTAGAGTCGTTTTACAATTCTGAGAACATTACCGTTTCCTATACTATATACAAGATGGAAATACATAAAAACATATGCTAGGTTCATTTTAACAGCCATCCAGGATCTTCTAAAATATGAATATAACTATTCTCAGATTTTAAACTGAATTTTATAGATTTTGTAAAATAGTCTATAAGATTTTCGTCCTTATTTAAAAGTTTTGATATTTCTTTGAAAAAATCTGATAGGCTCTAATCCATTCTAGAACTGATTGAGTAATGAAATATTTGTCTTCTTATGTTAAGGATCAAAGGAAAATAAATACATTTTCAAATCAGCGGCTAGATAGGCTATATTTTTGCCTGAGCTCTCTGATTTTAAAATTAAATATCATTCACTTTTGTAACCTAATTCAGTAATAAAAGTCTTATCTTCGTTTGTTGAGAAACAAATAATAAATTCTTAAATCAGTAGCTAGACATTTTATTGTCTCTCTGGTTTTAAAATGAGTTTTTAACATAAATTTTGTAACCTAACTTCCACACATTCAGCACTTAATTTTCTATCACAAAGAATAACCATGTACACCTTTCAATTTCTCTAGGGCTACGGATTATGTAGACTTATTGGTAATTCGTATATCAATAAAACCAAATTATGTAAAAATTACATTTACAATTGCATCTATATTTCGGGCTACTGGAGTAAATATATTTTTCTCAACATTTTAATTAAGGTCGATTTTGTAAATTACTTGGAATTCGAAAGAAGACTCCTTTTTATTGTTCTTCTAAAGGGACATTGAACTGATTGTGACAAACACCACTAGTCTGAAGTAATCATGTTAAACATGAGGATGACAATGTCGCTGTACATAATATATCCGCTTACAAATACAACTTAATGACGTGATGTGAAAGTGTATTCTTGTATCAACAACAAGAAAGAATAATTTATAACAGACCTTGAATTAACTGTGTTCACTGCTAGTAAGAGTTCTTAATGATTTAGTTAAAAAATTTACTTCATTAAACTGATGATTATTCTTTTAACCTTAGAATTACTACCTTAATCTCTTAGTTCTTTACTTACTGTCAGTTGTAAATTTATACTGTTGAGTAGGAAGAATAAAGCATTATAAAGAAGGTAATATATCAGTAAATGAAGTTTATAAATTCAAATATATATATAGAATATTTGTCATTTATTGGCTTGTTTATTTTGACTGTTAGAATATAATATACACTGCTCAAAACAATTAGAGGAACACTATGAAATATGCAAATATTTTTTCATTGGATAAAGGTACAAACATGAAATTAATAAAGTACATTATTTGTGGTTATTTATTTATTTATTTATTTATTGCTCATGTCAGTAAAAACAAATGAATAACGCTGACAATTAACTTTTCAAATAATTCCGCTATGTAAGCAATTGAATCTTGTGCTTATTTTTTCAAAGTAAAACACTCGTTATATAGAGTTAGTATCGTGTATGGCCTCCACGACATTCGATGACACTTTGGCACCTTCGTGGCATGCTCCCAATAAGATTCTGGATTTCCTCTTGCGGGATATTCTCCCATTCCTCCTTCGAGCATCTCCAAGTTGCTGCAGAGTTTGTGGAGCTTGATGTCGGTTCCTGACCTTCCTGTCTAGAAGATCCCACAAGTGTTCAATAGGGTTGAGGGTCTGGGCTGACCGCTGGCCACTCCATTACCTCAATTTCATTCCTCCTCAGGAAATCCCTGGTGACAGCCGCAGAATGTGCCCTGGCATTATCCTGCATAAACAGAAATCCAGGGCCTACTCCAATGGCAGCAGGTACTACATGCTCTTCCAGAACGTGCTCGATTATACCGGACAGCATTCAGTCGCTGGGGAACAAGTACAAGGTCTGTACGATTGTTGTTACATAACTCCGGCCCACACCATTATGGAACCTCCTCCGAATCCATCAATTCCTGTACAGCCTCTGCAGAAAATCTTTCTCCTGGCCGTCCCCACACCCTCAATCGACCATCACAACGTGTAAGACGATACCTGGATTCGTCCGAGAAGAGCACAGACTCCCACTGGTTCAGGTTCCAATCACAATGATTTTCAGCATACGTACGTCTTGCTGCTTTATGCCCATTTGTTAAGCGTGGTTTTTTAACGGGCCTTCTTGGACGAATATTCTCTTTTCTTAATCTGTTCCTTATGGTTTGGTCTGAAACCCGGATTCTGGAAGCCATATGAAGGTCATTCTGCAGGTCTTTTGCATTTTTTGTACGCTGTCGAAGAGCAGAAAGAACAACGTATCTGTCATCCTGGGGGCTTGTTTTAAATTTACGGCCCTGGCCACGTCTTCTACAATACTGACCTGTCTCTCTGTGCCTGTTGCGTAACTTGGACACCATGGAAGGAGAAACCCCAAGCTCTCTAGCCACTTGTCGCAGAGATTGACCTTGTCGTAAAAGATGTAGAGCATGATACACTTCAAACTCATTTAAATGCCTCATTTTGTCAGAGATTTCAATAAACAAGGCAATAATCAACATTCGTCACTATAGCAACATCAGGAAGCTTACCAATTAGAAGTGGCCAGTGCCTTCCAAAATAAAAAAAATTCTCTATATTTGTTATTTGAGGTAATTTCTCTGTATGTAGGGCATGGATCTTTAAAATTTGTATCCAATGATAAAATTAATAATTCAATTTACATATTGTCCAACTTTCAGCATCACAGCTTTAAAAAACAATTACTTATTCAATTTAGTGTTCCTCTAATTGTTTTGAGCAGTGTATTTAATAAACTGAAGCGAAAAGACAGCATGAAAATTCCGTTCGTTGATCTTATGTAGGGCCTTAATACACGGCAGAATGATGATAATTATAATATCGATGACAATGATGATGAAAATATGTTACTGTTATTCATGTAATATTTAATAATTATTTTGTACATACGTTGAGAATGTAATTTTAAATTGTGTTGACTAAGGCCTAGCGAAATATTCTTGTGAACGTTTCATTTTCTGTCGGGTCTTTCATCCCCTAGTAGCATGACCATATATTTTATATGAATTTTGAACACTTCTATTAAAGTTAACAATCCAAAATAATTGTTATTCTCATTTTTGGTCAATTACTAAACTAAAAATCCATATATATATATATATATATATATATGTATATGTATATATATATATATATAATGTATGAATATGAAAGTTTTCTTGGGTCACCCGCGTTTTGGATTCAAGTTTGGCCTCTGGCCAATGATTCCGACGTTTCGGCATGATCCCACATGCCCATTTTCATTCCTTGATAACGTCGGAATCATTGGCCAGAGGCCGAACTTGAATCCAAGATGCGGATAACCCAAGAAAATGTTCATATTCATACTTAGCCTATATCCGCGAAAATCTGCAATATAACATATTGTTATAGCGCGAGACGAGTGTTTGATACACCGTCTCAATGGCTTCTTTTTATGTCGTAAAAAAGTGTGTAAATTCTTCTAGAAGTCCTGTTCACCACTTTAATATATAGATATGAGAACATATTATAGGTTACATTTGAAAATTACTTAAGATAGAACTTGGAAGCACCATTTAATAATAGATTAATATTTGATTAAGAGTGATTAAAATTTAATTGTGGACATTCCCGAGAGAATTGAAAATACTCTAAAACAAAACTCTACTTACATAATTATGAATTGGGCCCAGCAGGGCGCTGGCCCTGGTGGCTCTGCGACCTCGCTGTCCGAGGGCTCCGACCAGACTCCAGACTCAGAACATGGGCCCACACCTAACACAGGACACAAAACACTAGGTAACGTGAGGACATGGGATAGATTCTTACATAAATGGGAACACACAGGAGCAATCCGGAAGTTAAACAGGGAAGCGTGTTAGGAAGGAGTTAGGCCCAATTCCACTTTAGGGGCACAAAAAGATACCATTCTAAATTTGATTGCATATAAACTGCAAGATAAGTGAAAAGGAATGTTATGATTGTTATATCACCTATTATTTCATAAGAACATGTTCTCAAAAAAAATCGATAGCACGAAAGGCCCAGAAGGTCTTTTAATTACCATGTAGCTGCTGGCCTCACGTCCACATGTGTTAATCACAGACGTGGGCGGTATAGGGGTACATGTGGTCAGCATGATAAGTCTCCCAGTCATTATAGTAAGTTTTCTCAACCTGGATCTGCTATTTAGGCCATACTGTAGCTATCCAAATTCCTCGCAATGATGATATGTTGTTATCAATTTTTAGAGGTTGCTTAATATATGATAAAAGAATATTCTCATGTTCTTTTACCATTAAGTGGATTTCATAGAGAGAAAGCCTAATGTCTTGGACTGCCCCGTGCCATAGCCGAACGGTCTATAGCATCATATCCTGATCCAGAGCTAAGGCACGTGCATTGGTTCATTTCCTCATGGTGAACGACATTTTCTCATTGAATTTCGGTCAATATGGTATCGATCCCTACCTACCATTATGACGAACTTGGTAGCCACAATATATAGAGGATGAGGAATTGCTGTAACGGTTGGGGAAGCCAACATTCTGACCACATCGCACCTATATTGGCTGTATGAACTTCTCCTCTGTAAATTGACATGTGGATATGAGGCCAGCAGGCAGCTGGTAGGCCAAGGCCTTCTAGGTCTGTCGCGCCATATAGTATAAAAGTTTTATAATTGAATAAGATAAACATACTGGAAGCTACCATTATTCAATTAAGATAAAACAACGAACGTCATTTAGTATGGCTCGTTAAGATGCTTGATTTATCTACAACGCGAGATTTACACGTGATAGTGAGTACTGATCTCAAAAAGACGAAGGTTAACAAAACATAACACACTTATATTTAGCCCAAGATTGCCGATTTGAAAGTTCCGAATATAACATGTTATCAGTTCTATAGCATTTCCTCAGATGGAAATATCTGAAGCATATTTTTAATATGAAATTTAATTGAGATAGAAGAGAAACGAGCAAAAAAGAAGGGAACACTTTCTACTTCTGTCGCGAGCCACCCAGTCGGTGGGTTCATTCACATCAAACAACCCCTCTCTCCTTCTATACTTGCTGCAAACCGAACTATAGGGGGTTGCCTGGTTTCCGTCCAGCCTCCTGTCGAGTGGAGCAGAGGGGGTCTCGTGGCTGTCGATAAGGGAATTACCCTCATTTCCAGAACCGCCAACTTAACAAACTCTGAGTCTGAATACATCATGACACGAATAATAAGTAACTATTCTATTAGTCACGTGCATCCATTTTAATACCAATAGAACATGTAACTAGCGTCTTGAAACGAATCCTCTAACACAATTGGTAGTACTTGCTTCTTTATACTTCCAACAGTTTCCATTGACTAGCTGGTCCTTCAATAATCGAAAAGTTTTGTAGAGTGAGGACATTATAATTATTATATTTGTTTTAGATGGAACACGATCTTATAGCGAAGGTCAATCGAATGGTAGTGCACATAGCACTACTAATAATTTGTCAACTTCTTATTCAAAAAATTGTAAATGTTGTATTTATTTAACACCTTAATGTCAACTTCGCAGAAATTGATGGTTATGTTATTTTTTGAGGGAGCTCATCACTTTCTTAATAAAGTATCTTGGTTTGAAATATATCTGAACTGAAAACTGAAATTAACTAAAACTCATATTTATTTTCCTATGTGCCATATATATCTTTATATAGTACTTTTGCAACGATATTGCAAAGATATCTGAAATAAATTCAGAATCTAAAAAATAATTGGCAATAAACAGAAACTTAGATAACTTAATTAAAACTACAAGATAGTAGTAGTATCTTCAAATAATCTGGAGCCACGAGAGGTATTGTAATAGGACTGTATGAAAATGCTCATTACCCTAATTAGTTTCACACGTTTCATAGAGCATACTTCAAACATTTCCTCAAGTGATAGGAAATCGATCAGTAACAATTTAATATAGGCTAAATACAAGTAAGAAATGATTTATTTTTCATGTTTGATTGTTGTCTGTGTTTAACTTTATTTACTCACATTTTTATAAGTGATATTTTTTTTTACTGTTAAATACTGTAGTTACATTATATATATATATATATATATATATATATCCATCCATCCATAGTAATTCTGTCCGAAGGCAGGTCCTTCACTGCAATCATAGCATTTTCATGCTATGCTTGCAGCTTTACTAGGGAATTGTGTAGGTGTGGTAGCTTCCCGTTGCTTTCCACACCGGTGAAGGATGATGATGATGATGATAATGATAAGGATGATGATGATGATAATGATAAGGATGATGATAAGGATGATGGCCATATGATTTCGGGGACCGTTTGGGCCTTAAAGTTTTCCTGACATTTATCTTACAGGTGAGGAAAAACCCCGATAAAAACCTCACCCAAAAAAACTGCCCCGACCGGGGATCGAACCCGGGCCCGCTGCGTGACAAGGCAGCACGCTACCTCGAGACCACAGCGGTGGACTTATATATATATATATATATATATATATATATATGACAAGATAAGAAAAAAAAATATATATATATTAGCGAACAACTAAAACTCGAATAGATTGTGTAAAGTTCTCTTTAGAGAATAATTAACATGTTCAGAAAACAAATTTGGACTTTCGCTGTGTAACCAAGCAGATTGATCATTGAACCAGAACATGGTCGTTGATTTTTCAGGTAATACATGACCAAAATGTCCTGGCATTTGCCCTTCAATTAAAAAAAAAGCCATTAAATCTGAATTTAACCTGACCGGGAATCGAATATTGATAACTATTTTATCCCTATATTAAACGGTGATCAACATTACTGACCACAATATTCCCTCACGTCCCGCGCCGTAGCCGTGTGGTTAAGGCAGGAAGCCTTGGCGCAGAGCTAAGGGACTTGCGCTGGTTCGAGTCTCCATGTGGGAAGAAATGTTTCTCATGGTATTTCGACCAGTATGGGACCGGTGCCCACCCAGCATCGTGAGGCATTAGGGTAGCTAAATTAAGTAGCGGTTCCAGGTTGAGAAAACCAGCTATAACGGCTGGTGGACTCGTCATCCTTGACCACATGCCACCCCTACACTGGCTAGATGTTCGTCTGTCTCTGTGATTGACACATGTGGATGTGAGGCCAGCAGGCGGCTGGTGGGCTAAGGGCCTTCTAGGCCTGTCGCGCCATGGGAAAAAATCCTTCATATCGAGCTATTTACCTTGATATTGAGAAATAATAAAAAGTATTTTATTGTATTCATCTTGCAAATGAGTCTCAAAAGGTACCGTATATTCTTAAGCAATTCGTTCAGATAATAAAATTTAATTTAATTTCAATCTATAGCCATGAGGTTATTGACAGCGTAGACTGAGATGGGCATCACATTTGCATCAATGGGGAATGAAAGAGGAACATGGAAACTCGTAGGAAAATCAAAGGGAAATCTCCCAGTAGGTAGGCCAAGAATGAGATGGGAGAATAACATTAACCATGATTTGAGGGAAGCAGATTATACAGGGGATTATTGGAAAACATTAGTATGTGCTAGGGGTGTATGAGAAGTTTATATGGCCATGAACCGACGAGTTCGGTAGCCGTGATGTTATTAGTTCAGTCCCTAACTTCCCTCTTCGGCTGCTTGTGTTCGATTACTGGCAGGACACAGTATCTGATATCTCCATCTTGGATCTATAAATGTCGTTTGTTTCGTGCTATCTTCAGCGGCAAAATCCTCATTTTGGTAACCTGACTTCCAGGTGGTATACATTTTCATGAAACTTATGCCTACATTGTCCACCGCTGTGGTCTCGAGGTAGCGTGCTGCCTTGTCACGCAGCAGGCCCGGGTTCGATCCCCGGTCGGGGCAGTATTTCTGGGTGAGGTTTTTATCGGGGTTTTTCCTCACCTGTAAGACAAATGTCAGGAAAACTTTAAGGCCCAAACGGTCCCCGAAATCATATGGCCATCATCATCATCCTCCTTATCATTATTATCATCATCATCATCCTTCACCGGTGTGGAAAGCAACGGGAAGTTACCACACCTACAATTCCCTAGTAAAGCTGCAAGCATAGCATCAAAATGTTATATGTCTATATTATTGGCTCTTATCTATGCCTTCAGGAAAAAATAGGCATGAAACCTAAAATCCAATATTTACTTAATATTTTTAAACGAATCCGTGTGTAAGAAATTTTAAATATTGATATTATACAGTAGTCTCATCTGTATAAACGTGTGGATTGAATAAGTTAAGCAAAATATTTTATAAGTAGATTTTAGGCTTTTCGAGGACAATTCCGTGTAAGATCCAAAATACTAATAACATTCATTGTTAAAACCGTTGAGATGGAGAGTCATAAAATAAAATAAGTTAAAATATACCTTCTTAGGTAAAATCCGTCGTCCTCAACTTATAAAATATGCATTCTTTATGCCTGTAGGCCTTTCAGAACATCCGTTCCATCTTCAGCAGGTCCCTCTTCGCTACAACATCCAGTATGATGATTGATGCTGCTGGTCCTAATGTGGTGTTGTCGTGAGTCAAGCCTACAGGCATAAAGAATACATATTTTATGAGTTGAGGACGACGGATTTTACCTAAGAAGGTATATTTTAACTTATTTTATTTTATAAGATCCAAAATAGTAATAAATAATTATACTACTGAACAACTAAATAAATTTAATTATGTAAGTTGTATGATATTGAAGTATTCAAAAGAAACATGATATATATTGGAAACTTAATAAATTTAAATGATGTGTGGTGCCACAAGAAGAATTCTTAGGCTAGATTTCTCAACCCAACTCTAAACCATGACCGTAGTTTCCCAATTTTTATCCTTCCCATAACAACCATAAAAACTGAAAATCTAAGGCTGTTAATTACAAAAATAAATGTCTGAAACATGTTAATGGTTTCATTACAATTTCTTTGAATTTTCAGTCATTTTTATAGGTGTTATGGAAACAATAAATATTGGAAAACCGGGGCCGTGGTTTAGACGCCGGTTGAGAAATTCACCCTAAGACTACAAACTAAGAGAGAAACTCAGATGAACTAACTAACTCACTGGCACTATCGAACCCGTAGGTTCATGGCAGCGGGACATAAGCTCTCAATACATCCCTATCCTGAGCTAATGTTTTCCAATCATGCCTGTATAATCTACTTCACTCAAATCACAGTTAATGTTATTCTCCCACTTCATTCTTGGTCTACCAACTGGGCATTTTCCCTCTGGTTTTCCAACAAGAAGCTTCCATTCACGTCTTTCATTCCCCATTCATGTCACATGTCCTGCCCATCGCAATCTACGAGACTTAACTGTTCTTATTACATCTGGCTTCCTATAAAGGTCATGTAGTTCACTGTCACGAAGTATTCTCTATTCAGCTGTCTGTTCATCTCTCTGGTCCAACATTTTTCCTAAGAACTTTATTCTCAAATAGCTCGTAATCTCCTTTCCTCCCTTAAAGTAAGAGTCCATGTTTCGCATCCATATAATATAATTGGTAGAATAATACTTTTATATATTTTCATTTTTACGTATTTTGAAAGGAGTTGGGAAGTCAAGAGTCTCTATAATGCATACTGAAAATCAGATGAAATTTTATAAAATGATGGCATTGCCAACACTGGTATGCGTCACGAAACATATCAGACAGAAGAAAATTGGAAACAACAAATATCACTTTTTAAAGAGGAACAGCCGGATATACACTTGTAGACCAGGTGAAAAATACCATAATTAGGACCAGCTTCACCAACAGAGGTAAATGTATTACGCCAGTTTAAGCTATGTATTATACACAGGGAAACTGGCGTAATACAGTTACCTCTGTTGGTGAAATCGGCTCTTAGAGAAGAAATAAATATGTTCAATATAAATGAAAACTTTGTATATCGTACAAGATAATAGATCAACCACATAAACATAATGGAAAAAATATATTAGAGTATAAGCCAGAAGGAAATATAACTGCAGAAAGACCAACAAGAAGATGAGAAGATTGATTTAAAACTTCATGATGTCGGAAAAAGCCAACACACCTAAACCACGTAGATGATGATTTTTTATGCTTAAAATTAAATCATTTGATATACAGAAACAAGGAAATGAAATTAATATTATTTTATTTTAATAATAAATAATAGTTTTAAAAAACTAAAACAACACGCTTTATTAGAAAACCGAACTAAAAAATGAAAAATAATTTTAATTTCCAACAAGATTGGGATAAAATTAATGCGGTCAACAAAAAAATAATCGCCAACACATTTATAATAAAACTAAAGTTATGTACAAAAATAATAATTTTACCATCAAAAGCGTGGGGTGCTCTATATCAATTAATATATTTGATAATAAACAGTAAAGTATCTAAGAAGAAAATGTAAAAACCATAAAAAGCACCCCACGCTTTTGATGGTATTTGTTGTTTGTAGATAACTCTAGTTTTATCCTAGATGTGTTGGAGATGATTTTTTGTTGACCACTTTAATTTTATCCCAAGCGTGTTGGAAATTAAAATTATTTTTCATTTTTTAGTTCGGTTTTCTAATAAAGCGTGTTGTTTTAGTTTTTTAAACTATTTTTTAGTTTTAATATTTTACAGAATAAGATGAAAATTTAAATATCTTTAAATTCGATACTATTGTAGTACAAGCTAAAAGTAATACTCTATTAAAAAATCCTTCGGGCCGGATTTGAACCAGCGACCTACTGAAATTATATACCACTACAGTCCACCGCTCTACCAACTGAGCTCTTACAACGATTGAGTAAGAAGTTGATAAGTCAGCAACCTATTATACCGGTTTTTATTATTTTGATTTTATGCTGATTCTGGCCAAGATTTTAGAAACAAATATGAAATTATTATATTGTCATTGGTCCTTTGCAAGTATACAAATTTTCAAGTCTATCCAATGATTTTAAGTGAGTGAAAATCGTGTTGAAAGATTCCGTTATATAATTACACAGACACTTTTTTTTCTGATGATTCTGGTCAGGATTTTAGAAACAAATATGAAATTATTGTATTGTCACTGGTCCTTTACAAGTATGCAAAGCTTCAAGTCGATCCAATGATTTTAACTGGGTGAAAATCGCGTTGAAAGATTCCGTTACATAGATACAGGCAAGCTAATTTAAAGCGTGTAAAAAGACTTTGTCGCGACAGGCTTAGATGGCCTTTATAATATACTTACTTACTCACTGGCACTATTGAACCCATAGGATCATGGCCGCGCGGACATAAGCTCTCCATACATCCCTATCCTGAGCTAATGCTTTCCAATCATTCCCAGTATAATCTACTTCCCTCAAATCGTAGTTAATGTTATTCTCCCACCTCATTCTTGTTCTACCAACTGGGCGTTTTCCCTCTGGCTTTCCTACAAGAAGCTTCCATGCAAGTGTTTCATTCCCCATACGTGCAACATGTCCTGCCCATCGCAGTCTACGAGACTTAACTGTTCTTATTATATCTGGCTTCCTATAAAGACCATGTAGTTCATTGTTATGTAGTCTCTCCATTCACCTGTCTGTTCATCTCTCTTTGGTCCAAAAATTTTCCTAAGTACTTTATTCTCAAATACCCGCAATCTCCTCTCCTCCCTTAAAGTAAGAGTCCATATTTCGCACCCATATAATATAACTGGTAGAATAATAGTTTTATATATTTTCAGTTTAACGTATTTTGAAAGGAGTTGGGACATCAAGAGTCTCTGCAATGCATAATAGCACGCATTTCCAGAATTGAGCCTATGTTTAATTTCCTTGTGCATCTCATTCCTATTTGTGATTATTGTTCCTAGGTATTTAAATTCAGCCACTTCCTCAAAATTTCCCTCATTTTCATTAGGTGTCCATTTCCATTATATAATGTACTTCTACGTGTGACCATATATTTAGTTTTATTGATATTTACTTCCAGTCTTAATTTCTTAGTGTTACTCAATAGTGTGTGTGTGTGTTGTCCCTTAGTATCTCCTCGCTATCGCTCAATAATACTACATCATAAACTAACTGCTTATTAATACCATCGAGTTTAAGCCTTCCTCATTCTCTAAAGATTTAATGGCATGCTCTAGTACAAAATTAAATAGCATCTCCTTGCTTCAACCCATCTGGATTTCAAAAGTATTCGAAAATTGTTTGCCTACATGCACCCTACTCTTTGTGCCATTTAGACACATTCGTATAAGTCTAACTTTTTAGGAATTCCGAACTCCAGCAGGATACTATACAACTTCTCCCTCTTAATTGAATCGTATGCTTTTTTGAAGTCTACATATAGTTGATGTACAGTATCATTATATTCCCATTTCTTTTTATAAACATCATGTGCTGTATGTTTTGCATTTATCATTTCGTCGGCCCACTACTGTAGCGCATTAATGTTAGTGAGACAATATTGTTGTGTAAATGTACAGTATCTGTTCTATGTAATACTATACAGCACTATCCTCTAATATCTAACTAAATGTATAAGAGATCAATTAATTGAAATATATATTTTCAATATTTGTTTTGAATCATTTCAAAGTGTTTTCCTCATATCTCTAAGCCATCATTTCCCAACCTGTGGTTTGCTAACCCCCAGGAGGATCGGAAAACATTTCAAGGTTTTCGCCAAAACTTTTCCATAATGGCGGGTTTCGAGGTTAGGTCTATTATTGTTTTCATCATTTCTGCAGCATTTTAATAATAATAATATTATTATTTTGAAATTAAATTAACCCTATAATACCCCTTACAGAATATGTGTAACATCGAGAATTTATCAAATTATTTCCACAATAAATTAATATTTACCACGAATGCCTGATTTACAGTTATTCAACGACGTTAGGAAAGCATTTAATTTCGCTACAACTAAGTCTACACGTTGTGTAACTTTTATGCCGTAACTAGAGTAACTTTTGAGTTTTAACTGTTGAGGGTTAAGTTTATTAAACCTTTTGCTAGGAATTAAATGTTATGCATGTTACAGTATGTATATTTAAAAGTCAGTGGTTTACCCAACTCAGATCGTTGTGGAAGGGGTTCGCGAGTCGAAAAAAGGTTGGAAACCGCTGCTCTAAACTATGAATTCAAAGATGATGTAGTATAGTACTGGGGCGATGATTTCAAGAAGATGTTTTTTTACTATTGTACCTACCAACCGACTGGTGGTTTTACATCCACGTGTGTCAATTACAGAGGTGGAAAATCTCCAGTCACTATAGGAGTGACATGTGTTCATCATGTCGGGTTCTCCAGCCGTTATAGCTAATTTCTCAACTTGGAACCGCTGATCATTATAGTTATCCAAATCCACGATTCTCAGTGGGTATCGGTTCCATATTGGCCAAAATAAACTAACTCACTCACTGGCACTATCGAATCCTTAGGTTCATTGCCGCGCGGACATAAGCTCTCCATTCATCCCTATCCTGAGCTAATGTTTTACAATCATCCCCTGTATCATCTACTTCCCTCAAATCATATTTAATGTTATTCTCTCACCTCATTCTTGGTCTACCAACTGGGTGTTTTCCCCTCTGGTTTTCCTACAAGAAGCTTCCATGCACGTCATTCATTCCCCATTCGTGGCACATGTCCTGCCCATCGCAGTCTACGAGACTTAACTGTTCTCATTATATCTGGCTTCCTATAAAGACCATGTAGTATGATTTCTCCCATGAGGTCTCGACCTAGCGCAAGTCTAATAGCTCTACACCAAAGCATGATGCCTTAGATAAGCGGTTCCCAACCTTTTTCGACTCGCGAATCCCTTCCACAATGATCTGAGTTGGGTGAACCACTGAATTTTAAATATACATACAGTAGACATGCATACAATTTAATTCCAAGAAAAGGTTTAATGACCTTAAATTAACTTAACCATTAACGGTTAAAACCTTAAGTTACTCCAGTTACAGCTTGAAAGTTATACAACGTGTAGGCCTAGTTGTTGCGAAATAAAATTCATTCCTAATGTTGTTACATAACTTAAATCAGGCATTCGCTGTAAATATTAATATATTGTGGAAATAATGTAATGAATTCCCGATGTTACACATGCATTATAGGGTTAATTTAATTTTGAAATAATAATTACTGTTATTGATATTATTATTATTATTATTATTATTATTATTATTATTATTATTATTATTATTATTATTATTATTATTATTATTATAATGCTGCCTAAATTATGGAAACAATAATAGACCAAACCTCGAAACCCGACATTACGGAAAAGTTTTGGCGAACCCCTTGAAATATTTTGCGAATCCCCTGGGGGTTCGCGAACCACAGGTTGAGAAACAGTGCCTTAGATGATTGGCGAAGGTGGCGGAACATGAATTTAATACAGGTTAATTATAGATAATTGCGTTTGACAAGGTTATAGAAACAATATAGTGAACAGGAAGTCAAAATCGTTTGTCTATTATTCCGCGCAGTGTTCTAATCAAAACTTAGTGAAATTAAGGAATAGTAAAATCCTTCTTCACGAAATGATAAGTGCAATGATTACTATGTGAACATATAGCATGCTATGTCTATAATTTAACTACGGTATATTATAAATTAGTGTAAACAAGGAACAGAAATGCGATGTAGGCGGTGAAGGCCGTCATTGCGCAGACGTTAATGAAGATAAAAATGCAAGGTCATCCGGTATTATTAAATTTAAAGTATACTATATCAAACATTAAATACTTAAACACCTTGACTGAGTCATCTCATGAATATTGTATTCTATAAAAATGTATCTCAAAATTATTATTTTTTTATTTTTCTTTAATTCCATTATAATTTACAACCCTAATTGTCTAACTGGTACTATCGATTCCCTAGATTCTTTGCCGTGCAAAGCTCTCCATAATCCTAATCCTGAGTTTTTTTTTCCAATCATCCCTTGTATAATTTATCTCCCTCAAATCATGGTTAATTTTATTCTCCCGCCTCATTCTTGGCCTACCTACTAGTGCTTTTCCTTTTATTTTCTTACAAGGAGTTTCCACGTCCCTCTCACATTCCCCATTTGTGTCACATGTCTTGCGCATAGCAGTCTTCGAGACTTAATAGTTCTTATTATATCTGGGTTTCTGATAAAGGTAGCTCACTGTAATGTAGTCTTCTCGATTCACCAGTCTCTTCGCCTCTCTTTGGTCCAAAAATAATTTCCTAAGAACTTTATTATCAAATACTCGTAATATTTTCTCCTCCCTTAAAGTATGAGTCCATGTTTCGCATCCATATAATATAACTGGCATTTTATATGAAGTGTACAAGGGAATAAACCAGGCAAGTCACTTTTTTATCGAAGTGGAGTTGGTGTCAATAGATTCTCCATAGAAAGCACTATCATTTGGAAGAATGAAACGGTGAAAGGTAAAGTTTAGTTATGATTTTATTTACCTCCAAATTTTGACTTATAGGCAAGGAAACATGGATGTTGCTCAACTAATTAACTAACTCACTGGCACTATCGAACCCGTAGGTTCATGGCCGCGCGGACATAAGCTCTCCATACATCCCTATCCTGAGCCAATATTTTCCAATCATCCCCTGTATAATCTACCTCCCTCAAATCATAGTTAATGTTATTCTCCCACCTCATTCTTGGTCTACCAACTGGACGTATTCCCTCTGGTTTTCCTACAAGAGGTTTCCATGCACGTCTTTCATTCACCATTCGTGCCACATGACCTGCTCATCGCAGCCTACGAGACTTAACTGTTCTCATTATATCTGGCCATGTAATTCATTTTTATGCAGTCTTCTCCATTCACCTGTCTGTTCATCTCTCTTTGGTCCAAAAATTTTCTTAAGAACTTTATTCTCAAATATCCTTTCCTCCCTAAAGTAAGAGTCCATGTTTCGCATCCATGTAATATAACTGGTACAATAATAGTTTTATATATTTTCAGTTTAACGTTTTTTGAAAGGAGTTGGGAAGTCAAGAGTCTCTGTAATGCATAATAGCACGCATTTCCAGAATTGAGCCTATGTTTAATTTCCTTGTGCATCTGATTCCTGTTTGTGATTATTGTTCCTAGGTATTTGAATTCAGCCACTTCCTCAAAACTTCCCTCATTTGTCATTAGTTGTCCATTTCTATGTGTGACCATATATTTATTTTTATTGATATTTACTTCCAGTCCCAATTTCTTAGTGTTACTCAATAGTTGTGCCTGTTGGCCTTTAGTATCTCCTCGCTATCGCCCAATAGTACTACATCATCAGCATAAACTAACAGCTTATTAATACCATTGAGTTGTAGGCCTTCTTCATCGTCTAAAGATTTGATGGCATGCTCTAGTACAAAATTAAATAATAGAGGAGATAGTGCATCTCCTTGCTTGAACCCATTGTGGATTTCAAAAGTGTCCGAAAACTGTTTGCCTACACGCACCCTACTCTTTGTGCCATAAGGCACATTCGTATAAGTCTAACTAACTTTTAGGAATTCCGAACTCCAGCAGGATACTATATAACTACTGTAATATATTTTCTAGGTTTTAAGAAAAAAAGTGACTTGTCTGTTTATTTCGCTGTGTCCTTTTTATATTTTCAATTTAACATTTTGTTTAGTGAATATGTTATGACAAGAGTTCCGTGTAATACATAATGCGCAAATTTCCAGAAATTAGCTTATGTTCAATTTCCTTCTGCATCTCATTCCTCTTTGTAATTTTTGTTCCTAGGTGTTTGATTTCAGCCACTTCTTCAAAATTTCTCTCATTTGTCAAATTCATATCCCTGGTTATAATTAGTAATTTGTATGTAAATAAAAGTGTTTTCCCTAATATGCACATCCCAAAAACAAATTTTAATACCTTAATCGATATCCGAAAAGTGTATATTAAAAGTTTTATTTCACATAAGAAAATACATTTCTTAAGAAAGAGAATGGGTATAAATATTTTGACATTTTACCCAGAAATGTTTTTACAAAAAATTAGATTTATAGGGCAAGTGAAAATATAAATGTATTACTTGTATATTCAAAAAGAGGATGATATTCCAGAGCCTCTTCTTTGAAATGTATTACCACTAGTTGTAAAATTGAGTAATATTGCTTTGCACACTAAAATAAAATCTTAAATATAAAGTATTGTCATTACATCAAAGGTATAATAGATTATAAAATATCAAATATTGATTTCGGACAGTTACTAACAGCTATGTATGTGATATTGACACGTGACTGTAGTAAATTATATAACTTCCAGTGAATAGTTATTTTCATCAACAAGTAGATTTTGTGGGATGACCTTATTAGTGAAACATTCCTGACACTGCTCCAGGGCACGTAGTCTGTGCTATAAACATAAGTTAGTACCCATTGAGCGTTTCTTGTTTTGTGCATTACGTAACATCATTTCATATTATGTGCATTGCTGAGTTTTATTGTTTTTTCGCAGAAGTCAAAGCGATATAGTTATAAATATCTGACCTACTTTCGTCCAACATTTCATTCTGCAATAATAGTTGTGCAAACAGTATTGTGCATTAAATTTCATTTATAAATACATTATGGTATGTTGACAAACATAATAAGGTGACTTTCAGGAAAAATAAATAGAAACAGAGGGATCATCGTTTATTTATGTAATATAATTTAAAGACTTGATTCTATTACCAACCCCTAATTTGCATAATCCATAACCAGTCCAACCTCCAATTGGGCATTATTATGTATCAACCGGCTATGCGCCATTATCTATGTTTCGAAAAAAATACGTTTAAAGTCAATCTTCACTATTTATTGTAGCGCCAAACTAAACAATACTGGATATTGCAAGTTATGTTTCTTGTTTTAGAGTTATGCCTCAACAATCTAAGAGCGCCAACATTTGGCGCTTAGCTACACGATACAAAATTTAGATCAACATTTATGAAAATATGGTTTTATAGCCGTTTGTTGCGAAACATAGAATCTTTAATAGGATTGATGGCGTTTACAATTTTCTTTAATAATAAGACTATATTTAAAGATTTGACACAGAAAGTGTACGTACACTTACTTCATGGGCCAGTGCAACAGATGACATCAAAATTTATTTTTTTAATGGCGTTTATCCGTTTGATGCATAACATCGTCCAAATAAACTAACAAAAATTTCTATCAATTTTATATAGATAGGGATGGGCTGGGAGCTAATCATTCAGGGTAAACTAGCGCAGAAAACGAGAAAACTTGGTGCAATCTGAGATCGAACCCGAGCTCTCTGCGTCTGAGACAACAATTTTAGTACTAGACCAGAACTGTGTAGCCTATTTACTTATCGAAAGGATAAAACGTATTTCTAACAGTAGGCCTATAAAGTTCGCTGGAAGTTGGCTAGTTCGATCCCAAAAAGTACAAAGTCAAAAAAATTAGGCCTATAACTGTTTTTAGCCTGGTAAAAATTTTAATCTCGTCGATTTCACAAATTCGAACTTACTAGTTTGTTCCATTGTCAAGTGTCATTTTCCCAGCAATAAACTGTTCCTTTTCCTTCCTTCTTTCAACCTGCTCTGCTGAACCTAAACATAAAATCCTAGCTTAGGATTGAAATTGTTTCAGTTCGGTACATAAATAAAATTAAAAATGATGGTTGCTTAATTTGGTGTTCACTTCATGATTTATTTCTATAAATATTAACGCATTGTTTGTAACAAATTAATAGAACCGTACAAAATTAATAACCAACACATAAATCCTTCACGCAGGAACTGCGTAAACTAAGCGAATTCCTCAGAAAGTCAAATTAATGGTTCCAATTAGCTGGTCTACGGGATATGTATAATTGTTTTGTTAAATTGGAGAAATTAATTTTCTGATGGCAGCTTATATACGTACAAGTATCGGACTGTGGTCAAAATCAAGTCATATATAACTGTAAGAGTAGCCTAACGATTGCATATTGTTGTATAATTGGGCACACATAATATTTACGGATTCATTCTTCCATTACTTTATTAAAAATAATGGATAAATTAAAACAACGTATATTATAGGTGACATTGCCAACTGAAGCGTTAATTTATTTGTCTGGTAGGCCTATACACTGCGGCGAAGTGAAGATGGTGATTGCTAGAGCAAATGTTCAATGTTGTGGTCGGATTTAGCTGATTTCTGGAAAATACCTTCCTCGTTTTATTTTAGTAGTAGGCTATATTCTAAATTTCATTGCGAAATATAAAAAATTGCGATCACTGAAGCGATTTATAAATTTTCGTTTCAGGTAAACTCCTACGCATACTTTTCCGATTTTGCTGGTTAACGAACTCGACTACTTTTTAAATTGATTACTATGTGCCAAATTTGGTTCCGCGGAAGTAAAAATTGCTGCAGCTAGAGCTTTAACTCACTGGCACTATAGAACCCTTAGGTTCATGAGCACGCG
Organism: Diploptera punctata; assembly: GCA_030220185.1. Lineage (NCBI taxonomy): Eukaryota > Metazoa > Arthropoda > Insecta > Blattodea > Blaberidae > Diploptera > Diploptera punctata. The sequence goes on along the minus strand of JASPKZ010007335.1, from coordinate 263,788 downwards.
ACCATAAGCTCTCCATACATCCCTACCTTGAGCTAATATTTTCCAATCATCCTCTGTATAATTTACTTCCTTCAAATAATGGTACATTTTATTCTCCCACCACTTTTTTGGTCTATTAGCTGGACGTTTTCTCTCTGATTTTCGTACAAGAAACTTTCATACCCATCTTTCATTCCCCATTCGTGCCACATGTGCCCATCGCAGTCTATGAGACTTATACCTGATTTCCTATAATGATCATGTAGCTCACTGTTATGTAAGTCTTCTCCATTCGCCTGTCTATTCATCTATCTTTGGTCCAAACATTTTCGTAAAAACTTTATCCTCAAATACTCGTAATCCTTCCTCGTTCCTTAAAATAAGAATCCTGTGTTTCGCATCCATGTAATATATCTGGGAAAATAGCAGTTTTATATATTTTCATGGGCTAGTGGTCAGCGTTTCTGACTACTGGTCCCGGGTTCGATTCCCGGTCAAACCATAGGAATTTTTTTCTTAAAGTGAATCATTTCTGTGGTTATCCATGGTCTGGAATTTAGGTTATGTTTAGGTTAAGAACTCTCCTGGCGCTTCGTTATCATTTATCACCCATTATATCATCGGGTATGGAAAGCAACGGGAAGCTACCACACCTACACAATTCCCTAGTAAAGCTGCAAGCATAGCATGAAAATGCTATGATTGCAGTGAAGGACCTGCCTTCGGGCAGAATTACTATGGATGGATGGATATCATCGGGGTAACGTAACTCCGCCTCCTAGGCATCCCAACATCAGAAGTGGATTACAATTAAGCCAATGCCAGGAGAGAACACCAGAAATGTGGAAATGGGGGCATTGAATAATATATATACATATATATATAAATATATATACATATATATATATATATATATATATATATATATATATATTCAGTTTAAAAAATTTTGAGAGAATTTGTGACAAGAGTCTCTGTAATGCATAGTAGCATGCATTTTCACCATTATTAGTAACTAATCAGAAAATAATTTGTGGATAATTTGAACAGAAAAAACAAAAGAGTAGGCCTATACAATATTAGTTCCTCGATAATTATATTTTACATAACAACTCATTAGAACTTATTAATTACATTAATGACATTATAAAAGAGAGTCTTACATGGTTGAATAAATTTATATTTACATAATGTTACTTACGTTCAAAATACCAGTTACACGTACCTAAAAATAAGAATTTGATTTTTAACTTCTGAAAATGAATTAAATGTTAATGACGCTTAAAAATCATCATGATCCTGTAGGTCCATTTAGGAGCTTTCCACTGGACACAATTACTGGTAACAGCTTTCACTTCATTCCAGGATTTTCCTATTCTCTTCACCTCATCATGGACAGTTCGCTTCTAAGTGCCACATGGACGTCCTCTATTTCTGGCTCCCTGAGAATTCCAATATTTTCACAGAGTCAGGGGTTTTCCAAGAGTGTTGCCTATTCAATGCAATTTCCTCCTAATTTGCACCTCCACTGATTCCTCATCAGCTTTATCCCACAAGACTTCTTTTTTTACAACTTCAGGCCAGTGTACATTTAATATTCTACGTCAACAGCGATTTATAAATGCTTGCAGCATTTGTTATATTCTATTATTAAATAACCATGTTTCTTATCCATACAATGATACAGATGTAACATTGCTTCTAAATATTGTAAGTGTAGTATTTCTTGAAATTCTTTTATTTTTCCACATATTCCTCAGTGCCATAAAGGCAATATTTGCTTTAATTATTTTTTAGCTACATCATTTAAAGTCTCTCCTGTTTTTGCAACAGTCTTCTCAAATAAACAAACAGTCTACTTCAACTATAATCTGGAATACCAGTTTTTTTTTTACTACGTGCAGAAGATTTAATTCACATTTCTTTAGTTTTTTGTGTATTTACCTTCAATCCAGCTGATTTTGCTTCATTTTGTAAGTTGATGCTTATTCTGCATATCTTTAGGTAGATGAGAAAGAAGACAGATGACATCTATATAAACAAGGTCTACTCATAAAAATAATTATGTGATAGGCCTATTTCAAATTAATGTACAAAAAAGTGCCGAAGACGAATGAAGTTAATGAAATATGGTTGAATGCAATTTTCATTTTATATCATGTATTGTAGATTATTGATATAAGATAAAAATTAAGTTTTTGGGGTTTTATTTATCATAAGTAATAACACGAGTGATTTCCAAATTATCGATAAATTTACGACTCACGAAGTGAGCAGTGAATTTATCTGCAGAATTTGGAAAAAAAGAGTGGCATTTGTTAGGACTATTTAACGAATACAATTAAACTGTTTACTCACAAATCATTATTTAACTACAGTTATTTTAAAATATGTATATATTTAATGTAAACGGCGATGTTTGAAAACAAATGAGAAACGATTGGCAAACTTAATTTTGTTCATTACTGCAACCAGATCATATTATTTATTGCCAAAGGATCGCAATATTGTAACAATGCACCCTAGTGGAGAAATTTATAACCAACATTATAGGATTAATTAATTTCTGATGTCCTATGATGTAAATATGTCAATTATATTTTTCTGCAACGTCATTTCCTGGAAAATAATTCATTTAAGAAAGTGCAAATAGTGGTTTCTTTTTTTGTGGTACAATCAATTGCTACAAATGTTTTTATATTATCTCTCGCATGCGCTATCTGCTGACATTCATGCACTATATATACAATCTGGAAGCCGTATTTCTTGGAGAGTCAGCCACTGCAAAATAATGCTACGACCTATTTGGAATGTTAAAAAGGAGGTGCTTTCTTTAATATGCATATACTTCAGTTGATAAATTCGAGGCGAAACACGACTGTGATTGGTTGTAAATAAAAAAATCATTGATATGTGATTGGTCATTGACTCCGATTTGGGACATGAGTTAAATAGTCAAAATTAAACATTTTTAAATTACGTATTTTGCACTAAAATAGATTATGTCTAAAATACGTACACGTAATTTACTCGCCCAACCCTGATTTTGACTGAACGATAGTGTCCTCTTCAACTCCCAAAAGTTTTACAATACAAAATTCATCCGCTTAACTGATCCCGAATATTTATTATTTAATGCTGAATTTATATTTTTTTTTATCTAAAGAATGAAATTATAATGTAGGCTCGTTGAAAATTGGATTCGTTGTTGCCTTGACCTAGCGTATCCACGGTTCGATACTCAGTCGGGATAAAATTCCTGGGTGAGCTTTTTCTTCTGTGTTTTTTGCTGACCTGTAAGAAAAAGTTAGGAAACATTAATTCTCAAATGGTCTCTGAACATCTTATGAACAGTAATCTTATAAGCGGTTGTGTTTTTGTGAAAAATAATGAGCAACAAAGTCGCGAGTGATTTTGTCTAATGAAAAACTCAACCTCGCGTTGGATTTGGAATGACTATTTAACGAATAATACACCATCTGAAGCTAAAAAAATTATGTTTATATTTACCAAATGTGAGGTTATGTATTCCGATCTTATTTCCGGGCAATTTCTAAGTCAGCTCTATAGTTATAAATACCATATATTTACTGTTAAATATCGTTGGGCTTGGGAAAAATCAATAAAAGATGTTTGTATGAGAAATAACTATTAACAATAATGCAGAATCATTATACAACATTTAATAATTTTTTAGAGCAAAATAACTAACATTTTTTTTGGTAATTTTTGAAGTTTTCTTTTGGTATTTCTTACTGTACCATATCCATCGTACATTGTTGAATCAATATCCTTGTCAAAGAAGTTAATTTGCGGAGATATCTCTCATCACGAACAGGAAGAGACAATTTTATCAACAGGAAGAGGCGAAATTATCGGTCTATGAGATAAATAGCCATCATAATCACTCTTATCACTGTATGTATGAATGTATGAGTGAATGGTGGTGCCTTGTTTAATTCTTCATGTTATCTTGCACATTACTCATGCATTTCGTTATGTAATGAAACAAAGTATGTTTTTCTCTTAACAGTTCTTGTCTCTTTAAGACATATGGACCACGTAAAATTACCTACAAAGGGAGATGATAAACAGAGGAAGAGAGCGAGATAGAATACTGGATCAGTTCGTATTTTTATATTGTTGTTAAACAATTAGTTATTTTTCATATTATTACTCATTTCCTCACTTTTTCGTCCATCGGATGTTATAAAATATTATAATATGACATTACTTTATCATTTATTTTTAAAACAACGTAAGTGTCCATCATTCAGAGCAGAGAGAATATTTATGACTGTTTTATATATTTGTAGTGAAGTATTGTATTAACATATCTAAGTACTTCATTGTTACCCGTCATTAGAAAGTTTACAAAGCAAGAATGTTATGTTTTACGTAATCTCTAAACGTTGTCACGTGCTACAATCTAGCTGCGCATATCTCAGCACGGTTTTTAATGGACGCCTCATCGTACATATTTTAATCAAGACCACGTGGCGATCTGATAGTAATATAGATATAAGAGTAATCTACTAATCTAAACAGCATTAATAAATTGCTTCCGTTTCTCCTCTTACTTCCAATTCCGCAAGTCACTCTGTTAAATTTGCAGACGCTTCCAGTGAATTAACTTATTATTTAATTGTGAAGAGGTGGAGGGAAGATAAAAATTTGATGAATTTTCCGATAAGTTACTTAATAAATACGTCACTATCATTTACATTAAAATATTACAATTCAATTCTCTAACCAGACAGTGCGGCGGGATAGGCACATCAATAATAAATAGTGATTTTTATTGTTTTTTTTAATATAATACTAATATACACCTTACGGTCTAGGCACAGAAGTAAAATATGAAAATTTGCCTATCTAGTAATTCATTAATAATAATAATAATAATAATAATAATAATAATATTAATAATAATAATATCAATAATAATAATAATATTAATAATAATAATATTATTAATAATAATAATAATAATAATAATAATAATAATAATAATAATAACAATAATAATAATAATAAATACATTTCAATTATGTTGAGGATAATTAAAAAACTTGCATAGTTCACTATTTTGACTAATGTGCTCTTCCCGCCAGTTAAAAAAATTATTAATGACATTGGGTTAAATATGAAATGGACAAAATGGTAACAAAAACTACTTACGTGGTATTGACAAAAAATCCTACAAGTTTATTTCAACTTTTCTTGCGTCTTTCTTTTTTTAATAATGCCATTATATTTTCTTTTTTATTTATTATTTAATTTCCCCTTCTTTCATTTTTTGTTTTGAGTATATACTTATCAGTCTAAATTTAGTATCTTACAGGATTTGCACTAGGCTAACAGTAAGAAAGCGGAAACATACTTGGATCGTACTTATGTAGGCGTGAAGACAGTAGAACTATATTTGGTCACCATATCTACAGACCTTTTTTTTTTACAATAAATACAATGCGTTCGTAGCTCGGCAGGACCATTCTGCGGCGTCTTGGACAGGGTGAGTATTGGTGCGCCTTCCGCCAGAGTTACACGTACACGACCAGCAAGTCATTGGTACGGAGCACTACTGTGCTAAAATTACAAATTGCTATTGTACTAACTTACATAAGGCTTACCTGCATCACAACAGATATTGAAAGTGATGATCCCCTGTTATACATAATAGCATGTTAAGTTTGTCAGGAATTGGATATCATACATAATTCTAAAGGGTAAATGGCTTTATTTTGTAATCGTAAAATGTACATTACTCCACAAAAGATAAGGATGACAAGAAGAATCAGAATGCATATTTGATAATCTTTCACGATATCATATGAAAAATTGACTCTAGGAGATTTTAATGCATAAGTGGGACTGGAAGATATATTCAGATCAACAATAGGCAAATTCACCCTTCATAAAGATAGTAACGACAATGGCGTTAGTTAGTCACCTTTGTCACATAAAATAAACTTATTGTACTCTTATTCTATTAATATAATTTAATATTAGAAAACACCACTTTAAAATGTTTTTATTTTGGCTTCTACAGACAAAAATAAATGTCGAACAGATATTATGTTCATTTCCTAATGGCTAAACCAGAAATAATGCATAATGTTACGTATATTTTATTTATAATAAGTTTAATGATTTAAATGACAAATAGGCCCAAATATATCTGTTGAAACTGCATCTAACCAACCACAATATTATTCATGTAGTAACGTAAAGTAAAAAAAAGTAACCGTATAGGACTAGACACACTAACAAGGGAAATGACAACCATTGCATGCCAAAACCTACACTGAAATTTATACCACAAAAGTGTTGTGATGTATCAAGGCTGTGACCAAAAATTATCTGCTGCATTTAACTGCAAGGCACTAAAATCCAGCGTCACATCGCTCATTTAAACAGCAAGTAATTAATACAGTAGGCCTACTACTAGGTGGTTTGGATAATCCTCACAATCTGGCGTCCCCATAGTGCCACGCTTCCCTTTACTCCGCTCTATTCAAGCATGGATGTCTATCTGCTTTGCACAGTAGGTTTACATTGTTGGATTCTGGCTTCGATTTCTGTGCCTTGCAGTTAAAAGCTGCAGATACATTTTTTGACACAGCCTTGGTAATCACAACGCTTCTCTGGGAGAAATTTCAAGGAAGGTTTTGGCATGCAGTGGTGGATAGTTCCCCTGTAAGATTAAAGTAGGCCAATAAAATACTATATAGTTAATCTTTAGAAGCTTTTATGACGCATGTTGTAGCAAAATTGAAAATTGCAGAGATTCCAAGTTTAATTTTAATAAAAGTAAGCTTTCCAACATTACATTTTCCTGTCCACTGCACTTTCCTTGATATTCAGTTCTCCCCTTTTATAAAGAATTTTGTGATGAAGGACATGGTATTAAAACCCAGCGAGAAATTATTTTTTTCTTAATTTACAGTGGGATCGAAAGGTCCTATGATCAGACAACATACCAAATAATTAAATTTTACTATTTCAAGATCCAAGGTTCTCATATATTGATGGCCGATTGTGAAAAGTTCACTCACTCATTAAAAAAAAATCCAATGGAAATTATTTTAAATTAAGATTATGAATTTTCATAAAGAAACTACTTTAAATTAAGATTAGCATTTCTAGTTGCTTAATTTTCCAATGGAAAGGGATTCTGTTGTTTAATTTTTCTACTGAATCTATTTTAAATTAAGATCAGGAATTCTAGCTGTTTAATTTAATCCTGTATTATAAATACTTACCATGCAGGTAATTAATGTCATCATACTACTATTACAAATGTATTTAATCACTGCTTATAATTAGACCTAATGAAAATAATTGTTATTATAAGTAACGCCACGAATGATTTCCAATTTATCTAGAGGATTTGGAATTTAAGAGTGGCATTTGTAAGAATTATCTAACGAATAAAATTAAATTGTTTACTCACAAATCATTATTTAAATATATTTATTTTTAAATATGTATATATTTAATGTAATCGGCGAAGTTTGAAAACAAATGAGAAATGTTTGGTTATGTTTCATTTGTTCATTACTGCAACTTAATCATACTATGTATTGCCAAATAGGATCGCAATATTGTAAGAATGCACCCTACTGGAGAAAAGTGAAACACATCAAACTGTATATTATAATCAACACTACATGTTATTAATTCATTTTTTCGGAAACAACTCAGTAAAATCAGTATTTAAAAACACAATTATTGAACACACAATTATCAAATGTGTAAGTCGAAGGAATCTGTTCATTAATTATAACATTTTGTCTGTTCATTCTTACCTCTAAGAGTTGTTTTTGTCGAACATATGTTTCAGAGCTTCTTAGCCCCATCGTCAGCAATTATTAAACAAACCTCTTAATGTTACTTCCTATTGTATTTTAAAATATGTTCATTATTTGCTACATTTAACGTATTTGTTAGAGAGTCAGTCTCTGCAAAATAATGCTCTGACCTGTTCAGAATATTAAAAAGGAGAAGCTTTCCTTATTTTGGTAATCAAAATTCGATAATTATCGAAGTGAAGCACTACTGTGATTGGTTGTAAAACAAAATTCATTGAAACGTGATTGGTCATTGACTCCCATTTGGGGCACGAGTTAAATAGTCACGATTACATACCGTATTCGTGCCAGACGGACTGTCCAGAAGGAATTATTTATTTTAGGATATTCGAATAATTAACGCTACAAAACAACCTGTCTCTTTCTTCTTTATTTTTAAGAACTCAGCATCATCATCATCAACTTTCTGCTTCGTATTAATCCTATAATGTCCTGCGGAAGGGATTTTCGAGCCACATTTTCATGCACGTGGTGGTACTCAGTGGTTTCTCATGATCTAACAATTGACCGGAGCTGAATAACGCAGAAGAAAATAGTGAAATAAACAAGTTGTCACGACACTATAAAATAATGGACTGATGATTAAAACAGGGATGTCTCCACCACTTATATTATTCAAGTGCTAAGCGATTAGCCCCGGTCTGAATGAAAGCAAATTCGTGCTGGAAGGTCTTCTTTGCAGTTAGCTACAAAAAAAAAGGTATAATACATCATATTATTATATAAGGAATAGCACGAACATTATTCTTAATTTAGATAATTATTCCAGAGATGAAATTTTAATAAATCAAGGAATTCGACAAGGGTGTACATTATCACCTACATTGTTTAATATATATTTTATTTTTACAAGGTTATACGAAAATGGAAAAAAATCAAGTCCAATAGGAATACAAATTAATAAGGAAATTTATATGAATATTTTAATGTATGCAGACGATCTGGTAATTATACAAAAGTCAGAGGATGATTTATAAAGAGCTATTTACACGTTGAATCAATTAGGACTCTATTATAATCTTAAAGTTTTAAACTGACCCAAACCCTCTGGCGGCACTATGGCCCTGGGGTCGACTCAGCCTCTAACGGAAATGAGTACCAGACGCTTGTTCTGGGGTAAAGGCGGCCGTCACGCAGGGCTGACAACCCGGCTGACATCAAGTGCCGATTGTCTAGAAAAAGTGGGAGCCTTAACCTCCTACTACCCCAAGGGCCTCCTGAGGCCTGTTGTGGGATCACTTTACCTTTACCTTTATTATAATCTTAAAGTCTCAACTTCAAAAACTAAAATTATGCCTTTTCAGGGCAAAGTGTCAGTCAGAGCAAAAATAGTAATCAATAATGAAATAATAGAACAGATAGCACACTTTAACAATATTGGTTCAGATATAACATAAAGCTATGATTGGGATATATATGCATAATAAATTAAACCGATATCAAATGATGTGTGGCACCATAAAAAGAACCATCCGAAAGACTCGAAGAGAAACTCAGCTCAGGTTTTATAAAATTATGGTTGTTCCTGTTCTTTTATATGTATCTGAATCTTGAGTACTTACAAAAAAGATATCTCACGCATTCAAGCTACAGAAATTTAAATTTTAAGATCCGTAAAAGGATGTACACGCATGGATAGATTACATAATGAATCAATAAGGAATGAACTGGAGATATTTTCAATACTCGATAAACTAGAAGAACACAAAAACCGATGGAAAGAACATTTAGACAGAATGGACAATTCAAGATTACCCAAAACGATCAACATCTACAAACCGCATGGAAAAATATCTTTGGGATGCCCAAGGAAACGATGGACCTGAGACCGGAACAAGTTCATTGAACTAATCCTGAAAAGGAAGAAGAAGAAGAAGAAGAAGCATTTAAGGTTAAGATAAATTTTACTTTTACGACATTTCGCCTATAGACGTTAAAAAAGCACTCAAGCGGATTAAATTCAATGCGCAAGGAACAGATAACATCAGCATTTTAATGCTAAATAAAATCATTGACATTATACTACCCACAGTGACTCATATTTTCAATGCTTCCCTTATAACTTCTATCTTCCCTATTGTATGGAAACAGTCTAGAGTTCGGCCTATACCAAAAATAAGTACACCTACTAACTGTAATGACTTCCGACCGATTAGCATCCTTCCGACATTATCTAAAGCCCTGGAATATATTGTACATAAGCAAATGACTGATTATCTCCAAGAAAATCACCTCCTTGATCCTTATCAATCCGGCTTTAGATCTGGTCATAGCACAACCACAGCTTGCTAAAAATTACCGAAGATATTCGTGAAGCCGTGGACAGACGTCAATTGACTCCTTTAACCTTACTTGACTTCAGCAAAGCTTTTGACACAGTAGACCACGACTTACTTATGATAAAGCTCAAGCACCTACATTTGTCTGACAGCGCTGTATCCTGGTTTGACTCATACCTGCACGGTCGTCAACAATACGTTTCATTAAACTCTAGATCTTCGACTGGCGTAACGTGCCGGCTGGAGTCCCCCAGGGCAGTGTTCTCGGACCTCTTCTTTTCTCAATCTACATAAATGATTTGCCAACTGTACTAAAGCACTGCCGTTATCACCTCTATGCTGATGATCTCCAAATTTACCTACATTCACCTCCTCATTCTCTCTATAACAGCTTGATGAAAATGAATGACGATCTCATATCCATCTTTAACTGGTCTTCAAGAATCGGTCTAAATCTAAATCCTAACACGTCACAAGTAATTCTAATGGGACAACAAAGACTGCTTACAACCTTTGACATATCTACACTTCCAAACATTACTATAAATAATATAATTATCCCTTATTCTTCTTCAGTAATAGATCTTGGACTACATCTAGACGCAAATTTAACCTGGCAAACACAAGTGAAACACATATGTAAAAAGACTTTCTCCATCTTACATTATCTTAGACGTTTAAAGAATTTTCTCCCAGTTTCGTTAAAAACAAATCCTAGTGCAGAATCTTGTGTTACCACACTTCGATTATTGTGACATTATATATAATGATCTAAACTATGCCTTGTCGCAGAGACTGCAGCGTGTTCATAATGCTTGCATTCGATTCATTTTCAATATCCGCCGTTATGACCATATTTCCGAACACTTTAATAACCTCTCTTGGCTCCGTCTTACTGACAGACGTAAATTGCACTCTCTTTCGCTACTTTTCAAGCTTCTGAATTCCTACATTCCTACTTACCTGGCGTCCAGATTTGAGAAGTTATCCTCCTACCACAATATTGACACTAGGTCACAAGATAGCAGTCTGCTAACAATTCCTCTTCATAGCACTTCCTCCTATTCTACTTCCTTCACAGTAGCCTCCGCCCGCTCCTGGAATCTCCTTCCTCAAGATATCAGGGGTTGCCGCACACTTGGCACCTTTAAGTCACGCTTATACAGTTACCTGTTGTCTAATAATTAATTTTTCTCTATTTATTTAATTTTATACTATGTCATTAATCTTTTCCTCGTTTTTTTTATATATCTTGTACATATTATATATTTAATTCGTTAAATTTAGAGTAAATCAAAATACATTATAAATATTAATTGTATTGTATTCATAACTTGTAATCGTTTATATACCTATATATATATATTGTAATTTAGATTTAAGACTTTTCTTTTGTATTTTTTTAAACCTGGTTGAGTGGTAGACAAGGCCTTAAGGCCTTAACTCTGCCAGGTAAAATAAAGCTATTATTATTATTATTATTATTATTATTATTATTATTATTATTATTATTATTATTAATGTGATCATGACATAATTTTTCACAAAAATCCAAAAGGAAGAGAAGTAATAATAGTAGTAGTAGCGCAATGAAACCGAGGAGTGCGGGATTAATCTTATCGACAGCCTGTATCAAAGTAATAGGGGTTACTTTGTGTTACAATTGTGAGGTTAATAACAATCTCTCGCTTCACTTCTCTCCAGAGCACCACTAAACATTATCGTAGTCTGAGGGAGATGTATGAATAAAGGAGCGCTAGCAAAAAGACATATATGTCTATACTTGTAAGTATACGAGGAATTACAATTGAATCTAATTTATAGTTTTATTGTTTTCTTGTTACAGCACCTACATCCATTTTTTTCTTATTAATTAAAATATCATAGTGAAATAACTTTATAATGTATTTTCCTTCAGTGTTATTAAGTATCCTTATATATATATATATATATATATATATATATATATATATATAATCAAATTTGATATTTATATTTTTTTAAGTCTCGTAGATTTCGATGGGCAGGACATGTGGTATGAATGGGAAATGGAAGCTTCTAGTAGGAAAACCAGAGGGAAAACATCCGGTTGGTAGACCAAGAATGAGGTGGGAGTATAACATTAACCATGATTAGAGGGAAGTAGGTTATACAAGGGATGATTGGAAAATATTATCTCAGGATAGGGATGTATGGAGAGCTTACGTCCGCGCGGCCATAAAAGTACGAGTTTGATAGTGCCACCGAGTCAGTTTTAGTTATTATATACAAAATATAATTCAAGGTATATTTTCTCTCAAGGTAAATTCACTCCAAACAAAGTTGTGTAGGTTTATCGAAACAATGTAGACCATTCTGATCACGAAATAAAATGGAGACAATAAAAAGGAAAGTTAACCTCATGGTGTTTTTCAACAGGAGTACCGGTAAGCTGTACCGGGTACGACCATCTCCCTTTTCTTCATGATTAATCCTCATACAGTAAACTTATACTAAGCGTGAACATACAACCTACATTCCTCTCTGTGCACAATGTAAGTACACATCTGTCCACATGGCGTATACATTTAACAAATAAACCGCACCATCCGTCTACTTGCGGAACCCGAAGCGCAAAAAGTGCAATTACTGACATTCGATCACACGTACACACACACACACACATATATATAGTATATAACATTATAGCATCTAAATATACAAGCGTTACTGCTATAAAGTAAATATTCTTTTAAAAATTTGCTTAACTGTTTAGTTGGCCACAAGATGTCAGTCGGAACGATTTTCCGCTACCTCTTGTGTGAATTGAGAGGACTACATATATAAGAAAAATGTATGTTTGTGTTGGAATACTTCGGTAGCTCAGGTCGTTAGAGCGCTAAACGTACAGAGTTTAGAGACTCAGGTTCAAATCCCGACTCAAGCATTCATTTTTCTTTTCATATAATATATATATTATTATAACTATATCTTTGACATTTGGCAATGAAGACAAATATGGCATGAAAAGAAAAATAAATGCTTGAGTCGGAGTTTCTAAACTCTGTACGTGTAGCGCTCTAACCATCTGAGCTATTCGGGAATCCTAGCACAAACATTTATTTTTCTTACATATATATATATATATATATATATATATATATATGTGTGTGTAATCAATTGAGTTGGTGTTCACTTGATGATAGGCCCACTTTCAAATAAAATATCTAAACACTTTAAAAAGTTGAACATTAATGTGGCATTTATAACTAATAAAACTTTACAAAATATAATAAAAAACAATAAAACCAAAATAAAAAAAATAAAAATTATCAGGTGTATATAAATTGAAGTGTGGCACATGTGACAATGTTTATATAGGACAAACTGGTAGACCTTATATCTCTCGGATAAAGGAACACATGAGAGCATATAACAGAAATTTAGATTCAAAATATGCTAACCACCTATTCCAATTTATTCATTGTTCCGATCCAAATTTTGAAATTTTACATGTTTGTGATAAGGGTAAGAAGTTAGATCTTTTGGAGGCTGTAGAAATAAATAAATTGAAAAGTAGTAACAAACTGTTAAATTCTCAACTGGATTTGGATGAATCCCCTTTGTTAAATTTAAAAATTCAAATAAATAGTGTTGTATTGTTGCTTAGATCAGGTGGAACACAATTCATAATTTAACATGTCTGAAGAAGGTACAGTGTACCGAAACAGCTGTCACTGAATTATACAATAAATATGAAAATGAAAATTTGTATTTAATTAATATATATATATATATATATATATATATAGTGTGTGTTTGTGTGTGTGTGTGTGTGTGTGTGTATAGTATTCTCAATTTACACGAGAGGTAGCGGGATATCGTTCCAACTGCCATCTTGTGGCCACTATAACAAGCAAGCATATTTAAAGAGAATATTTACTATATACCTGTAACGCTTGTATATTTAGATGTTATAACTATATTTTTGACATTTTGAAATGAAGGCAAATTTGACATGAACAGAAAAATAAATGCCTGAGTCGGGATTTGAGCCCGAGTTTCTAAACTCTCTACATTCAGCGCTCTAACCATCCGAGCTACTCAGGAATCCTAATACAAACCTGCACTATGGCATCATGCCTTAAACAGCTCGGCTAAGGTGCGAGACACACACATACGCGCACGCGCATACATACACACACACACACAGATTATATATATATATATATATATATATATATATATATATATATATATCCATCCACAGTAATTCTGCCCGAGGGCAGGTGTTTCACTGCAATCATAGCATTCTCATGCTATCCTTTGCAGCTTTACTAGGGAACTATAGGTGTGGTAGCTTCCCGTTGCTTTCCATACCGGTGAAGATGATGACGATGGCCATATGATTTCGGGGACCGTTTGGACTTAAAGTTTTCCTGATATTTGTCTTACAGGTGAGGAAAAACCCCGATAAAAACCTCACCCAGAAAAACTGCCCCGACCGGGAATCTAATCCGGGCCCGCTGCGTGACAAGGTAGCACGCTACCTCGAGACCACAGCGGTGGACTATGTATGTATGTGTGTGTATGTATGTATACACAGTGTGATTATAAAGTCCCGGTACATTGTGTGGATAACGTAGCGCAAATAAAACAAAAATTTTAAGGTAGTTTCTACTATCAAGTTAGTGTTCAACATAACTTCCATCAATCTCAAAACATGTTTCCCAACGACGTACCGTCGCGTCGCCCGGAAAACATGCACCAACATATCCTCTGTAATCATTTCACTCGCTTGGCGTATGCGTTCTTTCAGCACTTGCAGATTAGGAAACTTGGTTCTGTACACCTGTTGCTTGATGAACCCCCAAGCAAAAAAGTCCAGGAGTGCGAGGTCTGGAGAACGAGGTGCCCAGATACGAGGAGATGCCCTTCCAATCCACCTTTTGGGAAACCTGTCATTGAGATACCCCGCATATAGCCAGAGCAAAGTGGTGGTGCTCCATCTTGTTGCAACACCACTGTATCAATGATACCATATTGCTGTAACTGTGGCTGTAAGAAAAGTTGCAACATATCAAGATACACGTCTGCCGTGATGGTTTCCTTTGGAATCAGTCTCTAACTTCTTCGTACGATTGGCCTCTTAAACGCGCAGCAACAATCTCTATCCGCTCTTCAATGGTGAACATATTTGTATCTTTCGAATGGCTGTAACAGAAATACGATATGTAAGAGATTTCTTTAAAATGTACTGGGACTTTATAATCACACTATATATATATATATATATATATATATAGTTTTTCTGGGTGAGGTTTTTATCGGGGGTTTTACCTCACCTGTAAGAGAAATGTCAGGAAAACGTTAAGGCCAATTGGCCCCCGAAAGCATATGGCCATCATCATCATCATCATTATCATCATCATCATCATCATCCTTCACCGGTGTGGGAAGCTACAATCCTCTAGTAAAGCTGCAAGCATAGCATGAAAATGCTATGAATGCAGTGAAGGACCTGTCTTCGGGCAGAATCTATGGATGGACGGATGGATACTTACATTCTAGCGGACCCGGCAGACGTTGTTCTGCCCGAAGGTTCAATTCTCGTGTCATGGCCGGACGATGATAATATGTTATTTGTTATCAAAATATTCACTAGTTAAGGCGTATTAAATAAGTTAGCAAAAATAACTCCTCACTGCCATCTGTTAAGCGTTCATGATAACGTCATATATCAATAATGCAGATGACTGCACACCTGACATAAAAAACCTATAACCCGATTGCAGCGCCACCTACCGAGTCCAATTGTGAATGTAAACCATCTAGGGACCCAATCAAACACACGCAACAAAAAAAAAATTAAAATCCGTGCAGTCGTTCAGGCAGTTTTTAATTTTGGGTTTCAGGTAAATCTCTACTTGTAATTGTCGGATGTCGGTTTATTTTAATACGATATCCTGAGTTTCGTGGTGAAATATCGAAAAATGTGACTTCTAGAGCGATTTTTAAATTTTCACTTCAGGTTTTAGAGGATCCAATTGTGAATCTAAAGCATCCAGGGATCCAATCAGACACACACAAAAAGTTTCATCAAAATCGATCCATTCGTTTAGGAGTAGTTCAGTGACACACTTACAGAAGAATAAAGATATGCACATGTACAACTAATGCTTACTTGATTCTATAAAAATAGAAATATCAATTGTATCAGGTGTATCAAGGGAGATTTTAATAGGTAAGATTTTATCAATTACGTGAACATTACCACACCTGGTAGCCCTTTCACTTCGGGCATGCGCTTTAATGTCAATGGGAGTTACGTGTGAAAATTACGTAAGAATGGAATACAATTGCGGAACCAAGCCCAACCAACCTTTTACATTCCATTAACTTGTTTAATAAAGATAAATTTAATATAGCCACAGGAGACATATAATTTACATGTACACATTTTACGTACGGATTCCTTGGGGTAAATGTTAACAAGAATGTCTTCATAGTAGGGATGAGACGGATATCCGGTAACTATCTGACCTAATGTTACTATCCGGCCGGATACCTGATCATAATCTAGTATCCGGCCGATACCGGATTAAAAAAACTAAATCTAAAATTTAGGTACTTTATTCACATAACATATATCATCACCATATTTTCATTTTACAACAAAAAAAAATAGAAAATAAAGTAAATAAATTTCAGGCTATTTGTGGAACCATAAAAAGAATCTTAGGTCGGAAAACAAGGAAATATACGAAACTTAAATTATATAAAACAATGGCTGTTCCTTTGTTGTTGTATGGAAGTGAAAATTGGATAATGAAATCAAGGGATAAACCAGGATACAGACTGCGGAAATGCTGTTTTTACGTAATGTGAAAGGATGCACAAGAGCGGATAGAATAAGGAATGAAACCATACGAGAAAAATTAAATATATATAAAATTGAAGATAAAATCAGCGAAAATAATAAGAAATGGACAGAACACTTAATGAGAATGAACAACGAAAGAATACCAAAAAGAACCTTCCTGTATAATCCCAGAGGAACAAGAGATGTTGGCCGACCACGTAGAAGATGGACTCCACTTTTAACTTCGCCGGAACAGGTTGCATAGCCTAAATCTTGTAGTAGAAGAAGAAGAACAAAAAAATTAGTAATCGTACTGCACTAAGGACAAATTATGGTAAATGAATAGCAATTTGCCTATAGGGCGATTCAGAAGATTATTAAAATACTATGTTATACATAAAAGCATATGGGCCTGAAATTTACACCAATAACGTTAAGAAAATTTTCAAATTATGAAGCTACCTGCCAAAATGCTTTCGACGAATTTGACATGGGTATGTTCCTACACCTACTTACCTAACCATAACATCCAATTGATACATAGATCGATTAATTCCATGAAGCAGCTAAAAAAAGTTAGTCTTGTTTAATAAATACATACCTGTTTCTTTTTTCCTTCATCGCCACGAGACATTTTAATATTACATAACAAACAAACAGCAAACTTTGGATCGTCACTCTTTATATCAAAATATTCCCATAAATGTGATGTTTTCCATATCGATGTCATTTTTCTTCGCTAAATCGTTTAAGAATTACTTATAAAAATACTTTTATAAAAACCTCAAACTGCAATAGCACGTTTTTTAATAAACTCAGTTTAACAAGTCATAGTCATGAAGGAAAAGACCCGATCGTTCGTGCGCCACCTACGCGAGTTCACTCGTTACGATGCGCCTATCGGCAATATTCGCCCGGATATCCAGCTATCCGGCTTCAAGATTGGTCACTGATTGCAACTACTTCTTATAAAACAGCTATCCGTTTCTTCAGAGTCGTAGCATTCGAGAAAAAAAAGTACTCATACCCTATAAATAAAGAATGGGAGACTAAATTATCAGCATCAAAAAGCATAGGTTATTTAAAAAAAAAACAAAATAAGTACTTTGATGAATGTGCCGACATTGTAAAGAAAATAAAGCTAGAAGAAACGATTTGGGTTTACGAGTCATATGAAGTAAATTTAGAACAATTTGATAACATCGAATGTGAAACCACTAGTAGTTAAAGAGTAAAAAGAGGAAACGAACTGATGATAGAATGCAAGCATTCTGAAACATGTTCTAAAGAATTCTATTAATTTTGAGATGAGTTGTTTATACTGACTCTAAACTATATTAAAAAGAAAGAATATTTACATACAGCAGAAATGTTAGTCGCAGAACCAAATGCATTAGAGGTTGAAATGGCGCTAGAAAAATTGAAAATATATAAAGCATCAGGTTCATATGAGATCCCAGGAGAACTGATAAAATCAGAGGAAGAAAAGATAATGGATAAGATATGCCGGTTGCTTAATGTGATTTGGGAAAAAAAACTCTTCCATATGAATGGAAAGAGTCGATTATCGTACCAATCTATAAGAAAGAATATAAAACTAATTGCAACAACTACAGGGGCTTCTCGCTATTTTCAACTTCTTATAAAATTCACACAAATATATTAGTATCCAGACTTACTCCTTATATGAGTAACGTAATAGGTGAACATCAATATGGGTTTAGAAGGAATAGGTCTACAATAGATAATATGTTTAGTACAAGACTTTAGAGAAGAAATGTGAATATTATGGCCACTGTACATAAACTATATGTAGACTTAAAAGGAGGCATATGATTCAATTAAGAGGGATAAATTAAATAGTATGCTGCTAGAATTCGAAATTCTTAAAAAGCTAATTATACTTAGTCGAATATGTCTAAATGGCACAAAAAGTAGGGTGCATTTGGGCAAACAATTTTCAGATACTTCAGAAATGCATATTGGATTATAGCAAGGAGGTGCATAATTTCCTCCACTATTCGAATTTTTACTAGAACATGTTAAATTTTTAGAAAATGAAGAAGGCCTACAACTCAATGATATTAATGAACTGTTGTTTTTTGCTGATGATGTAGTATTACTAGGCGATAGGAGGAGGAACTATAGGTCAATACCCTCATTCTATTCAGTAACACCAAGAAATTTGGGTTGGAAGTAAACATCAATAAAATTAAATGTTAGGTCACACACAAAAATACATTGTGTGATGAAAATGGACAGTTAATGACAACTGAGGGGAATTTTAAAGAAATTACTGAATTCAAATACCTAGGAACAATAATTAACTTACATACCGTACAGGTATGAAATTCAGAAACGAATTAATAAAAGTTAAATTCTATAAATACATGTTACTACTTATTACAGGGACTCTTGTTGTTCCAACTTCAGCCAAAAAACATTAAAGTGAAATATATATAAAAGTATATTCTCCCCGTTTTATGGATGCGAAACATGGTTTCTTGCTTTATGATAGGTGTAAAATATTACGATATGTTAACAAAAAAGTTGTTAGCAACATTTTTAGACCAAAGAGAGACGAACAGACAGGCGAATGGAGAAAAATGAAGAGAACAATGAGTTACATGATCATTATGGAAATAGATAGAAAAAGAAAAATTAAATCCCGTATATGCGATGTACAGGAAACGTGGCACGAATGGGGAATGAAAGGGAGACGTGGAAACTTCTTGGAGGAAAAACAGAGCTAATACGCTCAGTAGGTAGGACAAGAATAAGGTGGGAGAATAACATTAACTACGATGTGAGGGAGGTAAATAATACAGGGGATGATTGGAAAACATTAGCTCAGAATAGATATGTGTGGAGAGCATGTACCCGCGCGGCTATGGAAGTATGGGTTCGATAGTGCTACTAATTTAGTTAATTAGTCTTTATAGCCTTGAGACGGAATCGTATGATTTCCTCAATAATATAATTTGTATACAAGTTTATTTGTGCATTTCCTCATATTGATCGTTGATGATGGCCTTTTCGCGTAGTAATAGAGGACGTAAATAGAATTCGCGCACTGTAAACTTGCTGGTGGGAAACCTTACTTATTTTTGCGCGATAGTGCGTTTTGTCGTACTTACAGCAATGGCGACTATGATTGAAAGTTCAACTTCCTACATTTCGGGGTTGCCAACCAAAATAACTGTACTGTAATATTATATATTACAAACCACGTGTGGGAAGTAAAACCACCAATCTTTATGTATACTACGTACAACGTGTATATAAAAAATATCCAAAATGTAGTGTATAATATACATTATAGAAAACAAATCACTGCATTTTAAATTAACTGAACTCTATGTGAAACAATATAAAACAATAAATACGTACTTGCCGCCATTTTATGACTAGAATATTGTCACGTCCTCCTGTAATTTCAGCTAATAAATATTGCCCACACTGCTAACGTTAGTCAGTTGATTATAATGAACGCAAATATTTCCAACAAAGATGTTATTATTTTACTATTATTTATTATTTTGAAAACACCACCGCACAAAAAATAATGTACAACGCACGTTTGTGAAGTGTTTTACAGAATCTCGGAAATTAAAAATCTCGCTATCGCTCGGCTTTTAAACATTTTCCTCGTTTATGTAAAAACCTCGCATCATAATATGCTATTGTCGTTTTGTAGCCTAAGGGCTACCTCTCATTCTACATTTCAAACCATAGTATAGACCTGAAATAAACGCTGTCTCTGTTGTTATTAAAAACTGTATATCAGTGTTGAGATAGTTCCTGTCGGGAGCAAAACACGATAATTTTGCAGTCAGTTATAAGTTTACCTTTAACTTGCTAAAACATACAATCACTTCTAAGTAAAAAAATTCTCATTTGAAATGCCTATTCAGTAATAACAGACGAGTCGACATTTTTAATCCAGTTAATAATACCAATTTATTCACCACTTGTTTCTCCAAGTAGGCCTACAAAAATGACGTCATGGACCGCTCGTTTAGATTGCGGGAGGCATACTGTTTCCTTTAATATTATATATTAAACATATTTACTAACCTCTGCATTGTTACAAATTCTCCTTGCGTAATATTAATAACAATGTTTAAATCATTTCGTCTCTTTTAACTTATTTTGTATTTAAACAACCATGATATAGAAAAATGCCAAAAGAAAACTTGATTTATATCATGTCCCGTATGTGGATCTATTTTATGAAAATTGGGCTAATGTTTATTATAATTAAAAAATAATTTACTTTAGTTCATTAAAAACTCTTTCACAAAGCCTTCGAGATATGTTGTTACATTTACCTTAAGTAAATGATACTCACGTGGATCCAAGGGATTACAGAAACTTTGAAGGACTAGGGAATAGAGGAAGAACTATGTTATAATAGAGACGAATGGATGAAAATTATAAAACGGAATTAAAGATAAATCATAGGTGCCGGAAAAATGTGTCAACATTGTTAAAACCGGAAATATATATATATATATATATATATATATATAGAAATGATAAGAAAAATAAATGCTCGGACGGGATTTGAACCCGGATCTCTGGATTGATATCCCAGCGTTTGTACTGAATTTCTCGGTAGCGTAATCGGTAGCGCACTGGGGTATCAATTCAGAGTTCCGGGTATATGTAAGAAAAATTAATGTTTGTACTGGATTTGCTCGGTACCGTAATCGGTAGCGCACTGGGGTATCAACCCAGAGGTCCGGGTTCAAATCCCGTCCGAGCATTTATTTTTCTTATGTAATATTAAGGTTGCTTTGCTCAATGTCAAAAATGTAATTATAACACACACACACACACACACATATATATATATATATATATATATATATATATATATATATATATGTGTGTGTGTGTGTGTGTATGTGTATATATATATAAATGTTACTTAAAATGGAACACTTGTATTGATTAAACATTGACATAATTGTATCTTATGTGACTTTCATAATGAATTTTAAACTCTAGAAAGTCGCATAGGACCTTCATGTTTTTCATACATATAATGAATCCTTGTAAGTGGAAATATACATTTATAATTATGACCTGGCATGTTTACTGCATCAAATTATTACACCTCTTCGACGAGTGGATGTATAATTAATTACAGACCTGCAATTAATCATAAAAAACCTTCACCAATGTAAAAAAATAACATGACACCGAAATTATTCACGGTACAAAAATAATTTTAATTTACTGCTTTAATTCCATTACAAAACATATATAGGCGAGATAGAGATGGACTCAGATTATTAAAGCAGTCTGTTTGTTATTTCATTCGCATCCTGGATTCACGTGACAAGTTTTTCAGTTACATACATCTTATTTTTAACTAATATTTCGTATTTTAAACGGAATTAAGTACGATTCAGACTAACTTTTTGTCGAATGTGTTAAGGTAAATTATGGCACATAGTCCTTATATTCCTAACTATATATTAAATTAACTAATCCCTGCCTGAGCAGGATTTTCGTTTGTCAGCATGCCTCTTATTCCTGAAATTAAAATTATACAGGGCTATTCAAAAAGAAAGAACAGGCTTCAAACATTTATTTCTTCCATACTACAAAAAAATAGAAACACAATTCCAACGTTCCTGGAAAGAAAAAAGTTTGAAGTTCCGATCACGGTCGCATTGGCGCTGTTGCTTGTCATGTTGATTGTTTTTATTAAGATGGCACAACAGGTCGTTGGATTGGAAGAGCAGAAGTAGAAGATCAACTTCATCGCCGGTGGCCTCCCAGGTCACCAGACCTAACCCCATGTGATTTTTATCTGTGGGAAAGTAAAAGACAGTGTTTTATCACCCCCTTATGCCTGACACTCTTGAAAATCTGCGGCATCGAATTGTTGAAGCTGTGAATTCGATAACTAGAGACAAGCTGATTCGAGTGTGGCAAGAAATGAGCCACCGTTTTGATATTTGTCGTGTTCATATTGAATGGATAAAGTAGTGAAATTTGAACTTTTCTCTTTCCAGGAATGTTGAAATTGTTTCTATTTTTTGTAGTTTGGAAGAAATAAATGTTTGAAGTCTGTTCCTTCTTTTTGAGTAGCCCTATATTTATAAAGGTTAT
Source organism: Diploptera punctata (assembly GCA_030220185.1). NCBI lineage: Eukaryota > Metazoa > Arthropoda > Insecta > Blattodea > Blaberidae > Diploptera > Diploptera punctata. The sequence continues at coordinate 240,689 of JASPKZ010007335.1, read as the reverse complement.
ATCTTATTAGTCCACCGCTGTGGTCTCGAGGTGCGTGCTGCCTTGTCACGCAGGGGGCCCGGGGTTCGATCCCCGGTCGGGGCAGTTTTTCTGGGTGAGGTTTTTATCGGGGTTTTTCCTCACCTGTAAGACAAATGTCAGGAAAACTTTAAGGCCCAAACGGTCCCCGAAATCATATGGCCATCATCCTTACCATTAGCATTATCATCATCATCCTTCACCGGTGTGGAAAGCAACGGGAAGCTACCACACCTACACAATTCCCTAGTAAAGCTCCAAGCATAGCATGAAAATGCTATGATTGCAGTGAAGGACCTGCCTTCGGACAGAATTACTATGGATGGATATCATATTACAAGGAGACTCAATATTATCATATCGATTCCTTTATTCATCTCCATACTCTTATGAGCAAAAATACGCAAATGTGGCCCAAGTAGAAATGAGAGCGGGAGGTAATAAAGGACAGCGTGTTGCGGTTGTCCAATAGCTTCTGCCGAGCTGAATGCTATAAATATTACGGTCTTGAGCTCAGGACCTTCCAGTTGGAATATACAGCTGATTTTTGGTAGATACGATACTTACTGGATGACTAATTTGTCAACAAAAAAATTAGACAGTTTCCTCGTAAGAATAAAATTACAAGGATGGAATTTCTACTAATCACATATCTAAGTTTAGATTACGAATTACTATAATTTAAGAATCCTTTATTCCTGATCATAGGCCTATTTTGTAAATATTTCTTTTCCTAACAACGTACATTTTAAATATATTTTAAAAATAATTATATTTACCCATAATAAAAAAATGATAATCCAATATATATAAAAAAGAATGTTTGTTTGTTCGTACTTTATGCGCGGCCATACCGTTGATCCGATTGTGATGAGGCTTTTTGCAAAATGTTCAGGAGATTCCCGGGATGAACGTAGTCTATACTCAACTCCCACACCCTTAAAAATCGCCCTTTATAGTGGAAAACGTAAAAAAAGTAGCTCTTTGGACGCTTAAATGGCTTACGCTGCCTAAACATAACAAATACACAAAATTAATGTACACAGGATTGAATATCTCAAAACGCTCTACAAAAAGTCCGCGACAGCGTATGTTTATCTCTTACGGATAAGTCAGAATAACCATTTTTGTCTTTCATTGATGCCAAGAAGATCGAGACAAGAGATTCCTGTGCAAGCATAGCAGCACATGGCGGGTATTCTTTTACGGATAACTCACAATAATGAATTTTGTCTTTTAGCTCATTTATGCTAAGAAGATCAAGATAAGCAGATTCCTGGGCAACACTGTGTAATCAGCACGGGGAATCTTAAAATAATAACGATATATATTTATAATTATTTTTTATTTTACTTATTCAACTAATCATAAGAAGTAGACTACATTAATTTTTGTCGTTCAACTCATTTATGCCAAGAAGGTCGGGATGAGTAGTTTTCCGGACAACGCCGGGTAAACTGCACGGGGTATCTAAACATAATTTACGATATAAATTTTTCCTCTCACTTATTTAACTAAGCAAAAAACACATTAATTTTCGTACTTCAGCTAATTTTTGTCAAGAAGATCGGGATAAGAAGATTCCCGGGCAACGCCGGGTAATCAGCACGGGTATTTAGATATTTTTAGAAATATAAATTTATAATTATTTTTCTTTCTACTTATTCAAGTAAACATAAAATCAAATTAATTTTCAGTTATTTAGGCGTAGCAGCGCCCACCGGGCATTAACTAGTAAGTTAATAATAATCACTTATTACAGAAATGTCTAACTTAAATTGCGCACAAAGATTTTTTAATAACAAATTCGCTGGCAGTAACCAACCCCGTAGATTCGTGACCGCGCATATATAAGCTCTCTACACATACATCTCCTGAGCTAATGTTTTCAGTCATTCCCTGTAAAATCTACTTAGCTCAAATCATGTTTAATAGTATTTTCCTACCTCATTCTTCGTCTACCTACTAGGCGTTTTCCCTCTGATTTTCCTACAAGAAGCTTCCATGCCTCTCTTTCATTCCCCAATCGTGCCACATGTCCTGCCCATCGCATTACACGAGACTTAATTTTTATTATTACATCTTACTTTCCATAATGATTAAGTAATTCACTGTTATATGCATTTTTCTCCATTCGCCTGTCTGTTCATCTCTCTTTGGTCAAAAACATTTCCTTCTTCTTCTTCTTTGTCTTTCCCCCACTTATAGGTTTGCCGTCTTCAGTTTCCATTTAACTCTATCATTCCTATCATCCATTATTGTTCTGACGTAGGTTTTCCATTTCCATCTTGGTCTGCCACGTTTATTTCTTCCAGGGGGTGATCATTCGTATATATTTTTTTGCCATCTTTCATTTTCCATTCTTTGTACATGGCCATACCATTTAAGAGTTTGATTTTCAAAAACATTTCCTAAAAACTTTATTTTCAACTAATCGTAGTATTTTCTCCTATCTCAAAGTAAGAGTCCATGTTTCGCAACCATATGACTCAGAGAATAACAGTTTTATATATTAGAGTTAACGTTTTTCTGAGACAAGTTCGTACGACAAGAGTCCCTGTATGCATAATAGCATGCATTTCCGAAATTGAGCCTATGTTTAATTTCTTTGTGTATCTCATTCCTATTTGTAATTATTGTTCCTAGATATTTTAATTCAGCCACTTCTTCAAAATTTCCCTCATTTGTCATCAACTGCCCATTTATATTTTATAATGTATATCTAAGTGTGAATATATATTAAGTTTTGTTGATGTATAGGGCCTGCTTCCAGTCCCAATTTCTTAATATTACTCAATAATGTGTGAGTGTGTTGGTTGGCCCTTAGTATGTCCTCGCGTCGCCTAATAATACTATATTATCTGCATAAATTAACAGCTTATTAATAGGCTATCACTGAGCTGTAGGCCTTCTTTTATCCCCTATTCAATAGATTTGATGGTATATTATAGTACAAAACTGAATAGTAGAGGAGACAATGCATATCTTTGCTTTAACCCATTGTGAATTTCAAAAATATCCGAAAGCTGTTAGCCTTGACGCGTTCTACTCTTTGTGGCTTTTAGACACATTCGTGTAAGTCTAACTAACTATTTAGGAATTCCGATCTCCAACAGGATACTATACAACTTCTGCCTCTTAATTGAGCCGTAAGCCTTTTGGAACTATTGTTTTTAATTACTCTTGAAAATTTCAACCAAAGCTATTCAATAGATTATATGGGAGGATATGCATTTTATTTAACAGTAGTAATATAGGGTCGGCCGCGGTTATCTAGAGGTTGTTTTTTGTCTTTAGTCTCGAGGGTCGCGGGTTGAAACCCGGCCGGGGTTGACGGATTTTTAGAATGGAATAATCCAAGAAACAAGTCCTGTGGGGGGGACTTTAAACCGGGGTTCCCGAGTCTGAAAAATGTTAGGCTTGTAAAAGAACAGCAAGCCTGAATAAAGAGGCGTTTATACAAAATTTAATCCAACTTCATCCATGTAATTAATACCTTAGATGCGTACTAGATGTCTCATTGAGGCGATGTGCTAACCACATGATACATATTAACATATGTAGGCAAATAAGCGTAACTAAATTTGCTTTGTTAAAAAACTCCCGCCAGGGTACAACCAAGCCCACGCGGGACGTATGGGTTTATAAAATATAAGGAAATGCGGATCTATTTACGAGATTTTAAGGGTATTTACCGATTAATACGTTAATCATTCATTCATCCATTCATTATTCTACGGGTTTGCTGTGGTGAAGTAATTAATCCGTTGTTCTTTATTATATAATTAGTTTTGCCGTTGTTTTAAAGGCTTCTGTAGAAATAACGTGTTCATATTATAAATAAATCATAATTATGTAACTTATATTTATTTTTAAGACATCTCAGAAGAATTACACATGGAACCTTTAGAAAACAAAATTTCTGATTATAAGTCAAGATGGATGCAACATGTTCATCGAATGGAAGATCACAGGATACCTAAACAAATGTTAAGATATCAACCTGCAGGAAGAAGAAGACCAGGACGTTCACTCAAGACTTCTGGATGGTGTTTCTCTTGAGTCCGAAACAGGTCAACAAATAGCCTAAATTCGTGAATGTACTATGATGATGATATTTATTTTTTTAAATAATTGTAACATTTAACCCCCATAGCGTCTCCCAGTTATTTGCAATCCACTCTTTAAAAACTAGCATCAATTTGTTAACGTCGTAATGGATTCATCTTGACTGTCCTGAGTAATTTGACTGTTTACGAGTAATAAAAATATTAATTAATTAATTAAAACGAGTTTAGTTTTAAAATAGTTGTAACTAGAAAGCTACACTTGTCCAAATACTTTATATCCTTGCTCAAGTTCCGCCACGCCTTTCTGTCAGTTCCCACACGGTTCACACTTTCTATCCTGCAGCTAACAAAATGATCCAAATGTCACTCTTAATAAGTGCACTTATTATACGTTTTGCTATATAAAGTTCACACCTAGACTGTTTTTTACTATTTTAAGATAATCTAAACTTGTGTTTTTTAACAAAAATTACGAACACTTTTTACAGCACAACCCATCTGAGTATGTTTTCAAATACAGCCTAAAATTAATACGATTTCTTTTTGCGAATCTGGTTTCTCAGGTTAGAGTAAGGGAAGAACATTTAAATACTTTATTTCTTCTTCTTCTTTTTCCTTCCAAGTATTAGGCCAAGGCCTGTTACGATCCTATAGAAAATTTTCCCTCCAGCGTTTTGATCCTTCCGGGAAATTCTCGTATAAGAATCGAAAGCATAATAATAGTCCCTTCGATTGGTTGCTGGCCAAAGGAAGGCAAGACCAGTGATGGGGCTGCCATCTTATAGCCTCTGGTCAGGCTTTTCTGGAGAAGAAAAGAAAATAAAGGGAAGAAGAAATGGAAGAAAGGAAATACTCCCTAGCCCTCGGATGCCCTAATAGCGTCGGGGTCGAAAAAAAAAGAGTTAACCAAGAGAGGTTAGATAGTAAAGTTAAAAGAATGCAAAACACAAGTAAGTGGAAGAAATGTTTTGCTCAGCTTGGGCACATTGTGGTCGCCATCCACATATCCCCTAGATGAGGACCCCTGAGGGTTAATAAATAAAACCAACAATGTTTTATATGATTTTCTTAAATATTTATTTTATTTAACAGCTGTTTGAATGCACTATTTTCATCAGTGGAATGTCTTAAATAGAAATATTTTATGTTAAATAAAATAAACATGTATGAAAATCATATAAACTTTGATGGTTTTACTTATTAAATACATCGTGGATTTTCTTCAGGTACTCCAAATCAATTGATTATTTAAATAGTTAATTTTAAAATATATTAAAAAAAGTAAGTCTTCAAGTTCATTCTCTCTGCTGTAATAATTATCGTATCCGACTGGTATCTCTGAGCTTCGTGTTCAGTTCCCGACTAGGCTATATGACTAACACAGAAATCTTATTTTATGTGTAGGGTCTGGAACTGAGCCCACTAAAACTCTTAACGACATCTCAGTGGCAATTTTTATATGAGAAGTAATAACAATTCTATAAACCGGGACAATAAAACTAAAAATAAGGTTTATAGATTGCTTCACGCCAACTTTCTATGACAGGAAACACGTCAGCTGACCGTGCCACTCACTTATTCTTACTTACTCACTGGCACCATCGAACCCGCAGGTTCATGGCCGCACGGAAATAAGCTCTCCATACATCCCTATCCTGAGCTAATGCTTTCCAATCATTCCCTGTATAATCTACTTCCCTCAAATCATAGTTAATGTTGTTCTCCCACCTCATTCTTGGTCTACCAACTGGGCGTTTTCCTTCTGGCTTTCCTACAAGAAGTTTCTATGCACGTCTTTCATTCCCCATACGCGCAACATGTCCTGCCCATCGCAGTCTACGAGACTTAAACTCACTTATTCACTTATTTATTTAGCTTGACACTTAGAAGAAAAACAAATGATAATTTCGGTTATTATTTAAAGGTATCCATTTTGAACTTGATCGAACAGAATATAAAGATGCGAATAAATACATAAAATATTGAGACGAAAATAAGTATAATAGTACTTCCAATACAAGTATACGTAATGAGATTAAAAATACCTCGTAAAAGGAAACAAACTCATTCGATAAGAAGAAAGAAACAAAGAAGGATTATAATGTGAATATAAATCTTTAGGAAAATAAAGAGAAAAATAGGCTAAGTCTCTAAGTTAGATGTTGGGAATAGTGTCATCAATATGAAATTTGAACTAATCAACTTAACTCATAAATGAATTTAAATGCATTCATTCAGCCACAATAAAACATATGATATTCTACAGCCCCATTGTTATTATTAAGTATTGTTTTGTAAATTGGCACAAATTTAATTTACGCTGCCAATCCAGTTTTCCATTCCTTTAATAAATACATTAATTAAATGAAACCAATGCACCATACAAGATACGTGACCAAATTAAACAATTACGAGTTCTCAACATAAAAAAGGCCCCTTTAGTTTGATTGGAGCGAAGAAAGTTGAAAAAAATATTCATATTCCCCAAGATGTATTTTGATCTACAATGGAACACTTTATTTTGATATTAAAAAACATATTTGCGCGATAGGGCTAGAAGGCACTTGCGTATCTGCTAACTACTGGCTTCATATCCACATGTGTTAATCACAGAAGTAGATGATCATCCAGCCACTATAGGGGTGACATGTGGTCAGCCGTTATAGCTGTTTTTTTTCAACTTGGAGCCGCTACTAATTGTACTACCCAAATGGCTTCACGATGCTGGATGGACACCGGTTCCACACTAGCCGAAATTCCATGAGAAAATTTCTTCCCCATGGAGACTCCAACCAGTACCGTAGCTCTGCGCCAAGACATCTTGCCTTAACCACTCGGCTACGGCGCGGGACATTATTTTGATATATTCTGTAGAAAATGTTTGCAAAATATACAGGCTACATGTATTATCTATTCTGTTTCATTCAACATTTTCACAGTAACCATTATAAGCATTTAAAAATCTTGACAAATAAACATCAGGAACTGTGAATACTAAATAATTGTCATAGTCGGTTATATAATCAAATTTAGTTTATTGTTAGTTATCATTGTATTTATATCACCTCATAAATAGAATAATTCTATATAACTTAAGCTATGTTATATTAACACTGCACTTACGAGTGTATACCGTATTGTCTTTGTTTACAGTATTATTTATTACTGTTTATCACATTGCCTAATCTTCTTGTCCCTAATCACCTAATCTACCTCGAAAACCATAGATTCGACACTAATTTCGGTCGCTTGATCATGTTACATCTTGTCACCACTCTCTCCCGCATGCCGATTTGGGACACAACTTAAACTGCATCGGGAACATCACTATTCATCTCAGCGACTCCTAAATCTATGTATTAGACATTAATAGTAGACCTACGCCAAAGTCATCTGTGTACCAAGTTTGTTGAATTTGCTTCGGTGTTATGATGGAACGTGCCGTAGCCGAGTGGTTAAGGCAGGAGGCCTTGACGCAGAGCTACGGGACATGCGCTGGTTCGAGTCTCATGGGGAAGACATTTTTTCATGGTATTTCGGCCAGTTTGGGACCGGTGCCTACCCAGCATCGTGAGGCATTTGGGTAGCTACAATAAGTAGCGGCTCCAGGTTCAGAAAACCAAATATAACGGCTGGAGCACTCGACATGCTGACCACATGTCATCCCTGCACTGCCTGATGATCATCTACCTCTGTGATTGACACATGTGGATGTGAGGCCAGCAGCCGGCTGGTAGGCTAAGGACCTTCTAGGCCGGTCGCGCCAGGAGCAGGAGTTATGCTGGAACATTCACACATACATCGTGGTATATATATAAATATATATATATATATATATATATAGTAGCTAATACCAGGCATGCGTTGCTACTTCTAAATAAATGAAATATTAAAGGTTAATTAAATTGCATGGTATAGGGCAAACGCTGAGACTAACCAAACATGGCGGTTGCTAGTCAGTTTTTAATTTCGGATTTAAGGTAAACCTCAACTTCTAATTGTCGGATTTTTTTAATAATGCCTACCTCGGTTAATTGTGATACAATATACTGCGTTTCGTTGTAAAATATCGAAAATTATGACCGCTAGAGCGATTTTTAAATTTTCATTTTAGGTGAACTCCTACATCTAATGGTTTTACAAGGTCCAATTGTGAATCTAGGCCATCGAGGGACCCAATCAGGCATACACAAAAATGTAATCAAAATCGATCCAGTCGTTTAGGAGGAGTAGTGTGACGAACGTACAGAAGAATTATATATATATACACCGTGTCCCATTCAAACCTCCCATATTTTAATTAATCATACTCTTAAAGTATGCGGAATTATGAAATGAGGTTGGTATAAAAAGAAAGAGAAACTCGAAGAATTTCTGTTTTCATTATTGCAGTTAATTTATCTGTCGCATGTTGGACAATAATGACATAAATCCACGTTCGCCAGATATCACTCCACTGGACTGCTTCCTCTGGGGTATGTAAAAGACAGCGTGTTTGCTACTTCATTACAAGATCTTCATTATTTATGATCCCGTATCCTTGACACAATTGCAACAGTACAAATGGACATGTTGGACAGAACGTGGCACGAGATCGAATACAGACCTGATATTGTTCGTGCTATTAATGGTGGACATATAGAGGTGTTTTAGTGTGTGGCAATGAACATTCTTTGAGTTTCTGTTTCGTTTAATACCGGCCTCATTTCATAATTCCGCATACTTTGTTAGTTATCATTAATTAAAATGTGGGAGGTTTGAATGAGACACCCTGTATATATATATATATATATATATATATATATATATATATATAGATTTGGTTAAATAGTATGTTATAGACTAATTTTATTTACAAATATATAACACCTTTTATTTTTATCAAATGTTATTATCTGAGCATATTTAATACAAGTTATTAATATGTCTTATTTTTACAGTAAAAGCTCCTTATTCACGGTTCCATTATTCGCGTTTTCATTATTCGCGGATTAAAACATTACGACACAGTTACTGTATTCGCGGCTAAAATGTATTTATTCGCGGAACCAGTTGGTATATTAGAAGGATTAGTATCTTTATTAAACGCATCGGCAACTTTTTTTATTGCAGGTACGTACTAAGGCGGCTTTTACAAAGAGTGATTCAAACCTAGTGGACAAATAAATAACAAAGTAAAACAAACAATATTGTCATTATGCCTAAAATTCGTTGTTAAAAGCCGCCGCCACCGTATTTCACGTGCCGCTATGTCCGTTGATAAATGCCTCCCTCGCCAACAATGTTGTTTTATTGTTTCAATTTGTCATTCGTTGCAACAATTTTGATTGAATAACACGTGTCTCTTCTGCTTTGTTCCCAATTTATAATGTCGAGTAAAAGAAAATAAAAAATAGTTCAGAAGCGGAAAAAAGTAGTTTTGCAGCTTAAAGTAAAAATATAAATGCTTGAGCGTTTACGCGTTTGAATCGTTTGCATCTATATCACGCTGTTTCAATGTTGATGAATCAACTGTACGATTCATCAAGAAATTTGAAGACAAAATAAGGAATTGTATCGCTGAATTCGAAGTTGAATATCAATCTGAATTGAAAGACCCTTTAAAAGCGACAAAACAGGACAAAATGACTGTTATTTAAGCCCTTGCCTAAGCCTGGGATTAACAATTAACATAAATTATTTAAAATCTCTCATTAAATTGATTTTATTTTGATAATTTTTATTTTATTTTGGAACCTTGGAACGTATCCCCCTGTATACCCACACAAATTACCATTCCATATTCACGGTTTCTGTATTCGCGGCATATTTACGGAACATATCCCTCGCGAATAAGGAGCTTTTGCTGCATATATTAGGAGTAGATATATTTTCATATTACAATATGAATTACAAGTATGGGGACAGTTCTAACCGAGGGATGGTTTTTCACATCGATTAAAGTAATTGCAGCATATTGTAATACTCTGGTTTAATATATACAAATAATAGCAACAGCTAATATGACATGATCATAGGTGCCCAGTAATCACGCCATCAAAGTGCTCTTCTAAATCCGCACAATACAACAATTTCATGTGTTGTTCTAAATTGAAAACATTGAGCTGGCAGGCCTCACATCTTTAACGTTAGTGTCAAGAGTAGAGGAAATTATGACGGGCAGCTGCACACCATTCAAAAATTGTTCCTGTAAATACTAAGCATAGTCTGCAATAGCATAAAAAGCGCCTTCACTGGGCAGTGGGTCAATGAAAATCTGTGATTTTTACCGATGAGTTACGCCATTTGTTTTGACAGTCTGACAAAAGAATTTGGATGTGGCAAATGCCAGAAGTATGTATGCTAGTCTATATAGTGCCAACAGTGAAACTAGGAGATGATGACATTACTGTATGAGACTGTTTCTCATGGCATAGGCTTGGTCCTTTGGTAAAACTAAATGGCACTCTAAAATCAACAGTATGTAGAAATTCTTACCGGCCCAGAATCCCGATCTCTATCAATCAAACATATGTGAGATGAGTTAAAACGTAGACTTCGGTTGAGACCCAAATTACCCACGTCATTACCATCTCTGCCTACAGCTCCAGGTGCCATTCCTCCACAAACGTTCAGACACCTACTGAAAAATATTCCTACTAGAGTTACGCTGCCATAAAGGCGAAGGTCCCACTCTTTATTAAAGTTCTGTAGGTGAGTGTGTGTCAAGGGAATAGCTATCAATTGTTGGCGAGTGTCCCTATACTTTCGATCATATTTGAAAGGCAAAAAGAAGCCGTGATACTGTCTTCAGATACGAGTAAATAAATCTAACAATTAATGTCTATATGATGTAAATATGTTACAGATTTATGGTTAAAATCTGCAGTGAATCGAACTTTCAGATTTGTACAAACTATTTTATGTGGGTATGTTTCCAAACTCCAGTTTCTGCCAATGTAATGAATCACAATACAGGAATGTAATAATGAAATAGATCTACTTTCTCTTCTACTCTTTAATGTGGAATAACTTACCAGTTATTTTAATTTATAAACTTTTACTCAAAATAAGTATAAAATAAAATTGTATCACACTATATTAATGCTATTTACATAAAATTATGTAATATAGGCTACCATAAATATTAAAATATGGCACATGTCTGTATAAATACAAATAGAATAAAATACAGAATTGTGATAATCAATTGAGTTGGTGTTTACTTGATGAAAATCCATATTTATTAATTAAATAAAAATAAAACGTAGTTTTATTTGGTTTTCATATTTATTATATAATTCAGTGACAGCTGTTTCGGTACACTGTACCTTCTTCAGACATGTTAATTCATAATTTGTTAACATGTCTGAAGAAGGTACAGTGTACCGAAACAGCTGTCACTGAATTATATAATAAATATGAAAATCAAATAAAACTACGTTTTATTTTTATTTAATTAATACAAAATTGTGTATTAATAAGGAATAAGTAGCCAATCTTTAAGTCTTAATTTGATGAATATTTAAATTATTTGTGAAATAACTAAATTTAAATAGTAATGTATCTACTATAATATTTGAACTATATGAATATAATTTGATCTCTTTTAATGAAGAGTATATTAATGGTCACAGGGAACACAGTTGTTAAGTCGAGAAAAAAAAGTGCACTGTAATCATTTCTTAAGACTCCTGCGCACAACGAAGTAGTTGCTAAATCACGACTCCAATATTTTCCGAATGTCCACCTTTGTGGTCTCGAGGTAGCGTGCTGCCTTGTCCCCGATCGGGACAGTTTCCTGGGTGAGGTTTTTATCGAAGTTTTTCCTCGCTTGTAAGACAAATGTCAGGAAACTTTAAAGCCCAAACGATCCCCGAACATCATATGGCCATCGAAATCATCACTCATATTTATCTTAGATTAAGTTTAGGATTAGAGACTCTCCTGGCGCACCACTATCATCATCATCACCCATTATATCATCGGGGCAACGTGACCCCGCCTTCCAGGCGTCCCAGTCTCACAAGTGGGTTACAATTATGCCATTGCCATGAGAGAACACCAGAAATATCAGAAGGACAAACTGGGGCATTAATTTTTTTTCCGAATTATTAGTAGGCATATATATATATATATATATATATATATATATATTGTAATATCATAAGAATGGAGCATATTTTATGTTAAAAAAGTGCTTCATCGAGAAAACCAGATTTTATGTTTAATTTATTTTCTGTGACCACAAATTATATGAGATAGCCTATTTATTATTGTTAGTTAATAAATTAGTAATGTTAAACAGGTTTCAATTTTTATACTAGGTCTATTCCTGTTTAATTTTTCTGAATATTTGTTTTATTTTAATTTTATTTTAGACATGTTATAATCAATAACATATATTGATTGAAAATCGTATCCATATCAATATTTAACCAAATGCTTTCCATACCTTCTCCTTAATAAAGTTCGCGGTATTATTTTTTTTAAAGAATTAGACCGGAGTTCTCAGCGAATTTTCACCGGAGATTACAGGCTATAGTATTTATTATATTATCTTGTCCCAGCAAAGACTAATTCCTCATAAGTAATAGAAAACTTGGTTATATCTTATAAGTAGTTAATATTCTGAATATTTATGTATCTCCAATCACCAACAATAATTATTTTATAAAATTAATTAGTTTTGCAACAGCCTAAATTATTGCTTCCAAACTAAAAGCGAGAGGAAAATTTATAAGATCTCTAAATAGTTTGTAACTATTTTAGTTTGTAACTATTTTTGTCTATGTTTGTGGGACCATTATTTTTACAAAAATAATTATTAGCGTGTTATAAATTAGTATAACAACTCCATTAACCAAAATAATATAAATTCAACCTATTGATTTGGTCACAGTTAAAAAAAATATTGTTGTTAGATTAAAAAATGTTAGGATAATAATTTGTTAATATAGTACAAATATACAAAATGATGACAAATTAGATAGTTTCATTTTATGAAATCTTTGAAATAAAATTATCTTAAAAATTTTATTTTCAATAATTTTCTCCCTGAATAGATAGCCTACATTTCAAGTTATTTTACAAATATATATGTATAGACATATTTAACTCAATTGTAACGTATTTAGAGAAATGTCAATGCTAATATAATATAAAATAATATATATTATGTAAAGGATTAAATATTTTCGAATTTATAATTTTTAGACATTATACAAATTTGTGAAGTAATGAGAGAGATACAGATAAATACATCCAATAATAAAATTACTGTTTTTAATCCTGTAACATTTTATTTCACTTTTAAAGAGGAGCATATATTCTGTGATGTTGATTTGGTATTAAGTTTATCTTAATGTCCTTGTAAATTTCTGATCAGTAATATATTGTTCGCTATCGCAAGATTTTTTTCGATTAACATATTATCTTATCTCATAAGCCTATGTAGACTATGTAATATTGGAATATTTCTACACTAATGGGACAGCCTATGTAAATATGTAGACTATGTAAAATATTGGGATATTTCTGCACTAATGGGATAGCCTATGTAAATGTGTATACTATATAAATATTGAGATATTTCTACACTAATGGATGGCCTATGTAAATATGTAGATTATGTAATATTGGGATATTTCTACACTAATGGGATAGCCTATGTAAATATGTAAAGTATTGGGATATTTCTGCACTAATGGGATAGCCTATGTAAATATGTAGACTATGTAATATTGATATATTTCTACACTAATAAGATACATCAATATGGATCGTAAAATGCTAACACAAACACGAAAAGCAACATTTAGGAATTCTAAGATATACTTGCTGAAATGCTGATGGAGGATGTCTTGATCATCCTTAAAATAATAGTTATCCTTTAAGATAAAGGTGGGAATGGATAAAGTTTCATTCGAAGATAAGAATAGCCTACTGATAATGAAGGTTATATACCTATAGCAGGTACTTAAAACATTGTCATTTAAAATAATAATTAAAGTTTTCTTTCTATTTTTAAAAGCATATTCTGTGGTTTCTGTGTTCACATATGTGTGTTTTATTACTCTTTGCAATGAGGATATGAGATCATATCGCTTTAAGTATTTTATTGTCCACACTTGACGGTGAATTCCTGCTTCAAAGTAAAGTTGAAAGAGGATTCAAAAAATAGACGAAAGGTAAATCTAGAAATGTTGTTTTGCAAGTTCCGTGTCTTTCATATTTAATTCTAGCATGTATAAAGTTTTAAAGTATATAATTCCGAAAATAACATGATCTATTATTTAGTATTTTCGTCTGCCTTAAATTCCTGCAAATAGATAACTTGCGCAAATGTCATAACTGAATATTAGGCTTTTCCTTTTTATAGACATAAACTCAGAAAGAAATGTGAAGCTATTTCGGCTCAAAGTTGCCAAAATTAATAGAATTTTACTGTAAACAAGCTCTTAAATTAGTTAATGATCTGATCTAATTTTTTTAGAGGTAAATAGAATGAAAAGTCTGGATAACAATTGTTTTATTTCTTTCAACCAAAAACAAATATTCAATTATTTCTAGGAATAAGTAGTTTAACAAAATTAAAGTAAACACACAAAGATTGTAGAGGCGATAACACCAAGAAGTTCAATCTTCTCAAACAAAATCTTAAAAACTTCAATATGAGGTATTCAGTTAGTTTTATTGTTTGGATGCAAAATACGCCATCCTATTAAATGAAATTGTGGATACTAGTAAAAAAGTTTTAACGTGTATAAACTTACTGTATTTTGATATAAATAATATGATCATCACCATACTAGGCTCGTCATAAGGCATTAGAAAATGAATTTTCGCCCTAATATTGCGTGATTACTAAAGAAGGGTAAAAAAGTAATGAATCCTGATAATCCAAAGAAATTTAGAATTGTAATATGATGAAAGTTAAAAATTAAATTGTACCTGTTGGTAGGTGGCGTCGTCCTCAACTTTGTTAATATATTGTATATAAAATTAACTGGAGCGCTTTCGGAAATTACCTTCCATCTTCTGCAGGTTGAGTTTCCGCTACTTGTTGTTGTGTTAACAAAGTTGAGGACGACGGCACCTACCAACAGGTACAATTTAAGTTTTAACTTTCATCATATGACTTCACCTCAACGGAATTTGATATGAATTTCACTAGTATTGATAGAATTGTAATGGCTAGAGCCCGTATTTGTATGCGAAACGTATTTTTTTTTGTTTTACGCATTAAAAAGTATGTGGAAATTATTTACATGTTAAGTGGCCCCTTCACAGACAATTTGAGCGGTATTTGAAAATGCACGGAAATGTAGGCCTATTTCGGAGGAAAATGCTTATTTTAGATTTTTAATGCATAAATGCATATTTTACTCAAAAATGTGTTATTAAATTATAATTTTCCCTTCAGCTAATTACTAGTAATTACTTATTAATTATCTTTTTATAAATTAATAAAGTCTCTGCAATTAATAGCGATATAAGCGTAACGTGTATATTACATCTGTGTAAGAGGGGAATACCCGTGGATTTGAGAAATAATATCACGGATTTGCTAAAATTGCATTTGATAAGCTTAGTGAAGTATTAAATAAAAAATAAAATTTGTCAAATTAGCAAAATGCTCTCTGGTAATAGTGAAAAAAATTGTAACCGAAGAGGAATTCACAGAAGAAAGGCTGTGTGGTGTTTTTCATATGCACATGTGACATTATGTAATGTAGAAAGGACATTTCCATTGTATAAACTCTTCTTCGCTGACAGACAAAGAAGCGTCAAAGAAGAAAACCTCATGAAAACCTTCCTTATCTACTGTAACAGCCAGGAATAAGCTAAGATTACCCACAAAACAAATAATTTATTTGATTTTATTACAAACTGATTTGACATATTTAGGGTGCATATTTTCTATATTTTGCATGCACATTTAGTACTTTATTTTGAATACAAATCCGGGCTCGAGTAATGACACTAATCTATACGATATAAAATAATTGGTATATTCATAATACTTTGGTTCTTTTTATATAAGGGAATACGTGAGAATATAAAGTCTGTACATCCCTGTTCGTGCAGAACTTGATTGCATGGAGGTCGTGTCGGAGCTGGACTAAAATGAGAGGACAAAATAAGCCCGCACTTAAATTGGATACAGCCGCAGGTGGCACGCTACCACTGTTACAAATATTTGTTGCGTTCTGCAGATTAATTAGCCTGGAAATCGTATACGAGATCCTGCATAAATCACACCACCACATCACCGACAGGTAAGTTAATTGTCTGCAAGTTGCGGGCAATTGTAACCTGTCCACATGTATGATGGCAACCACAAGTTACAAAGTTAATTCTGAACTTAGAATGTAGCTTTTTATGTTTAATGTTTACTTCATTCATCATATGTTTTACGAAATTTAGCTTATTCACCTAATTACGTACGTGCTTCATACTTTATTATTACCCTTTTTCTTATAGTCCCTAAGGGAAGTATATTGTACTCCTTATCCTTAACAAAAATTATCTTAAACTTAATTTTTTATAAAATAAATATCATAGGATAAATTGCTAAGATTCGGTTGACCGCCGGTGATTAGTAGTTCATTCGTGGTCAAAAATACTTACAAGTCCAATCTCTTACCAAGACATAAATAATACTAGTTAGGTTTCGGATCGAAAATCTTCCCATTCTATTCTATTCAGACTTAGGACTGTCATAAGGCAGGGACAGGTAAATCAGTGACCCGAAACAGCATATTACAAAATACTCTTTCTACAGCATGGCATCATACGAACGTGAAAATAGGCTATGTCATATTCGATACAGCGGCTATTGTATGGGTATACTGTAAGAGAAGTAATACCTATGTACATTCGATAAAAAAATGTAGGCCTATGTTTATAGCTGTAGAGTTCGGACCGAATTAATATAGTTATTTCTGAACTGTATATTATTGGCAAGTATCTAATCAGACCAAACTAGTACCCTTGGCCATATATTGCAGGTCTGTGGAAAAGATACAATTATTATTTATTTAATTATTGTTTGATGACAGTTTAATATCTAGGAACAATAATTACAAACAGAAATGAGGCGAACAAAGACATTAACATAGGCTCAATTCTGGAAATGTAGGCCTATACTATCATGCATAACACGGACTCTTGTCTTTCCAACTTTTCTCAAAAAAACGTTAAACTGAAAATATATAAAACTGTTATTCTCCCGGTTATATGGATACGAAACATGGACTCTTACTTTAAGGGAGCACAAAAGATTACGAGTATTTGAAAGTAAAGTTATTAGAAAAAAATTTTGGATCCGAGAAGAACAAATAGGTGAACGGAAAAGACAACATGATAGTGAGATATGAACTTTATAGGAAACCAGATATAATAAGAATAGTTAAATCTTGTAGTCTGGACACTAATGGGGAATGAAAGAGGGGCATGGAAGCTTATTGTAGGAAAACCAGAGGGAAAGCGCCCAGTTACTAGAGCAAGAATGAGGTGGGAGAATAACATTAACCATGATCTGTGGGAAGTTGTTAGCTAGTTAGTTAGTTAGACAGGCAGTTTAACAGCTAAGGTCACATTGTATTTTGACATTTTGGTTGTATCCAATGGGCCGTGTGTTTCTATTGTATATTATGTGTTTAAAATGATGCTAATGAAATGACGATTATGATGAAATGATTCTTAATAGTGCAGTTCAAACTCAGCATTTGACTGAGAAAAACGATAAAAAGAAATTGTCAGGTTGGACGCATCGGGATTGAATCCGGAACTTTCCGATTAGGAGTCTCAAACGGTACAGCTTATTTTAATATTGCTTTTACTATTTTATTACATGCGGCAGGAATATGGCAGGAGGAGAGATATCATCTCGAAAATGTTTGTTGGCACAGAATACACTGTACCGGACATATTTTAAGAGGATATGATAAACAGTGACAAATAATTTTATCCATGCTATATGCTAAGAGTGAAGAAGCGACTAAGAAAATGTTCTTAATAAATAACTATCTCACTGGCACTATCGAACCTTAGGTTCATAGCCGCACGGACATAAGCTCTCCGTACAACCCTATCCTGAGCTAATGTTTTTCATATCATCCCCTGTATACTCTACTTCCCTCAAATCATGGTCCATGTTACTCTCCCACCTCATGTTGGTCTATCAACTGGGCGTTTTCCCTCTGGTTTTCTTTCAAGAAGCTTCCATGCCTCTTTTTTTTCATTCCCCAATCGTGCCACATGTTCTGCCATCGCAATCTACGAGACTTAACTGTTCTTATTATATCTGGTTTCCTATAAAAAACCATGTAGCTCACTGTTATATGGTCTTCACTATTTACCTGTCTCTTCATCTATCCTTGGTCCATGAGATGATAGGATGAAATCAAGAAACACTATGAAATAATATGAAAATTACTTCCTCATCATATATGGTTGTGGAGAACATTTGGAGAAACTCATCCTACAAGCGAATGTCAACGATTGATGATCATATATTTATACATTCGTATATGAATTATTTAATAAATAATTACTTTTGATTTTTCAGCAGAGAAAATAACGTTATGTTATTATTAAGTCTCATTTAAAATTATGCCTGGGTAGCCTCCACTCTTCTCTCAATTTTTTTTCTAAAACAGAACTTTTTTTTTATCCCCAAATTCTATACAAATTGTTCTCAATAATGTTCAGCTGGAAAGAGTAAATTCATTTATGTGCGTTATACAATATGGATTACGAGTGACACATTTCAAGGAAAATTTAAAATATGGATACCATAAATGCAATATTGAAAGCATCATTATTTGAAAAACACTCCAAACATAAATACGTATGGCCTACATAAAACTTTAGGACGAATAATTCTCTCATGATTGTAAAGCGTTGATTGTAAGAAAGAAGGATGTAGTAAGAATCATTAAGATTGCTTCAGAATGTAAAGGTAAATCGTTTATTTTTACATTGGCGACATTGCTGTTTACATTTATCCTTCTGGTAACTGTGAATTAACTACTCTCCGGCATGATTTTTGTCCTATATTTACGTTGACATCTAATTGAAAATACGGAACTCGTGCCGACAGATGTTGTGTAAACAAACTATTCGCGGTATGATAACGGCATTCATAAACATATCTCGTTTTCGTGTTACTTCATTCATAGCTTGTGTTGAACTAAATAACACAGACTAGATGATAGGTAGGAACACAGTCCTACCTGTATAAATGCCTTAACATTCTTCCGTGTTTACAAGTTACGGTGTATTGTAATTCGAATAAATATAGCTGAAGATAAGGTTTAACAAATATAGTTGTGCAATATGAAATTACAAAGAAATTAATACCAATTACATCAGGAAATTTGTTAAGCCCTGTTTATGCCAACCTACTATTTACTTACAACAACAAACGTAAAAACGTGCCAATATATTGAGCACCCATTTGTAATAAACCTATATAATGGAATATTCATTACAGTAAAATTGCCGCTTGTATCAATATATAGTGTGCTCTAAAATTCCCTTTACAAACTTCTAGAACTAATAGAGGGGACTGAGTTGATAATATCTAGAATTGGAAACCATGTCCGGAGACTTACTGTTTCCGTGCTATATCCATTTGAAAACATGTTTTTAGCGCGACCACGTTTACAAGTGACATGAGGGGTGACACAGTATATCACTTGTTTTACAATTCAACTCATTAATAACCAAAGGAACAAAATGTAAACTGAATCATGACTTGCATTAATAATCCCGGATACAACCTCCACAATCATTTTTTGCAGTTTTCAAAATTTCGAAAAATGTTGACACTGAAAAAAAAAAAACACCAAGTCTTGGAATACTCGACAGGGAAATTTTCGATTTAGACTAATCGCGAAACTAGGCCTATTACTTGTCGAGACACGTGACGTACTTTCAGGCAATGCTTCTTTTCAAACGGCTGTAGCACGGAAACAGTTGCCGGACATTGTTTCCAATTCTGAATATTATCAACTCAGTCCCCTCTACAAGTAGTAGAAGTTGAAGGTGAAATTTTAGAGCACCCTGTAGAAAACTATAATCCGAGACAATAAAAATCTATTATGTTATGCACTAATAAGATACTTAAGATTGTCCTGACGATTCCGGAGGAGCATTGGTGGTAGATCATACCGGAAATTTTCGGGTTTTTCTCGGGGTTCTTCCAATTTCCCGAATTTTATCCCACCAACACTCTCCACACCTCTTCGCTCACCTATCATGACATTCCATCTTCATTTATTCACTCATTCATATCATACCAATCTTCACTTCATCTCGTTTAGGAAAAATAGTCTGGTCTAGCAAACTACAGGTGTTTAAAATATGTGTTTGTGGTGATTCGGGAGGACACATTCTTGTACTTCCTCGCGACTCTGAGTCTAAGTGACAACTTTGGGCCAAATGGAGGGTTGTACCTCTCCGTGAGGCCCTGGGTCCAACCAAGAAAATGACTATATGAGCCGTGTGTGAATGTTTGATGTGTCGAAACCACGAACACCATTTTACAGACTTCATAACACCGTAGAACAGATTTCATTTTTATTCGTTCATAATAAACAATGATGGGTACTATAATACAATTAACCTACACAAGGTTGCCGTATTACAGGCGTTATTACGCCTAATCATTGTTGTTCTAATCTAATAAAGTGAAGAGTAAAACTTGGATCCTTGTCAAGGTGCTGTTGTACTGAAAGTATCAAGTTTTCCAACCTCCACTTAAGAGTTAGAAGTTGTTAATAGGCATTCACATGTTGTCAATTTTAAAATAGTTCTTGACTTGGCAGGTTTGGAAAACTATGTTTTTACTATTTTATAAAAACAACCTCAGTTACAGAGTAATATTACATGTTTCAGCTCTCTTTTAGAGCTCTTAATATATTCGATATTTTGTCTATGTTACATATATATATATATATATATATATATACATTACCGCGGTGGACTAATGGTTATGCTCCTTGCCTCTGGTCCCGAGGGTCGCGGGTTCAAACTCGGCCGGGGTCGATGGATTTTTTTAGGATGGAAAAATCCAAGGAGCAAGTCCTCCGGGAGGGACTTTAAGTCGTGAGTCCCGAGACTGAAGATTTACAGGCTGGTAAAAGATCCTTGAGCCCTAATGAAAAGGCCTCTAAGCAAAATTTACCGAATTTTCCCGTCCTAGTACTACCTTGATGTCCTAGATGTCAGTATGAGGCGGAACGCTGACCATGGACATCTATACAAATGACATCTATACTAAAACAAGTGTAACTAAATTAGTATGGTTCAAATTCTTCCCTGTAGGGAAAGAGCGCCTAAATCTCTGTTAAGGGAAACATGGGCTTACAAGATATAAGAAGATATATACATTATATTTGTGGTGTAATTTTTCATAAATTAATTTAGGTTATTTCTTGCAGAGGAAATTCCATTCCATTAACTTAGTTTAACCTCTCATCTTTTAACTACTTTTTACATGGGTCACCCGGATCTTACATCTAGGCCCTTTCCCCACCCCTTGGGATACCTCGGTCGTCATGACCATACTCCCAAGTCCTAGAGTTCTTGTCCTCCCTATCCTATGTTCACGTCCACGTTCAAGTTCACGGTCCTTAAACCAACACCCCAGGGAGAGGGTGTTGGAGTTTGCAAGTTCTGGGAATTGCTGAGCTACATAGTACATCAGGTCGCTCATTCCTGACGACCCCACAGTTGGTCCACGGGCTCCATGAGCCTAGCCGGGAGGTCTGCTGTCGCAGATCCACGGACCATTGCCCTGTTCTGCCTCTAGGGACGTGTCCTGCAGCCGTTGTGAGACCGGCTAGGGCTACAAGCCCAACAGTGTGAGACTTTTAGTACATCCAAGTGCTCATCTCCTGGCGACCCCACAGTTTGTCGACGGGCCCGTAGGCCGAGCCAGAAACCAGTACAGTTGCTCCCCTCTGCACTGGTCCGAACCGAGCCCTGGTGTGCCCCCAGGGACGCCTTCTGCAGCTGTTGTGGGCCAGCACGGAGCTCGCAAGCTCCAACAGATGAGAAAATAGTACAAGGCGCTCAACTCTTGCCTACCCCACTTGGTTCACGAGTCCCTTGGACTTGACCGGGAGGACTCTCTACCAGATCCACCCGACCGTTCCCCCAGTGCACCAGCTGGGGACGTGTTTGGTTGCTGAAGTGGGTCCAGCCTGAGCACTAGTACGTCAGGTCGCTCAACTCCTGACGACCTCACAGATTGTCCTTGCGTCACTCGGTCCCAGAGTCGGCGCTAAGTCCCCTACCCAAAGACCGCGCTTCCTCCTTTCCCGAGCTTATTGACCTGGTGGTAATTCCCAGCATTACGCCCGGTATTGTCCCAACCAGCCCGTTCGCAAGACTAGGCCTAGTCGTGTAGCTGCTGTGAGGCAGCCAGGGTGCTCATCTCCCATGGTGCCCCCACAGATGGTCTCGGGTTCCATCGAACCAAGAGAAAGGGGCTTCTGATCCCGTCTCCCACCGCTCCACCAACAGCGGCCCATGCTCCCGCTTGTGGGCCGGGACGCAAAGGTTTGACAGCAGGGCCCTCATGTTCCCTGCTGACCCCACTCATGGTCCGCGAGTCCATCGGACTTGGAAGGGAGGACTGACTAGCAGATCCACCGACCTTTTCCCCACTACGCCACCGAGGGGACGCGTTTTGCTGCTGGAGTAGGCGCAGCACGAGCTATGTAGTACGTCAGGTCGCTCGAGTCCTGACGACCTCACAAATGGCCCGCGGGTCCGGACTGGACCTAGCCGGGAGGAATGCAAGTAAACCACCGACCGTTCCCCTATCCGCCACCCGGGGACGCGCCCTGTTGCTGTTGTGAGCACAGCTGGGGCCCGACGGACCCCCAGGGAACCGGATCTTACAGTACCACGACCTGTCGGGAGAGGTATTTTAAACTATGGATCATAAAACATATTTTTTTACCACGTAAGGGCATGGAGGAACCCGCCGAATGAGTGGTCACCTCTGTGTCAGGGCCTCCTCCGAGACTACACGATATGAAGACGAAACACACAATTCACAAAAACATTCATACTAAATATGACGAATAGGCCTATGATAATTGTAATTATGGTGATCAAATAATGTTCAGGGACCGTTTGGGCCTTAACGTTTCCTGGAATTTGTCTTTTAGATGTTAACCCCCCCCCAAATAACTATCAGTTACATACCTTTTCGCTTATATTATTCATTTTTATAGTTTACTTGTAGATATTTTATAGTTAATATAGCCCAATTATTTTTCCTAAATGTATGTTATTTAAGATTAATTAATGTAGTTTGTCAAAGTCCATTGATTCTGTGAGTGTATGTGTGTGCGTGTTTTAATACCTTTATTTACTAACATGCTCAATTACAACATTCCAGTAGCTCTACTACAAGCTGATTGTTTACACATTTCATATTTTCTCTTAATTTACGTTATTTTATGTAAACACCATTTTTAGGGCCTATTTTCTTATCTGAATCGTTTACAAAATATCAAAATGTTTAGGTCTGTTATTATTAAAAGTTTCGAAAGGTTTATTTTTTTTTCACTAGTTTTTCCTGGCCACTAGAGCGAGTTACATTTTTTTAATCTTTCTCGAGATAATAACTGACATTGCCATAATATATGGTCAACAATTTATGAATATTAAATCCTCGACAGTAGGAAAAATAGTTGTGTTAGTTGGGTTTGGTTGAAGCTTCCCATTCACTTTTCTACTCTGTTACACACTCTTCGTTCATTTGACTGATCACAGCAGTTCGGTGCTTTTAGAGGAGATATCTAGACATTTACGTAGTTACTGCTGGCTACTTCCTTCGCGAGATGGTCAGCGAGCTCGTTCCCCAAGTTTCCATCGTGCGCTTTCACACGGTGAAATGGAGGTCCAGCTGTCTGCTTCCAGGCATCTTATTCCTTCTTTTATTTGTTCTATGAGTTTCTGATGATTGGCAGAGTTGACTATAGCATCCAGAGTAACTCTGCTGTCTGTAAAATTACTGTTGATTGTTGAAATCCTTGTATATATGTGTGTGTGTGTGTGTGTGTGTGCGTGCGTGCGTGTGTGTGTGTATATTGGGTGATCAAATATCCAGGCGAATGCATAATTATATCAGATGCTAATGGATATTTTTTGTGAGTGGAATGAGAAGTATATGAGAGATTACTGAACTTCAAAAATGTCATGTTTAAACACATAAATACCATAGTGTACATAATAGTATATTTGTATTCTGTATTTCATTTTAAAGTTACACTAGCTTAATTACAGTTAAATGTGGAGTCCTTGTAGGGAACGTGTTGTTGCCTAATTAAGAGTAATAGTAATAATTGGAATTCTACAGGGCTTGAACGTGAAGTATCAGTAGTATGCTGCAACATGGTTCATGAATACATACATAATGTTAAATGTTACTAGGACAAGAAATTCTACTTGCGAATCATGCATGATTGACCTCTCCCAGCAGTAAATCCAGGTCACGGGAGTTTTTATACATATTGTTATCAAATCTAGGTTACTCTCAACGCTATATTGATAATTCTAAATTTGCAGCCAAACCCAAACTTTCTTCCTTTCTAATGCTTTTCACTCATTTTGACATCATTGCACATTTTAACTTAAAGAGAAATGCTTCAAACAGTGATAGATTAAAACAAAGATTTTCAAAGTAGGTGGCACCGAACTCTATACTGTAGCGAATCTATTAAGTAAGTTTAAATTTAAATTTAAATTTAAAATACTACATTGACTTTAAAATTAAAAATTAAAATGTGCATATTCATAGCGTGACAGGCTTAAGAAGGTCCTGATGATCAGCCAGCCATTATAATGGTGACATATCGACCAGTCATTACAGACTTAGCTTTTCTCCAACCTGAAGGTACTATTTATCAAATAGCAAACTCGCTTAATTTCGTGATATTAAAGTTTTAGACTATTATACCTTAATATTATGAAAAATTCTGCCTAGAGTCTTAGGGATATTACAGTTAAGGATGTATAAATTAAATACATATTTTGAGTTGTTGAATACAGGCTATATCTTATTACCAATGTGACATAAATTATATATATATATATATATATTTGGAGATTTGAAGAACCTCATAATAAATATTATTAGAGTAAATTCGTGACAAACTTTTTTTTAAAAACCCTCCATGTTACATCCAATGCATTTGAAATTCCACTTATCAAAAGACAACCTTTGACACTTCTCATGGAACTACAGATCATATGTTCGACATTGTATCTGTTCACCTTTAGTGTCTAAGAATATCCACTAAAAGAAAATGTTCTTCAAACATTGACAAGTATTAAATCTAACAACTGCTAACATGAATGAAAATACTTCCTCTACAAGTTAACATAAAATACACCCAAGAAACGCTATTATTACAAATATGAAAACACACCATGAAAGTAGACTTTCTGCCATATACTAATTAACTAACTCACTGGCACTATCGAACCCGTAGGTTCATGGCCGCACGGACAAAAGCTCTACATATATCCCTATCCTGAGCTAATGTTTTCCAATCATTCCCTATATAATCTACTTCCCTCAAATCATAGTTATTCTCCCACCTTATTCTTTGTCTATCAACTAGGCATTTTCTTCTTGGTTTTTCTACACGACTTTCATTACCCATTCGTGCCACATATCCTGCCGCAGTCTACGAGACACTATAGCGCCCAGCTATTGTATAAAGTCCTACCATTCCATGTTCCTAGGAACATGTCCCTGTTTTCGAGCATTTGGCATGGATTCTCTGAAATAGTCCCCGCCCGGAGAACCGGATGGGGGACTATTTGAACTCCGGAAAATTTTATCCCAGTGGAATCCATGTTCCCGTTTCTTGACGGTTGTATTTTTACCGTGAAAGATCGTCACTCTTTCGACCAAGGTACTTTTTTCGTCTGGCTTATTACCACGACCAGTCCGGCATGGGTAACCCTATCGGCAGCATTGCTACCGCCGGCATAGCTCTCGGGATCATTTAAGCACGCAAGCCACTCCACTATGACTAGGTAAAGATGCCATGGAGGGCTTTCTGCCCTCCACAAGACAATTTCTTTTCTTGTCAATACAACTTACTTATAAATGAAAGAAAAAATATATAACGAAATTACCGAGTTTGCTCTATGTACTCAAATTCCACACGATGCTAGGTAGGCATTCATCCAACATACTGACCGAAAATATATAAGTAAGTTTTTTTCCCCTTGGGAATTTGAACACGAACGAATCTCTTAGTTCAGGCCCAAGTCGTGACGCTTTAGACCCTTCGGTCATCGTACTTAACGAACATGTTATTGTCTGTTAGTAAAGTAAAGTGATCTCACGACAGGCCTCAGGAGGCCCTTGGGGGTAGTAGGAGGTTAAGGCTCCCACTTTTTCTAGACAATCGGGACTTGATGTCAGCCGGGTTGTCCCCCAGAACAAGCGTCTGATACTCATTTCCGTTAGAGGCTGAGTCGACCCCAGGGCCATAGTGCCGCCAGAAGGTTTGGGTCAATTTAAAAATCCTGACCCCAACGGGACTTGAACCCTCGACCCTCCGGCTTGTAGCTCAATGCCTTAACCACTACGCTACGGCGTGCCCTATTGTCTGTTAAGTAAAATAAAATTCTTAAAATGGTGGCACTATGAGAAACAAATTTGGAAACACTGGCTTAAATCATTGACTAAAATGTTACTTATGAGTCCTGTTTATTCTGACTGTAGCACTCCGGATTTTTTTTCGGAGATCGCTACGGGATCTACTTCAAAACGTATTTACATGAGTCAGATTGCTTATTTATGATCTGAAACTTTCAAAAGGAAAAGACTATAGCTTACTAATTTCATGTGCGGTATGTGTTTTGTATTGCTTTGCTGTTGAAATAGATATTATTTTTAAAAATGCGTTAAATATGTTCATATTTAATAAATAAAATATTGAGATCTGTTAAAGGGTGCACTAAGGAAGACAGAATCAAGAATACAGAAATAAGACAGGAACTTCAAATATTTGCAATAACTGATAAAATAGATACATATAGACAAAAATGGAAGCAACACATAGACAGAATGAATGAAGATAGATATATAGATATCCAAAACAAATAACAAAATACAAACCTAAAGGGACACGAGATGTGGGCAGACCTAGAAAGAGATGGGCTGAAGTCGGAACGGGATGATGATGAAATATACTATTTATATAATATCCTCAACTCGTGTCCAACTGAGGGTCGGGTCGAGGGATGAGATGAGATGAAGCACATTATATAGAGGTCTGTGAATGGCAAGAGTGCCGGCCGACCACGCCTGACACACTATCACAGGGGCAGATGATCGAAATGATACGAAATGGATGAGATGAGTATGGAGAAATGGTGGAATGAAATTGTGGCAGGGGGAAAACGGGAGAAAAACCTACACAAGGTCAATTTTCTCCACTACGAAACCCACATGGAGTGACCGAGATTCGCTATCGGGACCCCAGCGGTGAGAGGCGAGCGTCTAACCGCTTGCGCCACGGAGCAGCCTGTACTATTTATACAAAAAACTATAATCGTGAAAATATTTAATAAAATTAATCTACTGAGCGAGTTGGCTCAGACGATAGTGTTTGCGAATCTAATTCGAAACTTCAATATCAAACTTTTTTAATTACTATCCAAAGAAAATTTATGAGTTAGAATTTTATTACTAGAACCCATTTCATTGACTATTTAACTTGTGCCCCAAATGGGAGTCAATGACCAATCACATTTCAATGAATTTTGATTTACAACCAGTCACAGTCTTTTTCACCTCGATTTCATCAATTTAATTTTATCACATCAAAATCAAGCTCCCCCTTTTTAACATTCTGAATAGGTCAGAGCATTATTTTGCACTGACTGACTCTCTAAGAATTGCGTTGAATATAACAATATATGTAGATGTAAGAATCATAGAATATAAGTGGCTACCAGATTGTATATATAGTGCACGAATATAAACAGATTCTGCTTGCGGGACATAATACAAAAACATTTGTAGCAATTGATTATACCACCAAAAAAACACTGTTTGCACTTTCTTGAACGTATTATTTCCCAGGTAATAACGTTCCAGAAAAATATAATTGACACATTTACATTATAGGACATCTCAAATTAATTAATAACCTTTAATGTTGGTTGTAAACAGTTTGATGTGTTTCATTTTTTCTCCACCAGAGTGCATTCTTACAGTATTGCTATTCTTTGGCAATAAATAATATTATGATCTGGTTGCAATGATGAACAAATGAAACATAATAAACGTTTCTCATTTGTTTTCAAACATCGCCGTTTACATTAAATATATAATTATTTTAAAATAACTATATTTAAATCGAGGTATCGTGCTGCCTTGTCACGCAGCGGGCCCGGGTTCGATCCCCGGTCGGGGCAGTTTTTCTGGGTGAGGTTTTTATCGGGGTTTTTCCTCACCTGTAAGACAAATGTCAGGAAAACTTTAAGGCCCAAATGGTCCCCGAAATCATATGGCCATCATCATCATCACCATTCTCACCCTTATCATTATCATCATCATCCTTCACCGGTGTGGAAAGCAACGGGAAGCTACCACACCTACAATTCCGTAGTAAAGCTGCAAGCATAGCATGAAAATGCTATGATTGCAGTGAAGGACCTGCCCTCAGGCAGAATTACTATGGATGGATATTTAAATAATGATTTGTAAGTAAAGAGCTTAATTTTATTCATTAAATAGTCCTAACAAATACCACACTTGATTTCCAAATTCCCTAGATAAATTAAGAAATAACTTGTGGCATTACTTATGATAATCGCTATTTTAAACATTAAAAATAACTTATTGAACCAAGCACTGCACACAGACTGTTATGTAGGGTACGCTGCCTAGAGGATAGAATTATTTTATTTTATGACGCTAATTTAAGAACTCTGATCAATAAAAGAGGAAATTCAAATATAGGCGTGAAAGAGTCGACAAAATTTGCTCAGAGGTCTCTTATTTCAGGTGTGAGGTTCTCTTGCGTGGCATAAACATACGATGTGGGACCCATGGATTTACTTCCCTTCGTAAGGAAGCCACGCTCAGATTCTTTCCATCCTTCAGAACTCAACTCCAGCCGGGTTTCAACCTGCAAACATCGGAACCAGAGGCGAGCACGGTAACCACTAGTCCACTGAACTGACCTGGATAGAATAATTAAATATTCTGGAAACAATATGTCCTTAGATGATAAATTGCTACAAATAAGAATATTTTTACTCTCTAATGTGAGTGAATCTAAAATAACCTATCAATTTACTCTTCTGTAAAGAATATTTTTCAATTTCATTCTGAATATTTTGAATAAAAGTATTATAATCCCTTTTCTCATATTACTGACTACATTCTGCTTACAGGTGTTTATATAGTGGATGCGTCGTCTATTTTTGCTACGAGGCTAATCGCCAAACCAAAAGACATTTCATTCGGAAGGTCAATTTTTTAACGTGTTGCGCATTTTGAGATACGCCAACACAGACTCGTTTATCAAATGAAACTCTTAACCCTTAACTTCACAATGCATCTTTTAAGATACATTGATTTCATTTATTTGTTTATTTTGTTTATACAAAAAACAAATTATTATAAATTACTTAAGTTTGTGTCAAATTACGTAAAAATGTAGAGATTTACATTATTTTGTTTTCTCTGCGATCCGAAACATTTGTATAATTGGCACGAGAAATTATTGTTTCGCCAATTTAAGGGTTAACATTAAAAAATTATATATAATAGAATTAAAACTAGCTTCCATTTATTTAACTAAAAAAGTAGAAAATATATATTTATTTTTCCCCGGTACGTATCATGTTTATGTGAGATCATCTAGAGGCCGTCAGGTTTTAAATGTTTAAGATCACATATTAATTAAGTTGAGCATTTATTAAGAAATCGGTACTAAACGTGCTTGCGTTTTATTAAGCGATTTTTATCAATGCATTTAAGTAAGCGGCTCCGTGGTGCAAGCGGTTAGACGCTTACCGCCGGGGTTCCGAGATCGAGTCACAGTCATTCCATGTGAGTTTAGTGGTGAACGAAACGGAGCTTGGGCAGGTTTTTCTTGGGGTTTCTCCTGTTTTACCCTGCCACAATTTCATTCCACTATTTCTCCATACTCACCCCATCCTTTTACACCTTGTTCATCTGCCCCTGTGATTGTGTGTCAAGCGTGATCGGCCAGCATCCTTGTCATTCACAGACCTCTATATAAGAGGTTTCATCTCATCTCATCCTTCGACCAGACCCTTAGTTGGATACGAGTTGAAGATATTATATTATAATTTCATAAATATTAAAACTTGAGCGCCCCTAACTTTTATGTATTGTCAGCTAAAGTGAATCTGGGAAAAATTGTCTTTTAATTCTTAGTCTAATAAATGAAAGCATCTTTAATTTTAAAATATTAATTTCTACTTTTAAGTCTGTTACAAGTCTCAAAAATAAAAGCTTGAATTTAGTATGTCATTTACATTTTACTTTTCTACTCGTCAACCCCTTTTACTTGATACCCATTTTAAGGGGGTTGTAAATAAAAGGTAATCCGTCATCTGGGGGCGTCCGGCCTTTTGAACATATTACAATATTGACTATAATATATTGTCACCAGAAACAAAGCTGTGTGACTGCAAAATTTCAGCCAATCATGATCTGATATGTGGAAGAGTTAGAAAAATCAATTATAAGATTTGACCCTCGCAGACAGACAGATTAACAAGTGAAGTTAAATAAAAGCTTATAAAAATTAGAGATTAATAATAATAATCCATATAAATAAGAAATGCAGAAATTAGAAGTGAATTTAATAAATATTCAATAAATGATAGAGTTCAACAACATCGTGTCGGTGGGAATAGCATGATCAGATAATTGAAGAAACAAGATTGCCCAAGATAGCATATCATTATAAACCAAAGGGATTAAGGGATGTAGGAAGACCTAGGAAGAGATGGAAGGAATCATTGTGAATGCGGAACAGGCGAATCGCCTAAACCTTGAAGTGAAGATTATGATAGATAAATTTGTTCTGTTGTGAATAATTGCGAGATTTTTAAGAGGAAGACACGAAATACCAAAACCTATTATAGTTTAGGCGATAGTCCAAGTTAATTTAGTTACCCTTATTTACCTACAGATGTCAGTGAGTGACATGTGGTTACCATATCGCCTCAACGGGATATCTAGTAGGGAATTATGGTATTAGTTAGATGGAGAAGACGGGTTAAATTTTGTTCAGAGGCACTAATTTAGTTTTGAGATTCTTTTACGAGTCCTAAAATCTTCAGATTCGGGACCCACATCTTAAAGTCCCTCCCGGAGGACTTCTCTTAAGTACTTCGATCACGATCGGACCCTCGTGATTAGGGACAAGCAGCACAATTACTAGACCACCGAGGCCGACCCAATATATCACACTAACTTATAGTGTATTTTAAAAATGTCCTCTCTTTCTTCTCGAGATTAGGACAAGAAAAAGCAAACAATAATCAAACTACATTTGTATAATGTCGTAATGTTTATACAAAACTAATAAACATGTTTGAAACAACAAAGTTGTTGAATTTGAACTCGCCAACTACGAATCGATTGACTGATTCTGTAAACATGTTATTTTAATGTAAAATATGGTTAGACAAAGGGTATTCAACATCAAACTCAAACAAGGTTATCATTCGTGCATGATGGAAATTGCTGAAATGTACAGTGATGTGTTTTTAATCTGTGCTGTGATTATTGCTTTTTTATTCAATAATGTGCTGTTAACCCAGTATGCTGGTAAAATACTTGTTCTAACATTTTATTATAGCTCTTAACGCCACCTCAAGTAGTAGCGAGTCTGCTTCTTGAGTAGCTGTCCCGGGTTCGACATCCGACGGGTTTGGAATATTTGATTGTAAAATTTTCAATCTCCGGCGTAAGAAGGGCGGTGATATAAAATACTTAATCCCTAGATTGTATACCAGATGCCTGTATTAAATTCCAACACTTATTGTATTGTTGATAATGATTCATCCTTCAGATGGGGATATTAAACCTGGAGTCCTCTTGGTGCTTTCTGAACCTGTTTTTGTTCTACCTTCTTTTCATCAACACCCCACTTGGAACATATTTAGACTACTCTCACCCAACTCTCCTCAACAAGCATACATCATCTTCGTAAAATGGTCTGCCGAAGTGGTGTGTAAATTAAAAAAAATAGACTATATTAACTCCATCTATCCACCAAGCTCTGAATCCGGAGCATGACAATTGCAATGAGTGGAATTAAAAAAATAGTGTGTCTAAAGTGTTTAGAATCTAATTTATTTATAAGGGATGTTCAATAAAGACTGGCACTGATTTTTTGTCTTCCGTTAAGCGACCGTTTGCGACATCTGTCCACTAGCAGTGCAACTACACACTCTACTTAATAATCACTGAAAGTTTCACAGCTCTTTGAATCAATTTGAAGCATGAAACCACTTGTGTTACCGAGCGAGTTGGTTCTAGCCGTAGCGTTTATTACTCGCATATTGGAGGTCCGGGGTCAAATCCCTGTGCCGACCTATTTGACTGACTCTTTCCCTGGTTTCCCACAATCGTCAAGGAAAATTGCCGGTTGCAATTTCATTACTAGGATTCATTTTATCATGTTCACCATTTCATAATACAGTAAAACTTGTTCAAAGCGGAATTGCATGGGACCAACTTTTTTTTTTCACTTTAGACAACATTCCGCATTATAAAAAAATAGCCAATCTTAGATCGTAGAGTACCGTGTATGTATTTTAATGTAGGTACCTTGGACTAATTGTAGTTCCGCTGCCGTTGGAAAGTGAAGTATAGTATGCAGGAGCGACTTCGACGGTAACGCGCGAAAAAACAGTCCCATTTCGTCAGCGTTAAAAATGTCTTTTTAGGCGCGTATCCTGACATTAAAGTATGCAGTTTCGGTTTCCGCTCACTAACTATACTTTCGTCCACATCCTTTAATTCCCCGCAAATTTCAGTCCACACTACATTGTGTCGTCTTTTAAAACTGTCCACAACCAATCTAAAGATGCCTTGAAATCGTTATTCCGTAGGGATAAAGTAACAGCTAGAGCTTGACTTTCGAGTATCGGTCCGGAATTTTGGAGATTTTTTATCATGGACTTTTAAAACACACCTAGTTGATTTGCTCTTTTTTTTCTCTTCATTTGACCATTTCGTTGCATCCATTCATTCGTTTTTTTTTTTTGTGTTTTAAAATTTCACAAACGTGGGTTTTTTCACATTTACATTTAGTCATTATTTCGCGTACTGAGAGTTTGTTTTTCTTTACCTTTAATCAATTTCACTTTTTCGTTTAATGACAATGATACATACGATTTAGCCGTCTTATTCCGTAAATTCAGAACGCAACCTGTGAAAGATACGTACACAACCAGTCTCAGATCTTAAACTAATTTAAGATTTTACAGTGCAAGGGTTATTTGTAAGACAGATGTCACACGCCAAATATTTGGTAAACGAACCTGTATTTCGCAAAACGGGTGTGTAGTGAGGCCGAAATAAAATTCCAGATACAGATAGAAACTCTACTTCACCCGGCGAGGGCGGCAAGAATCATCACTTATTGTTACTTCGCCTAATGGGAATTCAATGAAGTGGAAACTAATTTATTTCTCTCTATCCCTCTCTTTCCGCCTTATAAACAATTTTTCATGAATTGTGTAGAAATATACTTCCGTTTCCGCGTTGGACAGACTCCGTTTTATACAAAATAAATACACGTAAAATTACTATTATTTTGCCAAGACCAATAACTTTGTCCACATTAGACAGTTTTCCGCATTATTCACGTTCCAGATTAAACAAGTTTTACTGTATCATTAAATATGAATAAAAATTACACACAAATCAAATAAAAATAGACGCTATATGGCCTAGGATGTTAAAGTCATATAAACAAAACATCAGTGACTACCGATGTATAAAGCAAATGGCTTATGAAGACAATTTTTTCGTTATGTTTTTCTGATAAATTTGTAAGAAACCACATAGTTGAGATAACATGAAAGAATATGACAAAACTATAACTTGTGGGGATATAGATATATTATAGGAATTCGTGGTTTTCCTCTTATCAACTCTTTTGATTGGCTTTTTGTTGTATGCGACCAGCCTCGTGGACAAGATATCAGAGATTCTGATTAAATACCATGGTCACATTAGAATTAGTACGCTTTAAAATGAGATTTTAGGCAGTTCTGAATATCTATGCTCGTCCTGAGTTCAATTCCCGGTCAGACCGTAGGGATTTTTGTTAAGAGAAATTATTCCTGTGGCCTTCCATGGTCTGGATTTAAAGACTCTTCCGGCGCTCCGTTTCATTTCAACACCTTCATATCTTCGGGGTAACAAAAATCCGCTTTCCAGGCGCCCCAACTTACGAATTGGGTTATAATTCCGCCAATGCTAGGAGTGAATATCAGAAATGCCGTAAAGACAACATGTAGGCACTGATAAAAACAAATAATAATATTTATTAAAGTAATCAAATTTTACATACCGGTAATATAAAATAAAATTAAACTATATGCGAAACTTCAATTGAG
Source organism: Diploptera punctata (assembly GCA_030220185.1). Classification (NCBI taxonomy): domain Eukaryota; kingdom Metazoa; phylum Arthropoda; class Insecta; order Blattodea; family Blaberidae; genus Diploptera; species Diploptera punctata. The sequence goes on along the minus strand of JASPKZ010007335.1, from coordinate 205,944 downwards.
AGTGTTTAATTTTTATATTTAACTAGCTAATACCCGGCGTGCTCTGCTACACCTAAATAAATTATGTGTTCTTTCATTTAGTTGAATAAGTAAAAGGAAAAATAAATATAAATTGATATCGTTATTATTTTTAGATACCCCGTGCTGATTACCCGGCGTTGCCCCGGAATCTACGCATCCCGATGTACTTGGCATACATGAGCTGAAAGACAAAATTCGTTTTGAGTTATGCGTAAAAAATACCCGCTGTGCGATGCTATGCTTGCCTAGGATACAACTTATTCCGATCTTCTTGGCATCAATGAAATACGAAAATGGTTACTGTGAGTTGCCTTAAAAGATAAACATATCCTGCCGCGGACTTTTCTGTAGAGCTTTTGAGATATTCAATTCTGTGTACAATAATTTTGTTTATTTGTTATGGTTTAGGCAGCTTAAGCCATTTAAGCTTACAAAAAGCGACATTTTTTCACGTTTTATCACTACAGCAGGTGATTTTAAGGGTGAAGGGCTTGAGCAATAATATTCTCTTATAACCTATAACCTTCCCGGGAAAATCCTGAACATTTTGAAAAAGAAAACCCCACGACAGTCTGATAAATTGTATGGCACCACATGCTTGCGCGGCAATCTACTTATCCCGATCTCCTTGCTCAATGAAAGACAAAAATGGCTATAAACATATGCTGTCGTGGACTTTTTTTGTAGAGTTTTGTGAGATATTCAATTCTGTGTACATTCATTTTGTGTAAGCCATTTAAGGGTAAAAAAGGGACTTTTTCACGTTTTAACTACAAAGGGTATTTTTAAGGGTGTAGGAGTCGAGTATCTCAACCCTCTTATACCCTATGTTCATCCCAGAAATCTCGTAAACATTTTGCAAAATACCCCATCGCAATCGGATCAACGGTATGGCCGCGCATAAAGTGTAAACAAACAAACAAACAAACCAACAAACCAATAAACATTCAGTTTTTATACATAGATTATTTGTGAGGACTTCACTTTCATTTAATTAGAACTAATATACTGAGACTTTTTTAGCGAATTCCGAAGAAATGAAGCTATTAAGATTTTTATCATGATTTTTTTAATGTTAACAGATTTTTGCTGATCTCAACTAGAGGACACCGAAAATGACCATCACGAAATAACATACATGTGTGTGTGTGTGTGTGTGTCCACTAACGCTCTAGCGGCCGTAATTTTTGTTCATTGAAACCCACTTGGCATATAGCAGTTAATTTAAAAACTTAAGATCGGACTATTAAGTATATTATAATCTGACCATTAGAAGTGGGGTTTACCAGAAACCTAAAATTAACTCTAGCAGCCGTTATGATCAGTTTGTTGTACAGTGTAGTAGGGACCTGTATATATAATTTAATTAACTCTTAAATTTCCAGTATATCCAATAAGATATATTAGTTTAATTTGTTTAATGTGGCGTAAGCGATTAGACGCTTGCTTCTCACCGTTGGGATTTCGATTTTACGCACCTTTGTCCCTCCATGTCGGTTTTGTGATGGACGAAACGGAGACTGGGCAGGTTTATCTCGGGATTCCTCCCATTCTCTCCTGCCACAAATGTTCATTCCACAATTTATCCACACTCATCTCATTCATTTAATTTGCCCCTGTGATTATGCGTCAGACGTGGTCGGCCGGCATCCTTGTTATTCACAGACCTTCAATGAAAGGGGCTTCCGTATCTCATCCTCCGAACCCTACCCTGTGTCGGACACGAGTTGACGAGGTTTTTTAATGAAGTTATGGAAAAGGGAATCGGTAGATTTGTTTATTTGTGCCAAATTATACAATAATATGTAAATAGGTAAGAACTTTCAGTTACGCATAATTTGTTTTCTCTGCAGTCCGACACTTTTAACCCATTCGATTCAGGTTTAAATGCTCGATGCATTTCCCCAGAAACCGGATTTAAGTTACTGTAAATTATATTGTCTATTTTCAGACATTCAAAACAAACAAAATATAACGGTACATGGATCACAATAAAGGTGAAGAAACATATTCCTCTACTATTCATAAATGTTAACAAATGACTACTCTGCCGAGGGGTGTACAAAATATTGCAAAATATATAACAGTACAGTTTAGCGAGTGTACCTCGTTTTCTGAGTTGAAGGCGATTTAACTGCCGGCGAGTCTACCTCGTCTTTTGAGCCGAATGGGTTAGATAAACTGGCATCAGAAATTTAATTAATCCAATTTAACAAAGACATATACAACTTATCCGTCAACGAATTCCTGAATAAACATAACTTTGACTGGGATAAGAATTTATTATTATCAAGTTAAATAGCCTATTCTGTAAGCCAGCAAAAAGAGAAAATAAATTTCACTTACTAAGGAAATTGCTTAATTTACGCAGTTCCTGCAAGACGCATGTTTATCTTATAAAACCAAACTTACTTACTTACTCACTGGCACTATCAAACCCGTAGGTTCATGGCCGCACGGACATAAGCTCTCCATACATCCCTATCCTGAGCTAATGCTTTCCAATCATTCCCTGTATAATCTACTTCCCTCAAATCATAGTTAATGATATTCTCCCACCTCATTCTTGGTCTACCAACTGGGTGTTTTCCCTCTGGCTTTCCTACAAGAAGCTTCCATGCAGGTCTCCCATTCCCCATACGTGCAACATGTCCTGCCCATCGCAGTCTACGAGACTTAACTGTTATTATATCTGGCTTCCTATAAAGACCATGTAGTTCATTGTTATGTAGTCTTCTCCATTCACCTGTCTGTTCATCTTTCTTTGGTCCAAAATTTTTCCTAAGTACTTTATTCTCAAATACTTGTAATCTCCTTTCCTCTCTTAAAGTAAGAGTCCATGTTTCGCACCCATATAATATAACTGGTAGAATAATAGTTTTATATATTTTCAGTTTAACGTTTTTTGAAAGGAGTTGGGACATCAAGAGTCTCTGCAATGCATAATAGCATGCATTTCCAGAATTGAGCCTATGTTTAATTTCCTTGTGCATCTCATTCCTACTTGTGATTATTGTTCCTAGGTATTTGAATTCAGCCACCTCCTCAAAATCTCCCTCATTTTCATTAGGTGTCCATTTCCATTATTTAATGAATTTCTACGTGTGACCATATATTTAGTTTTATTGATATTTACTTCCAGTCCTAATTTCTTAGTTTTACTCAACAGTGTGTGCGTGTTGTCCTTTAGTATCTCCTCGCTATCGGCCAATAATACTACATCATCAGCATAAACTAACAGCTTATTAAAACCATTGAGTTGTAAGCCTTTCTCATTCTCTAAAGATTTAATGGCATGCTCTAGTACAAAATTAAATAGTAGAGGAGATAGTGCATCTCCTTCCTTCAACCCATTCTGGATTTCAAAAGTGTCCGAAAACTGTTTGCTTACACGCACCCTACTCTTTGTGCCATTTAGACACATTCGTATAAGTCTAACTAACTTTTTAGGAATTCCGAACTCCAGCAGGATACTATATAACTTCTCCCTCTTAATTGAATCATATGCTTTTTTGAAGTCTACATACAGTTGATGTTCAGTACCATTATATTCCCATTTCTTTTCTAAAATCTGTCTTATACTAAAAATCTGATCTGTTGTAGACCTGTTTCTTCTAAATGCACATTGATGATCTCCTAGAATGCCATCAATATAGGGAGTAAGTCTGCTTACTAATATATTTGTTAGAATTTTGTACGAAGTTGAAAGAAATGAGATGCCCCTGTAGTTGTTGCAATCAGTTTTATCTCCTTTCTTATAAATTGGTACGATAATTGATTCCTTCCATTCATCTGGAAGAGCTTCTTTTTCCCAAATCATACTAAGCAACCAGAGTATCTTGTCCAATAATTTTTCTCCCCCTGATTTTATCAGTTCTGCTGGGATCTCATCTGAACCTGATGCTTTATACATCTTCAATTTTTCAATCGCCATTTCAACCTCTAATGCACTTGGCTCTGCGACTAGCATTTCTGCCGTCTGTAAATTATCCTCCACAATGTCCTATTCTGTATGTACATTTAATAGCTGATTAAAGTAACTTTTCCATCTATTTAATATACTCTTGGAATCTGCAATCATATTCCCATTTTCATTCCGAATTATGTTTGTTCTAGCCTGAAACCCTTTCTTCTCTATACTAATTCCCTGATATAATTCTGTAATGTTCCTATTTTTTGCATTCATTTCAAGATCATTAATCTTCTCTCTCAAATATTCCCTCTTTTTACTCTTTAGTCGCTTGGTGGTTTCCCGTCTAATACTACCCAATTGCTCTAAATTTACCTCATTTGGCTCGTATAACCATTTCGTATTTGCTAGCTTTCTTTTTTTTTACAATGTCGGTACATCAAACCATTTCTTGTTTTTCCTCTTTTTTAAACAACCAAAGGATCTATAAATTTAAAAAGTTGCTTAAAAGTAAATAATGTTTAAAATGTAATTATAGTATAAGTCTAAACTAATATGCATAATATTAAGTTAAATAACAAAATTTTAATCACATAGCACGTGAGTATAAATGATAAAATTAATATATTGTATAAGGTACGTGAAAGGAAGATGCCTTAATTAAGATATAATCGAGAAATGTAGGATTACCTATAAGAACTATGCATTTTGAACCGTTATAAAATAACGTTTTACGCTACAAATACCATCAGTATTAAAAACCTGAAGTTCTCATTATACAAAGTGTACAATAGAATATTTCACATTTCTTTCATATTTCACTTGGCAAACATTTCCACATCAACAAAATATAAAATAAATTTTCAAAAAATGTGTCGAAATGTTACTTATGAGTGTAAGATAGTTCCTCAATTCAAACAATATAATAGTTATTCGATCCACAATCTATAAGACTCTCGTATAAGATTCAAACTTTGTGTTAGCATAATATGAGGATAATATTTTTAATTAGGTGGCATATTGTACCGATCATAAGGCGAAGATGCCATCTAACAGAGGTAACTGTATTACGCCAGTTTAAGCTATGCATTATGCATGGGGAAAACAGATGTAATACAGTTACCTCTGTTGGTGAAACCGACCCTGAGAGTATATCGAAAGTACTTAGTATAAAAAATGGCATCTCAGCCACATAAGTCGTTGAATGTGGTTTCAAACTATGTTAAATAAATCTGCTTTCGACATAAACAATCTTGTACCTTATCAAAGGAGAGATGGATATAATACTTAAATACATGTTCAAGGATTTCTCGGATTTTCGACGAGAAATCTGGAAAAAGTGTGGGTATCACTATTCTTACGATCAGTATCAGGCTACTGGACACATATTAATGCCATATAGTGGATGTTAGGTGAAATACAAAACTAATAGCATCTTCGATCCAGTGACATCTTCCCCCCACTTACAAATTACATTGAAATGTAAACATGTGTAATTTAATACTTGTCATGTAGAAATTATCACAGAATAAAAAAATAAGTAAAATATCAAGTGAAGAGGGTATTAATTAGGGGTTGGTAATAAATGGTGATGATGAGGGATTTAACATAGGATTTTCCTCATGATTGAGGAATTTGGGCTCGCAGTCTAGTCAGGTTGTTGGGTTCGATGAGCGATGAGGATCACTTTATCTCAGGGAATAAGGAGGAAATCTTGTGCGGGCAACGATAGCTTTATCAATCATTATAGTTCACAAATCACTCGATTTATTTCGTATAGGAATCACTATACATACATTTAATATACTGAAAACACTTGTTGATTGTGATGTTTGTTGCGATCTGACTTCTCGACGGAATAATGAAGAATTATTACCATTAATATAGTAATATAAAAATTACGGATCAGTATCCTCAAGTAACGATTTATTACGATCTTCTGTTCAAATATTTAACTTCTTTGGATAATTTATTTTGTCGAGATAGTGGAACTTGTCCTAAGTTCGTCCTCCTCGATTAGGAGTTATAATTTTATATTTGAACTAGTAGCGGTCGTTATTTTCCCGCAGTTAAATAAAACTTGATCGACGCTAGCTGGGAGGCTTGTGTTTTGTACGGGTCTCCGTTTTATATATTGAAAACTTCAATATTCCTTCAATCCTTCAGATCGCCACAGGAGAAGGGGTTACGATTTATTCCGATTGGTTTATACATATGTGGACAAATATTACATATAAGTAAAGGGTGTGAATTTTCTTTGTTTCTGTTTTTGACACAGCTAATAATAGGCGTTTCCACCTCGTGCTATTTACTGACAATGTTGCCAAGTATGTACATAGTCAGGCCTATTGGGTTTTCTATTTAGGACCTAGCAACTTATTTAAAAACCGTTATTTTCTATTAATTTTAATGTGTTATTCGTAGTGATCTTTTAACTAATGTATGTGTCAAAATTTGAATTTGAAACTTCAGTTGACAACATTTCGTCATACTTGTCATTTATAAACATTATTTTGACTTGACATCTGTTTTCAAATAGACGTTCTGATACATTTCTATTAACAAAGAGTTTGGTATCTATAGGTTCTTATTGTATTCAGGTACCTGTATGTCATGTATTCCTTTGTTATACCATATGTCTTCTAGACTTTCTGGCGCCGTCTGTATTGGAATAACCGAAATTTAACAAAATGAATTGTCTTAGTCACTTATAAAAAGTCAATGTTTATATAATTAATAAAATTGATTCATTAATATGATCATTGGATTGCAAATAAATTTCCGAGTAATTTAAATCCAAACTAGACATGTTTTTACATTTATCTCAAATGATGGGCCTATATATAAATGATTTAGATTTGATTAAATATTTAGTTTATATTTGAAACTAAAACTATATGGAGGGATCATATTTGAAGAGAAAAATTATACGCTCAGACCGGGACTTGAACCCGGGACCCTTGGTTCTCTAGACCAAGTGCTCTACCAACTGAGCTACCTGAGCAAGTACCGATCTAAACGCAAATCTTTCTCTATATACATTGTAATTCCCGTCCACCAAATGCTATGAAGCCATGCTTCTGTCTTGCAAATGGCGGCTCCTTTATTAAGAAGACATATTTACAATGTATATAGAGAAAGATTTGCGTTTAGATCGGTACTTGCTCAGGTAGCTCAGTTGATAGAGCACTTGGTCTAGAGAACCAAGGGTCACGGGTTCAAGTCCCGGTCTGAGCGTATAATTTTTCTCTTCAAATATGATTTATCCATCATTGAGATGTACGAAATCAATAATAATATATGGAGGGAAATTCGGCCTACAAAAGGTAACTTTATATTAGCAATATATATGGCCTATTAATATTTAAAATATCTTCTTAATTTAGTTCTGAAATATGGTTGGATGGAATTGCAGATTTTATAAACAGAAACCGTGAAAATTGATTATACGGATTTGTTTCGAAATTCCAGCTTTGGCTATGTTTCCGCCTTAAATAGTTCAGCTTATCAGTCATCATCATCAGCTTATCAGTAAAACCTTAATTTGAATCCTTGTAACACAAATCACTATTGTTTTCCTGTTAAGAACGCGGTTTTTGAAGAAGCCGATGGTGCACAAATGTTATTAACAAGTGTAATGTAGACCTCGCATTGATTGTATGAGACACACTTGGGATCTAGTACATTTATTTAAACTACAATGTGAACAACCTATTTTGGTTAAATTACTTTAACTAATTATGTAGTATAACGTGTCCACATAATAGTCGGTAAGTGCTATTGGTCCCGCCGGCAGTTCGTGCTTACCAACAAATCATGTCACGTTCCACTTTTTACTCACAATATAACATCAAGTTAATTAACAAAGTACATTACATGAAGCCTAGTTGTTTAGTGCCAGTTTTAACAAAATGTCGCTACTAAAATAATTCATGTAGTATCGAAAAATACCAATATGTTTATTTTTTAAAAAAACATTTGTACATAAGGTGAATTCCATGTCAAATTCGACATAACAAATGAAGATTTAAGATTCTTTCCTGCTTCCCAAAGTGGTATTTGGAGTATAGAAAAGACTTTCAAGTGTCTACATCCCAAAATCTTGTAGAATATGGACATGCTCATACGTAACAAAGCATTGTTATTTAGTTTAATTAAAACTCCTACACCACACGGAAGCGTTATTTATTACTCACTTTCCTTTATAAGGCTCAAAACAATAATTTTGTAACACTTATATACACTACATACACAATAAATTTCTTTTGAAATAAAATTGGAAACTTCACGGAGATTATTATTTTCCTCTAACTCTGTAAAACATGATCTTCCGCAGATGCAGTTACGTCAGTTACCGTTAAAACATCGTACATTTTAAGTACAATTGAGGAGTTGAATGGAATATGGGCACAATTAAAAAATATACGTTTTGAGATATTAGCAATTGATATATAACTAAATGCATAACATTGTTGTTTATTTTAATGGATACAATCAGCTGCTGAACCTGCTGTAATCGAGATATCGAAACGAAATTTTTCAGGCTGACCAACTACAAAATGGTGAGTCCAAAAATGCATTCAACGGAAAAAGGGCAGAACATGAGTTATGTCCATATTCCATTCAACTGCTCAATTATTAGAGATAGAACTTCCATATTTTCTGTTAAAGAGATTGAAATCCATATAAAATTGTTTTGAAGAGAAAAAGGTTAAAAAAATAAAATGTTATTTTATTTTGTTACAATTGTTAGTCGATTGTCACAGAATACTCCTCACCATAGTGAGTAATGACTATTAAAAATAATTCGTTTAAATAACTATTCACAACAATAGTTTTTTTTTGTTGAAACTTAAGAACATGTTTTTATGTTTTCATGGTCACTTGGGATCTAGTACATTTATTTAGACTACTAGGCCTATTCGCATTGCGCCTGTGTTGTAAGATATGCATGTATGTTTATTCAAATGTTGACGCTCTCTCTCGTCCTAAAGACATTTTTTTTTCTTCAGAAATTGGACTTCTCCATACTAACTGTATTTGGAGGATTGATCGAAATATATCTACATGATTCAAAATTGAACAAAATAGATTAAAACTTTTCCCTCATCTTAATTGGAGGATGGTGCAATCTCACCTTCCAGTAAGTTTTCTTTAGGTCATTATTTTCTAGTATATAGACTAAGGGCGGAATTCATGAAACCATCTTTACGCAAAGAGCGACTCTTTCCCCCTCTCTATGACGCAGGGAGTACTCATAAAACCGGTTTTATGAATACTCTCTACGTCATAGAGAGGGGGAAAGATTCGCTCTTTGCATAAAGATGGTTACATGAATTCCGTCCTAAGAACTTACACGGAGATGTCCACTCTCGGTAATATATAAGCATTTTGCTATGATAGTGTACAATTAAGGCAGTACCGTGGCGCAAGCAGGTTAGACGCTCACCTCTCACTGCTTGGGCATCGAGATCGAGTCTCGGTTTTTCTAGAGTTCCTCCCGTTTTCCCCTACCACAAATTTCATTCCACCATTTCTCCATACTCACCTCTCCATTTCATTCATCCGACCCGTAATAGTGCATCCTGCTTGGTAATCCAGCACCCTTGTTGTTATAAGATCTCTATGAATATAGCGATCCGATCCTGAATTGGACACGAGTTGATTATATTATTAATGTGTACAATTGTCTATTATAACAGTTAAGTTCATTTCTAAAGGAAATTTGCATTGAAACTACATAACTTTCACATGATCTATGCATTTTTGTTCCCCAAATCTTTTTATGATGACAACGTCAATAGCTTTATTCCTTCGGAATTCGCTAAAACCTACCACTTTCTTTATTTAAATATGAATATAAAAAATATGGCCTTCAACTGTCTGAGATAGAAAAACTGTTGCACGGGGATCATACGAATTTTCAGTTTTGAATAATGATATCTCACAACAGCTATAGTGGGTGTCACGACTAAAGGAATATGAAGTTATTTATTCACAAAAGAACCACTTTAGTGGATTTTTTGGACTCTTTATATACCAGACATCCAATAAATGTCTTCAACATAGTCCGCCTACATGTGTCTTTAACCGTGGAACTCACTATACTTTATTAAGAGCGGAAGGCGGACATCTTCCAGAGGAGTCCAGTTTCTGCAGGAAATATATAATTATATGTCACAATATAGAGTGCATAAGGTGCAGAAATATGGTTTCGGTCATAATTGATAGATCTGTATTTGAAGATATCTTATGTAAGCTGAACTCTTTTGAGAAAGAAAGTTGACAAATTCGGTTTCTCAAATAACTGATTAATTTGGCATACCAATCGGAGCGTTCACTCAGTGTCATGACATCTTATGTAGTATTTAAATTAATATAATCTATTTTATTTTATACCAATATGTTCAATCTGGGACCCAAAGGACATCACTTCAGTGAGAGGTGGTGCCTATCCACACTTTGACAAATATTACGGAACATATGTAATCTTATATAAGTGTATATAGGCCTATATATACACACACACACACACACACACGCACCAAGCAACGGGAAGCTACCACACATATAATTCCCTAGTAAAGCTGCAAAGCATAGCATGAAAATGCTATGATTGCAGTGAAAGACCTGCCCTCGGACATAATTACTATGGAAAAAAATAATGCTCGAATCAGATATCCAGAGTTCAAATCTCAGTTCGAGCATTATTTTTCCTTTCTTAAATATCACTGTAACCAGGATAGGAAAATGTTAATTTAAATTAAAAATCAGAAAATGTTACAAGAAATCAAATCGAATGTTTTTCATTAAAATACCATGAGTCTAAAACGAATAATTTAATGACAAAATCATAAACTCTTCTTCACTATGAAAAGTAATCTGTATTATTCCAATTCTAAACAGCAGATTCGGTAAGCACTGGATTGGCCGTGGTAGATCCATTTAATGAACCACTCGTTCACCCACCATTACTCCACTTGACCCTTTCCGGGCATTTGAAGAACTTGAACTCTCGGCCCGCTAGAAATATATAATGCTGGTCATGGTTATTTTCATTGTCTACTAAATAGGATCAGTGAAGATATATATTTTTTCAAAAATCTTTTCGTTAGAATAAATAGAGTAGCTTCATTTCTTCGGTATTCATTAATAATAGCAACCAAATCAGTAGTCAAACTACATTTTGCTGAAGATAGAACCGATTCCGAAAGACCGACACATTTTTAAAAATGTTAACCTAGTATAGATATTCAATATTATAGTTGTATATTGTGACCAATGTCTTACCGGAATCTTATCATGGATTTCATAGCATTGATATATAAATGGATGAATTTGTGTCTCACTATCATCACTCTGGAAGGTCTGTACCAATTTCTACCAAATTTGGTAGACCTGTCGTACAACATACAAATGTAGAAGGGGGTGTAAAGTAAAAATTTTCGAAAATTACCGATAATATTTTCCACCATAACGCTGCAACGCCTGGAACAACATCAATCAAACTCGATACACGTAAGTTATAACTAACAATTTGGAAAAAAAAGTGCTATAGGATAAGAGCTCCTATCACCCCTAGGGGTGAGTTGAAAGTGGATGACATGTAAAAATAATCGAAAATGACCTATAGGCCCATTAGTATGGAATCCAAAATTTGCAGATTCGCTAATCTGAACAGGTCATGAAATTCAAATATTTAGGAAGAGAAATTAATAGCAGCAACAGAATAACAGATGAAATCCTCTATCAAACAAATATGCAAACAAAATATCGGGATGTTTAAACAATACTGTTTGGAAAAATAAAAATTTAAGAATAGATAAAAAATTAAGAATTTACAAATCTGTCATAAGACCAGTCCTAACATATGGTTGTGAATGCCGAACAGAAACTCAAAAAACAAAACAAATCAATGAAACAACCGAAATGAAAGTTTTAAGGAAAATCGTAGGAAAATCGCTGAGAGAGAAAATTCGCAGCACTGTTATTAGAGAAGAATGTGAAATTGAACCTATAAACCTCTGGATAAATGATAGAAGACTAAATTGGAACGATCACATAGATAGAATGGAGAACAGTAGACTAGTGAAGAAAGTACGTGACTGGACACCTCAGCAGAAAAGGTCTTTAGGAAGACAACAACTACGATGGAAGGACGTCAGCATACCCCATACCTGTAGTGAATGAACACGCAACAAGCTCCCAGCTTTCATGCGTAGATGAAGAAGAAGAAACTAATCTGAATTTTGACAGTCCCGATGATATTTAAGCCCAAGGTTGACTCCTAGCTCACTTAAGGGGGTGGAGAGTTTAGAAGGAGTGAAAAATAATATATCAAAAATTGTCGAGATTAGTGTCGATATTTCGGATCCTCTACCCCGGTGGAAGTCAAGACCAAACCGATAGCTACTGACCCAATGTAGGCGACACATATCAATAACATTCGTTTAAGTTGGAAAAATCGTGTTAACCATAACTCATAGCTATCTTTACAGGATCTATATTGTAAATACAGTGGAACCTCTGTAAGCTGTTCCTCGTTAAATCGATGTCCTCTCTAACTCGAAAAAATTCAACATTCTCTTCTCTTCAAGCCCAAAAACTCGAGTTATGAGACCTCTATTACTCGAAACCACCCATCATTCATTTAAGACATTTCAGCACATTTGTCCCCTCTGTAACTCGAAAAAATGTATTATACCTCTGTATCTCGAAGGAATGAATGTTTTATTTCATCACCTCTATGTCTCGAAGTTTGTAAATGAATAGCCTCTGTAATTCGAGGAAAAGGTAAGACCAATCGACTCCACACCATAACTAACTAATTAACTCATTGGCACTATAGAACCCGTAGGTTCATGACCGCGCGGACATAAGCTCTCCATATATCCCTATCTTGAGCCAATGTTTTCCAATCATCCCCTGTACAATCTACTTCCCTCAAATCATAGTTAATGTTATTCTCCCACCTCATTCTTGGTCTACCAACTGGGCGTTTTTCCTCTGGTTTTCCTACACGAGACTCCACACCATGTGTGGTTTTAATAGTTTCATATTTTGTATTTGGCTATTTTTATTGTTATGGCTTTCATTTGAGCTCTATCGGCCAAAGTCTTAATTTGTAGAATTGTTTATTAAAAGAATTTAGTTAGCGTCTTGCTTTTCTACTGGCTTACACCAATACGTACTAATATATGTTACAGAAATTCGAATGTTTTTAAACGAGTTAAACGAAAATTAATAACTTTCGAGTATTTCTGAGTTAGAAGTGATAGAAGCTGTAAAGATGTATAATAAGAATAAATACGTCGTTGAACGATTTAGTTTGCCGATGATTACACTGTCAACGATAATAAAAAATGAATCCGAAATATTGAAATCAATTGAAAGCGGTCAAAATGTATCCAGTAGAAGACAAAGAATTGCAGAGATTCCTAACTTGGAAGAATGTTTACTTAAGTTGTTTAAGCAATATCCGAACAAAAACATGTATTTTATTTTAACTTAAATTTATTTTCGTTTGACTGTACATATATAAATCATTACATGTTATTTTCATACACTGTTACGTATATAGTCTAATAAAAATTACCTCTGAACTAGGATTTTTATTTGTTTGCCCTCTGTAACTTAAAGCCTCTGTAAATTGAAAACTTAACTTTAAAAATTCTCTAAATCAAAACTGTTCCTAAGTCGAAAACTATATAACTCTAATTTATTTGCATCTCCCTTGAATTTCGACTTAAGAGGTTCCACTGTATAATGTTTATGTTATTTCTATCTCCACTTCTAAGTTTTAGTACTTTTCATATTTTTTTCTGACCAAAACTTATACAGGCCTGTATACGTAGGCTACATTCCTCAGGTCGCTAATAACATTCTACAACAGTAAATAGTTTTAGCAGTGTTTTTATTACAGTATCCAACCATTTGCGTTACAATCATTATTGTGGTATTTCCATTATACATAGTTGAGATTAACCGTGTAATGCTTACAGAAATTACGAGCAAATATGTATGAATGCATTTTTTGGTTCATTATGAGTATTTTACATATTTCCGGATCGTTCTGTCTGCACACCTGCGTTTTAGTGGTATTTCGGAGAAAATTGTGTTCTCGATATTTGTTAATGTTATATTAAATAAAATATAAAATTACAAAGATAGCTACTGCAACAAGAAAGAATAAATTAAACTTGAAGCAGAATTTGGTGTAGCAGAGACCCTGAGTTTGCGAGTTCTGCCAATTCTACCAATTTTTTTGGGACATGATGAGGCATTATTTGTATGCCCATCTAATTTTGAAAGGAGACGAAAGTAAAGAACCATCGAAAAGTGACATTTGCCCTACCGTATCATTGAAAGTGAAGCAAGCATTCATTAAGATTGTATGTACTAAACATTCACGATTGTCAGCTCTAGTCAATGATAACAGATTACCATTTTAAATTTTCAAACATTTTGTAAAAAGAAAATATTTCATAACCCTTAAGTTAAAATAAGTTCGAATAAGTTGTTTGACATCTGTGCTTGTAAGTGAGTATCATACCGGTATACATAATTTAGGCCTAATTGTATTAAGTTAATAAGATTCTGGAGAGGTAGAAAGAGAGAAAGAGACAGAGAGGAGAGGGAGAGAGAGAGAGAGAGAGAGGAGGAGAGAGAGAGAGAGAGAGAGAGAGAGAGAGAGAGAGAGAGAGAGAGAGAGCAATTTTGAATGATCAACGAACAATAAGAAAAATTGCTTTAGGTAATATAGATGTTGGTATAATTAAGCAATTTGAAGCAAGAGAAAAAAGAAAAGTAATAAAAATATAAGCGTGAGAAATTGTATAGGACCATACGCTTCTACTTCAGGAACAGCCTCAAAAGTTTCAAGTTCGAGTACTAACGAAACATAGGCAACGGATTCAATGTAGTGTAATTTCCTCTAGAATCTTGAAAGAAGCTAGACATATAAAAAGAATGAGAGAGAAGAGGGTTCCTCTTACTCTTCTTGCCAAAATGAAATATAAAACCGGCGTTCCTGTGAGAAAGGTTGCATCTATTATCATTGCCTTTTTAGAAGACTTTAGTGTAGTGTCAGAAAAGAAGGGTCCCAGTAAAGCTATAGCGAGAATGATAAATAAATGAAATATACTTTCCGAGGAACGTTTATATATATATATATATATATATATATCCATCCATAGTAATTGTGCCCGAGGGCAGGTTTATCACTGCAATCATAGCATTTTCATGCTACGCTTTGCATCTTTACTAGAGAATTATAGGTGTGGTAGCTTCCCGTTACTTTCCACACCGGTGAAGGATGATGATGGCCGGATAATTTTCGGGGACCATTGGGCCCTAAGCTTCCTGACATTTGTCTTACAGGTGAGGAAAACCACCAAAAAACCTATATATATATACGCCTTCTGTATATCTGGTTGAAATCTACTTTGATCCACAGCTACGGTCTAAGTGTAACATCGTTGTCTCAGAAGCAATGGACCATAGTTTGATATCCGATCTGAACAAGTTTCCTTTTTCGAGCTTTTCCTCATCTGTAAAGGCAGTGTCAGGAAACTTTAGGACTCAAATAGTCCCCGAACACTATCAGGTCATCCATCATAACCAACCATATCATATTTGCCTTGTTTAGTATGAATGTATGAGTTGAATGGCGTGTCTTGTCTTCATTGTTCATGTAGTCTTGGAGGTGGTCTTGGCATTAAGTTGATCACTTATCCAGGGAAACCCTAAATGTCATTGTGTGGCCAAAAAAATATACACATACATTCCAGAGTTTTCTTTCGAAAATCCGTGTCTCTGTAAGGCACTGTTGGTGTGGACATGTTCAAGTACCAACATACATACATACATACATACATACATACATACATACATACATACATACATACATACATACATACATACATACATACATACATACATACATACATACATACATACACACATACACAGTGTTCTGTCCAAGAGCAGATCTTTCACTGCAAACTCAACTTTCTCCACTCTTTTCTTAACTCAGCTTTCCTTTTGGTATCCGCATACAAACTATTTATTTTAATAGTGTCTATCATCTGATGTCTTTTTCTGCCTCTAACATTCTTTCCGTTGACCATTCCTTCTAGAGCATCCACCAGCATGCAGTTTCTTCTTAGACAGTGGCCAAATCCAATTTATTTTCCTCTTCTTTATGAGTTCCAGCATTGTTCTTCCTTCGCCCACTCTGATCTAGCACTTCTTCATTTGTTTTATTTTGTTTGACCATTTCATACGTTCCATTCTTCTCCATATCCACATCTCAAAAGCTTCCAGTCGCTTTTCCTCATTCCGTCGTAATGTCCAAGTATCTGCACCATACAATGCTACACTCCACACATAGCACTCCACTAGCCTCTTCCGTTGTGCGGGCGGGGAGAGGGAGATAACCCAAACCACGCTACTGCTACCATTTGTGGCGTTTATTAACCACGCTACTACTACCTTTTGTGCGGGTTAGGAACCACGCTTCTACTACCATAAATCCGGGATCGGGTTTCGTTACTGCTGTCTCTATTAACGTGGATCTGATTTCCTGCAAGGTTATCAATCACGAAGTTGCTTGCCTTGGGCCCATAGAAGGCAGCAATCGATTCATCTTTCTCTCTCAGATATATTGACATAAATAAATAATGATTCTCAAATACATAGAGTGAGTGAAAATGATAATAATTGTGATTCAAGAAAGCTAAACAGCAAAATAGCAAGGGAGCTGGAAATAATTTCCTGCGTGAGTGAATTTCCGTATAGGATTGAAAACAACTACGTGCACATCAATAAAGCAGATAAATAGTATAAAAGATGACTTTAATAGAAAACAAGTTGTCTGAATTAAAAACAAATTAACAAAGACATTTGGATCATTCAATATAAACAAAAAATATAAACAAATAAATAACGATATTCTTACAATAGAAATAACCACACCATACCTCACGCCACACTCATGCTAACGTCCGAACCAGGAGCCACTTCTTCCCTGGTCTGCCGGACCAACTAAACCACGCCGCTTCTCGGCTTCAGACCAGTTTGTCCATTAGAGCTTCAATCGCATCGCGAACTGGATGCTGATTCAAACTTTGAATCTGCTCAAAGAACTAAACGATGAATGCTTGAATGATTGAATGATAACGTTCTGCTAGTGCACCACGTATATGAAGGTTCCGAGGTAGAGGGGAGATGCGCCGTAGACATTGCGCAGCGGGAAGGGTAAAGAGTAGAGAGAGGGGGTAAATACAAGGAGAAAGGGATATTGGCATAGTTCATAAATATTCCTTTCTAGGGAGGAGAACGACGTTACAATAATGAGCCGAAAAACACATTTTCGGTTCACCGTAATTCTTTTGCCAAATGTCCGCAGAAAATGCTTCTCTTCTTGTTAAAATCTTCTTTTGCCATTGCTATCCTCTTCTTTACTTCTTGACCGCAGTTATGTACCAACAAAGGGAAAGATAAAAATATTAAAAGTAAAGAATCTACTTCAACAGATGGAAGGATTAAACTTCGGCATTATTTAAGAAAGGAACTAATATTCACAGGTATATCACTAGTGAAGACCATTACGTAAATTTTTATTCTTAAAAATCTAAATGAAGTAAACTTTCTGCGCCTAAGTGAATTTTTAAAGCAACTAAATTTTGACACGTTGTTTCTCTAACTAAAATACAACTTTTTAGGGGGTGGTGTCATAAATTTAAAAAAGGTTATCGCTATTTTCGAAACGTACTATTGTTTATTGTACTAGCAAGTTTCCTTTATAATTAGTCATGTCAGTGTAAATACTGTGTACAAGATATTTACTCACTAACATACTAGCTTACAAAGAGTACCTATCTCAGAAGATCATGAATTTGCTTGTTAGCTTTATAAAGTTGAAGTCAGACTTTACCCCACAAAAAAAGAATAAATTTCAATATTCTACAATGAATCATTCCCCTCCTGAAAATTATACTGGTCACATGTTATCAGTCAGTGAAAAAGTCTACTACAATTTTAATTAATCTCAAGTTTGATATTTTGAATATGTGCCTGTATTTTGATATAAAACAATAAGTTTTCAGAACCTTTTTTTTCTGTGAACAAAGACATTTTTTCACAAAACACGAATTAATTGCTTAATATAGAGTTTTCGAAAATGATTGATGGTGTTTTCACGAGACCACTGTGGATCAGGTATATGTGAAATGGCTTGAAAGTAATTTCAATTGATTCAACAAATCCATCTCGCGCTTTATTACGAGTTCATACTCGGCTAGTTTTAAGTTCAATGTAAACTATTGCTAGGCTAATGCTTAATTAAATGTGTAGTTTAGCGAGTATAAAATTATATGTTTTTTAGAGCTAACTAAAAAAAAATATTGACATAACCTACAGATAGTCATAACTACAGTCAGGAATATCATAATGAAAATTTAATATTGATCCCATCAATATCCTTTTGTGACGTCAATTTTGTTTTGATTTAACATGAATAGGAGGTAATTAATTATTTGACGTCAACCAATGATATCGTCAATATGAATCGTCTATTAAAGCAACTATTAAGGTAGGTAAAACGTGGGTTATGTTAAATGGGAGTCATTCCAACCCCTCTCAGCGTTATATTGTAGCAAGGAATGTCTAGTAATGCGGATTGTGTAGTACTTCATAAAATTTTATTTTACTGGTTTGTTTTTGGATGGTCCGCAATTTTTTTCTCGTTTTCATCTTTGGTGTTCCTAAGCTTCGTTTTAAAAAACTAAATTATGTCCACTTTTTGCGCCTTAACCTTGTAGCTTATATGTTTATGATAACGGAAATGAGATAACTATAAACATATATGAGACATAAAGAATACATTTAAGATTAGTATGAGTTATTTTGGTTTGTTAACTTTTTTGAGTTCTAAGAGTGATATGAAGTAAATTCATATCTAGGCCTAATAAATAAAATGTCAATATTAACAACAGGAAACTTTATTTCAAAATGATATCTACGCACATCGTTTGTTACTAATATTGACATTGTTACAGTGAAATAATTCACTGATGATCGTTCATTTGAACGAAATTCCTGGTTTATCTCAAGTAAATAATTACGGTACCGAATACACTTTTTGGTATTGATTACAACTTTCATGATTCTCTACAACATTGATGAAAACAATATATCTCTGTCATCTAGTGGAGCAGAGAAAAACTACTTACTATTACCACATACCTTCATGTAAAATCTCGATTCCCTGTGTATAAAATTCAGAAATAAAGATTTATACTGATGATGTTTCCAAATAATCATTTTCTAAACAATACGATGACTGACATAGGCAAACAACGCGACTTATCATCATTTAGAAAAATCTATCTCTTATTGCTTCGGTATTTAAATATTCGTCTCCTGACCGAGTTCTTTATTGTGGCTGAATTTCTCGAATTGGATTTAATTTATGATTTTGAATCCTTTATTATTAGTAACAAATATTTATTTTTGCGCGATAGTGCGTTTTCTCGTATTTACAGCTATGGCGACCATGATTCAAAGTTCAACTTCCTACATTTCGGGGTTGCCAACCTAAATAACTAAACTGTAATATTACATATTACAAACCTCGTGCGGGAAGTAAAACCACTGCTCTTTATATATACTACGTACAATGTATATACAAAAATATGTCCAAAAGGTAGTGTAGTGTTATACATTATACGAAAAATATCACTGCATTTTAAATGAACTGAACTTTATTTGAAACAATATAGAACAATGAATACATATTTGCTGCCATTTTATGACTGATTGGTGTCACGGCCTCCTGTAGTCCCAACTAAAAAACATTGCCCAGACTGTTAAATTTAGTCAGTGGTTTATAATGAACGAAAATATTTCCAACAAAGATATAATTTTAATATTATTTATTTTGAAAACACCATCGCAAAAAGAATATATATATATATATACGACGTACGTTTGTGAAGTGTATAACAGAATCTCGGAAATTAAAAAACCTCGCTACCGCTCGGCTTTTAAACATTTCCTCACTTTTGTAAATACCACTTCCGACCCTCGCAATGTAATATACTATTGTATGTAGGCCCTATGTTATTTTAACTAAAATTTTTAATAAATCAATATATATTTTAGGACTTTTTTCTCACTTTAGTTTGGAGCATTTTCAATAATATCAACATTTTATTAAACATTTTAAAAGAATATAACAGCATTTTTAGCATTTTTTGGCTTTGAATAAAATTTCAATTCACTACTTTATATGGAAAAGTTTTCTTTCTTAACTTTTTTATTTTCATTTATATCAAACGATTTGATATCATTCTCAATAAATTTACATTCCGTTAAAATTTGAAAATTAACTTCCGTAATTATACAAATGTTATCTTTATGCTAGATTTTTAATTTAATTTCTTACTGTACATATTATAATACAACGTATTACATATTTATTTTTTGTGAACTTAGTGAGTTATCTATTTTCAGTTTAATGTCATTTTTGCATGATTTTAGATTATAAATGTATCATTTGAAATGCACATACTACTGACTTAGGTAATAAAAATCCTAGCCATATTCAACTTGTGAATT
The DNA here is from genome assembly GCA_030220185.1 of Diploptera punctata. Taxonomy (NCBI): domain Eukaryota; kingdom Metazoa; phylum Arthropoda; class Insecta; order Blattodea; family Blaberidae; genus Diploptera; species Diploptera punctata. Next base: position 185,393 of record JASPKZ010007335.1, on the reverse strand, counting down.
TAAAAAAAAAAAAAAAAAAAAAAAGCTGGTCCACAAGCTTCAGTGCGTATGTGCATATCATATGCAAGTGACAACTTCATTTAGGGTATGTCAAGTAGAGACTAGTATTAGTTTATATGCGACACCATTGACCACGAGAATTCTTAAACTTAGAATCCGCATTAGACACCTGTGGATTCAGTTAGAGTATTTCAATGGGAAAATCCATTCTTCCGGTAGTATTGAAACGTTACTTTAGTAACTGCGTCACTTTTAAGTGATATATGAATCATACCACTCTGCACACTACAATGAAAATTCCAGAATATTATCTACTATCTACAGAGGCCTAAGTTTAACAACATACACTTAATACTAGCTCACTGATATGAACCCAGAGGAGTATGGGCTAGAAGACATCAGCTTTCCACACATACTTTCTCTGAGCTAATGTTTTCCAATAATTCCCTGTGTACTTCGCCTTCCTCATATCATAGTTAATGTTATTCTCCCATTTCATTCTTGGTCTACCTTTCGGAAGTTTCCCTTGATTGTGTGTGATACTTAATTGTCATTAATAGATCCGGTTTCCCACAAATATCATACAGCTCATTGTTATCAACAAACAGCAACTTAATGGAGAATGCTACATAACTTGTATAATACTCTCCATTCACCTGTCTGTCTCTCTTTGGTTGTCCAAAAATATTTTTAAGCACTTTATTCTCAAATAGTCCATCTCGAAGTAGAGTGCTCCATTGTCACGTTGCGGGCCCGGGTTGGATTCCCGATCGTGACTAGCTCCTGGGAGAGGCTTTTTTGGGTTTTCCTCACCTGTAAGACTAATGTCAGGAATCTTAGGACCTAACGGTCCCCGAAAATCATCCGGCCATCATAATCGTTCTTATCATTATCATTATATTTTACCGGTGTGAAAAGCAATGGGAAGCTACCACGCATATAATTCCCTAGTAAAGCTGCAAAGCATAGCATGAAAATGCTATGATTGCAATGAAAGACCTGCCCTCGGCCAGAACACTATAGAAGAGACTATAGAATAGAATTCTCAAATAGTCATAATTTTTTTCTAGATTTTTTTTTAAATTTACTGTAAGATTTTAGAGAGAATTGGGATACGAAAAGTCTCTATAATGCATAATAGCATGTTTTTCAGAGTTCAGTCTATACTTGATTTTTTTTTTTTTGCCCTAAGCATTTGAAATTCACCACTTCTTCAAAATTTCAATTCTTTCTTTTGTAAGTATTAATCTTCAATTGTTTTTTTACATGTGGTAATATATTTAGTTTTATACATAACACTGTGTTCATTAGACAGTTCTATAAAATAAATTATTTTCAAAACTAGGAAAGAATATACGTTTTAAATATATCGATAAATAATAGTAATTTTAATACGTACTGATGTAATTTGTGAAATTCCAATCAGTGTTAGATACATAATGCAACTATTCTCGACAATCTAAATTCTATATGTGCAATTGCATTTGCAGCATACAATAGACAAGCCTTTATCAACCCATAAAGACAAAGTCCTCCTATTCCAAGTTGGGCTATCTCTAGTGACTCATAGGCTAATGTGTCCGTATGAGCTATTACATTCCGATTAAATCATACTCAACTGTTCGTAATGTTTGTGGTCTTATTTAATCAAGTTCAATATTTTCTCTACTAAATTTTTATTATCTCTGGATTTTGTAATCCATTGTACACCAAAGCTCTTACTTGAGTTCCTGCGATTATCATTGGATTAGGCGTTCTCTGCTCCTTTATTCCATTCCGTGGCTTAGACCCATCTGTTCTGCTGCATCCTGACTACGTGGCCTCCCCATCTCCACTTATTACAGTAAATAGAATAATCTTGTCAGTAAATAATTCAACCTAATAGATGTTGTAAAGTACAACTATAAAATTACCTAATGGAGGAAAGTGTCCAGTGTTTAAGCTGACAGGACATATAAGGCGTAGCTTAAAAAAACATATTTTTACATACACTTATGAAAATAAAGTAATTTTTGCTAATATTTTATTAACAGTCTTATTTAAGTCCCAGCTCCTTCTCCATACTACTAGGACTGCATATTTCATCGAAATGTATAATTCTAGATTATGTTGGGCAACACAATACAGCCACTATTATCAATATAATACATAAGAAAAAACATTGCCATATTTGAAATTAGAGTTGGGCCAATTGAGTATATCTTATGGCAATACTTTTAACTCAATAGTTGGAAAAGTAATAGGTATAACTACTGGTATAGGGAAAAAATTAGGTCTAAACTGAATGGTGAATTAGGCCTAAAATACCAGCCAGCTACTGGTCTCACATCCACATACACATTTATGCAGGTAAAAAATTATCCAGACAGTATAGGAATGACATGTCGTCAGCACTTTGGATCCCCCAGTCGTTACAGCTGGTTTTCTCAACCTAGTAACGATATTTATTGCATCTACCCATATTTCTCAATATGTTGGATAGATAAAGATCCTGTACTGGCTGAAATGACATGACAACATTTGTTCCCCTATGGGGGCTCGAACCAAAACATGTTCCGTAGCTCTGCTCCTAGTATATGATCCATTAGAACACTCGGCTATGTTGCAAAGAGTTGTGGAAAAACTATTTTAATAGTTATCCATAGTTTATGCTTATCGTTGGAAATCAAGCGAACATTTATGCATCAACTATACGTATTTTCTTAACTTATTTAAAGACATATAATTTGCATAACAATCTTTTTCAATGTGTTTTTTAAGGAGAAATGCAATTTTTATACTAATTCTGGTTCAGGATTGCTTATGACCGTGACGCAGGAACTGCATAAACTATGCGAATTCCTCCCGAGTTGAAGTTATGGTCCGATTTTGTTGGTTTACATTAGATCTGTCCGGCTGTTCATTGTGAATAATGAAAACCAATAAAATCGGACCATAACCATTCATAGAACACTAAAACATAAAACAAGAAAGGATACTAGATTGTTGAAGTTCTACAAAACAATGGCGGTACCGGTACCTTTATACGGGAGTGAGTCCTGGGTAACAAATAAGAGAAGTTCGAGTAGAATACCAAGTGCAGAAATTACTTTTCTAAGAAAGACCAAAGGATGCACAAAATTGGACCACATGAGAAATGAAGAAATGAGAAGCGAATTAGAAATATATTCAATAAATGAGAGAATTCAACAACACCACGTCGGCTGGGAAGAACATGTTCAGAGAATGAAGAAACAAGATTGCTCAAGATAGCATATCATTATAAACCAGAGAGATTAAGGGATTTGGGAAGACATAGGAAGAGATGGAAGGAATCATTGTGAATTCGGAACAGGCGAATCGACTAAACCTTGAAGTGAAGAAGAGGATGATAATGATGATTTGTTGGTTTACGGAATATATATTTATTTTGTTAAATTGGAGAAACTCTTGCTTGCTTACAGTACTTGCAACAGTGCGCCGTCCAGTGTGCCGATTCTCAGATTTGTTAATCTCATGACGGCTAATTACTTTTTATGCTTGCTGTACAGGGTTTTTAAAATTGTTTTTCCCCACCTAAATGGCGTTGTTGGAAAATTATGGTGATTTATTATGATTTATTGGTCAGTACCTTGTAAGTTTTGTGAATTTAACCCTGTCAAAATATCTTTCGACAAAGACAAAGACAAAGATAAAAGTGAAAAAGCCCTGCGACCCGTCATTAGAATGACAGCGTGGTGAGCAATTTCTTCGGCCCAGTGTGGTGCCCCGGGTTCCAAGAGTTATCTTTCGACTCAATGTCTTATGCTAACTTATTTAAATGTGTCGGACTGCAGAGAAAACAAACCTATCATAACCGTAAATTTGTACCTACACTATTGAATATTGTTGTATAATTTGACAAAAAATTAATAATTTATATTGGTTAATAGTTCTATTACCTTATTAAAAAATTAAATAAATATAATAATTGTATTATCTACCGGCTGATAGGCCTAGAGCTGTTTTTCAATTTCGGATTTCGCGGAAACCCTACCATTAATAGTCGGATTTCCTTGATTTTTTGTGTATACTTTCCCTGTATATTTATTGGCCATGGTTATTTTCGATGTCTACTGTATAGGTTCATTAAAGATCAGTAGATTTTTAAAAAGAATAATGTTATGAGAACAACATCAATAGTTTCATTCCTTCGGAATTCACTGAAATAAAGCCTACTAAATTGTACGGGTGTTTGAAAACGAAAAAATTATCAAGGGATTTATACAAAAACCATCCTTAAATCGTAATTGTGATTCCGTACTACTTAGCTGTACTGTATATATCAAACGATGTATAAAACTAATTAATGCAGCACAAAAAATTGCCACTTGACCTATAGTTCACATGTGCCTTCAGGCTTAGTAACACCGACACTTATGATGAAAGCTTTCAATGGCTTATTGCCCCTATCATGTTGTGTCATACGTAATATTACGTCGCATCTCTTGAAATCATCATCATCACCATCATCATTGGCGTGACAGTCCTTTTAGTTTGACCTTAGCCTCCCTCATAACAACTATCCATTCTCTTCGGTCAATGGCCTTATTTCTCCAATTTGTTCTGCAAATCTTCCGTAGATCCGCCTGTACGTGGTCCATCCATCGTAACCTAGGCCTCCCAACCTTTTTCCTTCCATCCAGCTTAGCGTTTGATATCATCCTGGGCAAACGTGTCTCGTTCATTCTGCAAATATGGTCCAACCATTCGATACCTCTAACTTTAATATCTATAACTATATCGTTATCTTTATACAGGTCATATATTTCCTGGTTAGTTCGTATTCTCCAGGTACCCTTATCCTTAATTGGACCATATATTTTCTTTAATATCTTTCTCTCCCAGGTGGCAAGTCTTGTAGCAGTTCATTCTGATATGGTCCAGGATTCACTGTCATACACTACAACAGGTTTAATAATTCATCTCTTGAATAATGACGGATAAAACTGTAGTTGACCTTTTCCAGGCAATCCCATACTTTCATTGAAATGCGAGTAAATTATCATTTAAATAGAAAATTTTTCATTTCTTAAAATGATTGATCAATAAATTACGTCAAAATGTTTCAATCATAACCCCTCTAATAAAATACTATAACATTTAGAAGGGTCATAAGAATAGCCAGTTTTGGGGTGAAAGAAGATACCAATACACACTTCATGAAAATGTTTTACATCGGAAACATGTAATGCATTAAATAACTAACTGTAACTTAATTATGATTTTAGATCTGATGCTCTTTGGAGCAAAAACAGAGGACGAATTACAAAGAATGCTATATAAACTAAATAAAATATCAAAAAAAATACAACATGGAAATATCATCAGAAAAATAAAAAACAATGGCCTTCAAGGGCGCTCATCCAGTTCGGACAGAGAGAATATTAGAAAATAAATCAATAGAACAAATGGTAAGATATAACTTCCTAGGTTGCGAAATATCATACACAGCGGAAACAGATATAAATAACAAACTAAATAAATTTAATTATATAACAGGAACACTAAAAATAACTTTGAAAAATAAAGCCAGGAAAGGCTCTATAATGAAATTATACAAGACAATGGCAGTGCCTATCATTACTTATGGATCCGAAACATGGACAGTGACAACACAACAATCTGCCAGAATACAAGCTGCTGAAATGAAATTCCTCAGATCAATAGCAGGGTGTCAAAGAACAGACAAAAAACATAACACAGAAATAAGACAACTAAAAGTAGAGGAATTAATCACAACAATAGTGAAATACAGAACAAACTAGAAAGAACACTTAGCAAGGATGACTGAGAATAGATTACCAAAAGTAGCATACAGCTATTCACCACGAGGAAGAAGAAGTTTGGGAAGACCAAAGAAAAGATGGAAACAGCAGCAATTTGAAACCGAAAAAGGCTAGTAAATAAGCCTAAACCGTGAAGAAGAAGAAGAAGATCTGATGCTGTATCGAATTTTATTAATTGTAAAAAATTGTGAATGCACAGATTGTGAACTATAATTGTGGGTACACACGTTCAAGAAAGCTTGCACAAAGATGCTTTTGCGCAAGCAAGCTTGAACGCGTGTATAGACATTTTGTGCAAACGTCCCAACATCATGTATACACAAGCGGCTTGAGGATTGATAGAAATGTCATGAAGCATGTTTATGGAAGAATGTTAGCACAAGTATGATTGAACGTGTGTATTGTTCAATCCCATTCGGTTAAAGATAAAAATTAACTTTGTTCCAAAATAGGTTTTATTTTATTTTGCGAATACTTTTCGAGAGATGGAGGTTGACCTTCTATGTTTTATTGTGCCTGTGCATTTATAGGATTTGTAGTATTAGGCGACCACCCGCCCATCGTCCTGTCATTTCGTCAACATCTCTTAAAATTGACTTTGTAGTCGGATCTCGAGTAATGATTCATCTGTAATTTGATTTTTTTCTGTGGGCTGTCTTTATTTTCAACTTCCTGTCACAATATTATTGAGACAGATTGAGAACTCTGGGAATTAAATGATGAAGGAATAAAGCGCATGATAGGAGAGAGTAATTAGTATTATTAAAGAAAGGTTAAGGATAAACTAAAAATGCCAAGAAATCGAAGAAGAAGAAGTAGTTTTTCGTATTCAGGCTGCAGTTACTATGAGAGCTGTAATTTATAGGTTGCTGTAAAAATACGTAGAGAAGACCTTAGACTTTCTCCACAATTGTTCTTTGTCAAAAATTTTAATTCAGAAAATATTGGGTGTTTATGAGTGATATTTGGTGGCGACAATGGGATCACTCCTACATTTATCTTTGAATTTAATAATGATTTGTCGAAAGATCAAAATCATGTCAGAGGCTGGATAGTGCATACACGGTAGAATCGTGTTGCATGTATTTATTCATCTCCAAGCCTAAATATGCCTAGAAGGCTCTTGCCCTACCAGCCAGCTGCTGTCATCACCTACACATATGTTAGTCACAGAGGTGGATGATCATTTATCCAGTATAAGGATGATATGTGGTCAGCATGTCAAGTCACCCAGCCGTCATATGATGTGGTTTTATCAACCTGGAGTCGCTACTTATTGTGGTTACCCAAATTCCTCATGATTCTGAGTGGGCAGCAGTCCAAAACGATCAATATCCCATGAGAGAACTTCTTCCCCAATGAGGACTTGAAGAGGTAGGTGATTGGAGGAAACTAATATAACAATGACCTACATTAAGTTTATGTCAAACCATTTATAATAAGAACAATTAAGTCTCGTATACTGCGACGGGCTGGGGGTTTAGCACGAATGGGAAATGAAAAAGGGGCATGGAAATTCCAAGTAGAAAATAAAGAGGGAAAGCGCCCAGTAGGATGCCAAAAATGAGACGGGAGAAAAACATAAGACTACGATTTGAGGCAATAAATTATACAGGGGAAGATTGGAAGACATTAACTCAGGATAGAGATGTATGGAGAGCTTATGTCCGTGCGGCCATGAACCTACGGATTCGATATTGCCAGTGAGTTAGTTATCGCACTTTATTATCCTGATGCTTGTGCAAGCATGTTTGAGTAAGCATGCATATAATTATGTGCGGAGGCGAGAAGTATTTGTGCATGATTAAATGTGTGTACCCACATTAACTGGAAAATAATACTGGCCTCACTAAACACGACTAATTTCCGCGCCATAAAGGCTTGAGGTTTGTTGTTACAAAATGTTACGCCATGTGAACATACATCAATTTAATAATAAAACTATTTAAGGAGAAAAAATGAGGAGATAAAGAGAAAAATGCATTGCCAAAAATTCTTGTACGTTAATTTGGGTACTATACCATATAAAGTTAGGTATACTAGTAGGCCTATTATTTTTCATTCTTCTTTTGCTCTTTAACTTTACGATCAAACCTTTAATCTGTTGCGTTCTCACTACTAAATTTTCAGCTCATCGTTTCATTTTCTACCCAAGAGATCTTTATATGAACGGAAATATGGCTTTAAGTGTTCTTTGTGGGCATATTTGAAGTGCATAGATTATTTATGTAATTAGTCTAATAATCTGATAATATTATTACAGGGTGTATCAAAAGTGAAAATTCAAAATATAGGAATGAAAAGTAAAGATGAATAGAAGCAGAAACGTTCCAGTAAACATTGGTCCAAAAGCTAACCCGTTACGAAATGTATTTTTTAATTTGAATTTTTATTTTACAATTTTACAAGAAGATTTAATGCAAGTGAATTCAAACTTTCTTGTAATATTGTATGTTAGAAATGTGTAACGAGTATTAGGACATCATTTGCATTACCTTCTGTGACAAAGGTAGAACAGTTTTTTTTTTTTACTAGCTGTAATATTGAATTTATTAAATCCGTCGACTCTAATTAAATGTTTATATAGCCTACATGAGAAATTAATTTCCGACGACTTGCTCCCAATATGCCACGCGTTATAATGAAACTAGGCCTAGAAATAAATTCCCGATATTGCATCAGAAATATTAGTGATTATCTTCATATGTATACAACGTATCTATAAGTGTCAGAAATAGATGTTAAAATAAAATATAAGACATGCCGGAATCAAAAGACAGACTTCTTCTTCTTCCTCTACGCATGGAAACTGGCAGCTTGTTGCATGTTCTTTCACTACAGGTCCGGGGTATGATGATGTCCTTCCATCGTAGTTGTGGTTGTCATAAATACCTTTTCTGTTGAGGTGTCCAGTCATGTACTTTCTTCACTAATCTACTGTTCTCCTTTCTATCTATGTGATCGTTCCAATTTAGTCTTCTATCGTTTATCCATAGGTTTATAGGTTGTAAAATACAGGATAATAAAAAAAATAGTGAGCATAATATTCTCCCCCTTTTCACGGGAGAAGTATAACCAAACTAATGCGCATAAGTTACAGCTACGTCATACACAGGCCTTAGACTTAAAATAGAGAAGGAAAAATATAATCAAGAATAAGTCATATGACGGCGATAATAAACCTCTGAAGGAGAGGAGGTTGTCCATTTAGCGAAAGGCATACTATAATATGTCGAGGTCCTTTCCCCTATATATGAAGTTATAGAAGTACGAATTTGGCTTGGCACGACCGGAATATTTATTTCGACCTTCCGTGTTTGTCGCACAATTTATGTCCTCGCTGCATCCTGGTTGAGCCAGTCACTTATTCAATAGCCATATTCAGTATAATTGACACATCCTTTTACAAACAGTTGACAAGGAATTAAACCTTCAAAGTCTACATTAAATAAATTCATTTTAATTTTATGTATGGATGTACAATCTAGGAAATAAAATTGTAATCCGTGTTGAATCGAACCCACTGTTCTCTTCAATTTTTTTTATATTTTCGTTAATATTGGTTTAATACTTACTGCACTACAAACTTATCCGGAGTAAGAGACACACACAGGTTTCTACTTAATTCTTCAGTAGGGGAGATTGGGGCTAGTTGGCGTAGTTTATAGTTTATTTTTCTGTATATTACTTAAGGCAAGTGTTACCGATGTTGTGGATAGTAGAACTATTTGGCTATAAATTAATGGTGAAAATTTAATATACAAATATATGTCTAATTCGTCAGAAATTGTTTAGTTATTTTTTAACTCTACCATCCCAGATGCGAGGCAAATTAGTACACCCCCCCCTGGGGTAAGTTGGCATAGTATGATGGTTAATAGGATCTGAGGAATAAGTGTAAGTTATTAATTTTTTTAATAAACAAAATAAAAAAATGTTGTCTGTTATGCTCTGAATAATAAAAAACAATACAAGTGCAAAAAGGATGGTTACAGAAATCCATAAATCTCATTTATTACTTCACGTCCACTAATAAATATGTAGAACGCTCAATTTAGAAAGAGCAAAGCTCTAAGTTTTACATCAGTAGGCCGATACATAACATCATCGGAGTTTTATAATCACATGAATGGTCGAAGATTTCATCTGTAGCAGCATCTCACTTCAGCAATATCTGGGTAAACTCCTTACAGGGATCCTGAATTCATCTGCATTTTAACTAGGCTTATTTTATCCACAACATTCAATCGTACAGCTCATTGTTGTATCAGCACAATGCTTCGCCCCTTCAGACTTTCTTTTATAATTTCTCATGGCAAACTTGTTACAACAAATATCAGACAACAGACATCTACCTTAAAAATGCAAGGTAGGGGTAAGTTAGCATAAGCACGTGTTCTATGCCAACTTATCCCTAAGATAGTTTGGTAACTTGTACCAACATGACATTTTAAACGAAATGCTTGCCTCACTTTTTCCACAAAAGTTTTTTTTAAAGAATTCTAGCACTTAAATTCATATTTTTTGTTCACTCTACTGTCAAAATCGCGTAAACGTCTTTTATAGCTTCACAGAATACCAAAAACTCTAAGAAAGAAAAAAGTACCAGGCAGGAAATGAGAAAACTACCTCTATGTCCTTCCTGGGAGCACAGATAACACAGTAATTACTAGGAATGTTGCATCACTCTATGATGGTTTGACAGTCGAGATGCAGGCATTCAGTATTCACTATGGAGAAAAATGTAAGCTGAATGCCAACTTACTCCTTAGACCACTAGCACCGGTCACCTCTACTATTTGAATAAATAGAAACATTCTTTGATTTGGAAGGAAATTTTCAGAAAACCTCTCCATAATTTCTTTGCACCATCGAACTATAGTAAGTACTGTGATATATTGTTGGACTAGCTTTTGAATTTCGCGGGCAGTGCATTGTATGGTATAAAAAGATTCGCGAGCTGTCGACTCCCGAGTTAAAACACCCGCAGAGAAAGTTCGAAACGCGTCTATCGATCTTGATCAGAAAGTTAGATTCCCGAGACTTCTACCCCGAGAATGTTCTTACCCTCACATATATAAACCATTTGGAGGATCGGAGAGAGTTGTGCATTAACCGCGAGAAGTGAAGTGGACTCAAGAGTAAGAAAATTGTGAAAATAAACTGTTCGTTACTGAAAAGAATGTATGGTAATTCAATTGTAAATCCGGAAACATTATTGGCAGTATATATGTAAGAAGGATCAGTAGAATTTTCGTGATGCTATTAGATTGAGTGAAAAATCTTTCTGTAAACATCTGTCGAGTATCCGAGTCCGATCCTCCTGAAGACTGACAGTATTTTATTTCATAACACTAGGTCATTAACATCACACTTGAGATCTAGGCGTGAAAAAATAAGTACCTTCCCCCCCCCCTATAGGCCTCTTGTTACGTGTCTGATGTTCTTTAACGTCTTTTAAATCTCTATTGAACCCTCAGGTTTACTTCTCTTCGGAAAGAAGTCATTCTCAAAATCTAACGCCCTATAAAAAATAATCGACCCCGCTCGGGTTAGTAAGTCATGAGCACCATTTTCGACTACAGAAAATTTCAGGTTGTACGTTTATGAGTTTCATAGTATAAATTCTGTAAGCATCTGTCCCAATTTCACAAAATATCCATATGGGTGGTAAAGATTTATCAGTTGAACGTTTCTACAATATTCTAAAACTTCTACAGAGTTCGATTCATTTATAAAAATTCCCGGAAGGTTTAACTGATTTCTATTCGTTCTATTCTACTAAACTAGTGTCTAAATCCCTTGGAATTTGTCACTAATCAGGTTAGCGACCCCGGAAACTGTGGATTTGACAATAATATCGGTCATTTTGGACATTTTATTTTTCATCCGTTCAAACTCCATTCAGATGGCATCGGGAGTGTTATTGTTGACCTCAACGACCCTAGTGACTATGGATTCGACACTAGTATAGGCAATTTTCGATAATTTTTATAATGTCACTCTCTCACATCCCCTTCGGAGTTAATTCATGTGTGTACCAAGTTTGGTTGAAACATCTCGAGGTGTTCCACAGTTATTCTGGAACATAAACGGATCCCACTACAGGCCTTAGGAGGCTCATGAGGTAGCATCAGGTTAAGATTCCTAACTTTCTATACAATCAGACCTACGTGACGACCGCCTTTATCCCTAGAACAGGCGTCTAGTAACCATTTCCTTTAGAGGCTGAGTCGATCCCAAGACCATGATTCCGTTAAAATGTTTATGCCAGTTTTAAATATCATGACCATTACAATCTTCCGGATATACTTTACCAACTAATATAAGCTATATATATACTCATTTAATAGAAGAATGAATATGTGCTAGGGTCAGTCTGGTTGCGAATGAGTGAAAAAAAATCTCAACAGGAATGAATTTTACCTAGTATGACTTATTTTTACATATTTAGAGAAAAATTATAATTTCTATATGTTTAAACATTTTATACCGTTCATAATTTTATTTGAAGTTTTTAAAATACTGTGGGCCGTTGATCTATAACATTTTTCTACTCAAATTAAAAACAAAAGCTCATACATTTGAAATTATCTTGGTTAAAGTGAATCAGCTTCATGAAAATATTTTAATACAAGGTAAACATGGCTGAAAGTTTATTATTCGGGGCTTGCTTTTAAGTAATTAGAACTTCATTATTGCAATTTTATATGAAAGCCACAAGATGAAATACAAGGACGGTCATTAAAAACAAAAAAAAAACTTGTTCTAAATGTTTAAAAAATCCTTGTTATTCCGCCAGTAAGAAAATTTAAAACCTTGATACACTGGAATATTCCATGTTTATCGCAGTCAATTTAAGATTCAAAATATCGTTATCTCAATTTTCGTTATTTTATGTCATCCCTTGTTTTTCTCTTGTAGTCTTCGTATGTTGTAAATTTTGAAGCTATGAATTATTTTTATGATTTGACACCCCAGTTAACTTTTTTTTTTTCCTCGCCGTAGCCGAATGCCTTTAATGCATTGGTACTTGTAGCAGAGCGACTGAACATGCACTGGTTTCAAGTCCCCTTGGGGGGGAAGAAAATTTCTCATGGAATATGGTGTCGGTGCCCACTCAACATCATGAGAAATTTGGTAGCTTCAATAAGTACCGGCTCCAGTTTGATTAAACCAGTTATAATAGATGGGGGTCTTGAAATGCTGACCACATGTCACCCCTATACTATTTGGATGATCATCCACCTCTGTGATTAACACATGTAGATGTGAGGCCGTAGCCGGCTGGTAGACTTCGGACCTTCTAGGCCTGTTGATGTTTTTCTTATATTTCGAAAATATTCTGGTCCCGAGGGTTGTGGGTTTTTTAGGATGGAAAAATCCAAGGAGCAAGTCCTCCGGGAGGGACTTTAAGCCGTGGGTCCCGAGTCTGAAGATTTTCAGGCTCATAAAAGATCCTTAAGCCTGAATGAAAAGGCCTCTAGGCAAAATTTACCGAATTTTCCCGTCCTAGTACTACCTTGGTTCCCTAGATGTCAGTATGAGGCGGATCACTGACCACGAGCCACTCCAATGACATCAATATGAAAATAAGTGTATCTAAATTAGTATTGTTCAAATATATATGTAGTCAATATGCCCATTTCACCAATTAATGTTTTAAAATGGTCAACAAGTTTCTACAGCCAAGCTGTCATTCTCAAGACCAGATATTGACAGTCAATATCTGGTCTTGAGAATGACAGCTTGGCTGTAGAAACTTGTTGACCATTTTAAAACATTAATTGGTGAAATGGGCATATTGACTACATATATATTTTAATATTATATCACCAAGAAGATCACTTGTGTTTTAAATAGTATTGTTCAAATTATTCCCTGTAGGAGAGCGCCTAAATCTCTGTTGAGGGAAACAAGGGCTTACAAGATTACAAGATACAAGAAGATGTAAATATGAAATTAGTATTTATTGTATATAAAGATTAATCTTGCTGAAGATCACATTCTGGTGGAGTTTGAAGAATGGTATCATAAATAAAAGTGCTATGATTCATAACCAGTAGTGCGCATTTTAAATCAATATTCGCACATAAAGAAACGGCAGATACAATCTTGAAGTGCCTGGGGACGCAAGTAGTAAATACACAGTTTAGTTCCGCAATGTGTCTCCCCTCCAAGGACACCTATTCTGGTTCAATCGCTAAATTTACTGCAACTGTTCGTGAGGCCCAACATGGGATATTTCGACATCCATTATTTGTATCTAAAAATACACTTCATAATTAACCATTACACTTCTAACCATTTATAAGTAACGTTCAAATAAACAATATCATTATATTCTAATTTATTTTAATATGGAGACTAATGCAGCGAATTTAAGCTCCATAAACTGTACTTTTTTCTTATATCAAAATATTAATTTTGAGATCGGTTCTGAAACTTGGTGTTTTACAGTGACTGAAGAGCAGAGACTTCGGTTCTATCGAACAAGTCATAGGAAATTTTTTTGAGAAGATATTAGAAATTTACTAGTATGAGTTTAATCTAATCTTACCTGGCTTCTATTTATTATTCAGCAATCATACATGTTTTAAACAATATTGAGACTCGAATGATCAAGTGCTCCTGCTTGGATATAATTTAGTTACACAATTTAATATACATATTAAATATACATTACAAAGTAAAGAGAGAAAGAAAACAGAAGATACAAATTTAGGAGCAAGTTTCAGAATAGAAGATACACTCTGACAGTTAAAAAATTAATATAAAAGATAATAAAATAATATAGAATAGAATAACACCAAACCGAAGAGAGAAATTGAAGGTATTAGGATACATTATAAACCAAAAGATACAACTTATTTATAATTTTAAAATATTTAAATAATTTATTTAATTGTTTTTTAATCTGTGTTTAGTTTTCTTAACTCAGAATTGGAACTTATGGATTCATATTATAATTTGGATCCTAAATATATAGACCTAATATTTGGAACCAGTAATTGTGTAGAATTTAGGTACGTCTAGCGAAAAAGTAGTAATTTATATGGTGCTGTATAAACTTGGATTGTCTTTGCATTTTTTTCTTTTTGTGGAAACAAGTAAGTAATATGCTTAAAAATGTATTCAATATTTGGCAAACATAATTGAGGGTAAATTCGTTTTATGGGGTAATCTAAAGGTTTGTCCAAGCAAATTTTTATATATAATATAAGGGGAAAATTATATAATTTGGAACTCCGCCCCAATTTAATAATCCGTAGTGAATTATCGTTTAAACTAAGAGCTAATTAAAAATATGCACAATATATGAACAGTTATGTGCAATCTGTGGCACAGAAAGGAAACATGTTTGTCGTATGCTAAATATTGATCTGTTATAATATCTAAACAATTTACTTAAGTTGATATTCTCAAGGAAGAACACGTGCAAATTGTGTTATTATAATTACTCGTAAGTATAGTGACATTCAGACTGGAATTAAAATTGCACTCAACTATATCACGTGATGTTAATGAAAAATTGATTAATGCAATTTTAGAAATATTCAAAGAAAGCAAATTCGAGTCTAGCCATTCTTTATTTACATCGATTCCTTTCTTAGCATTTTGAATAATTTAGTTCGAAATAGAGCCGGAAATATGACAACAATATCATCAGCATATGGATATAAAGAACTAGACAACTTTATCTATATATAAAGTTGGACCTAAGACAGTATGGCCTGAACTTGCGATCATAAAAAATCCAAGACTTGTTAAGAATAAAGATCCGGATGGACTGCATGTGAATCACAACTCCCAGCCAATTACATCTGTAAAATTCCACCAGTCATACCACATTACATTAAAAATCGACATTACTTATGACTGAGATAACCTAATATAATTATTTTTACTCTTTTCCTTTTATATAAATTCAGCACCGATGGAACGTACAAGCCAATTGCTTGGGCCGGTCGCTTTTAGGCAGAGAGCAGGAACTCTGGACCACACATTAGACAGATACACAACGGCTGTGATTACCAATACGCCAATAAGTGCTGGACATCATAATACAAGGGGGGCACGCCAGAAGATTTGAAATTCCATAAATATCCCGCTGTGATACAAACACGGATCGCCATTATGGAAAGTAGTACTCTCTTGGTCACACTAACTATGACAATTAAATAAATAAAATAGTAATGTTACAGGGAAGTCGGGGGAGTTAAGAAAATTAGTTTAACTAAAGACAATTAGGTTATAATGTAAAACATGAGCTGCAACAATAACATTGTAAATTTAATGAAGGAAATACATATGGAGAATAATAAACTTTGCATATATACACACAAATATGCAACAACATGTAAAAATATAATACAAGACTACTTATCTAAAATCTCGCTTTGTTCCGGTTCTGCATAATGCTAGGTTGAGTGATGAGATGAGATGAAACCATTTGAGATGTGTGATTTACAAGGATGCTGGCTAAATAAACCATTCACACTTTAACTAGGGGGAGTTCAAATGAAATGAACGAAATCGAAGAGATGAGTATGGATAATTTGTGGAATAAAATTTGTGGCCTGTGTTAACGGAATAAATATATAGAAATATTGTCAGGTTTACCGATTCGTCCATAACAATCCGGCGTGGATTAACCGAGACGCGAAGTCAGGCCTCTAAGATAGAGGATGGGTGTCTAAACACTTGCAGTTGCCCAACTGCAGTAGTTAGGATAATTACCTGTCTCTGTTACAGGATATGTTCACAATTATGTATGTGTATCACCATACATTTCTGACATTTTTAAGAAATTTCACAATAAAAATTAATGCGTGTGAATTAAAATTGTCTTAAATACAACAGGTATATTTCAGAAATCAAAGATAACACATGGACATATTTTTTTGGATGTGATAAAGATACGAATATTTTACTGTAATTGCAGTTGAGAAATCCGGCTGCTTGAATTGAATGGTTATTTCCCTGACATTTTACATGTCGATATCTTGGTTCTCAGCCCAGCCCAGCCATTCATTTTAATACTTCGCAAGAAATCGCGGATCGCAATATATATAAACACCTAAAAAATGACAAACAATGGAAATTTTTAAAAAGTAGCTGAATTTAAATACCTGGGAACAAAAATTACTAACAAGAATGAGGTGCAAAAAGAAATTATACCTGGGCTCAATTCTGGAATTGTATGCTACTATGCATTACAGAGACTTGCCATCCCGACTTCTCTTGAGAAAAAAACTGAAAATATATAAAACGTGTTATTCTACAAGTTAGAGGATGCCAAACGTGATCTCTTACTTTAAGGGACAACGAAAGGATTACGAGCATTTGAGAAAAAGGAATGATTAGGAAAATTTTTGAACCAAAGAGAGACTAGCAAACAGGTAAATGGAGAAGACTTCATAACAGTGAGCTACATAATCTTTATGGGAAACCAAATGTAATAAGAACAATTAACCCTTGTAGACTTAAATGGGGTGGATACACGGCACGAATAGGGAGTAAAAGAAGGTCATGGAAACCCATTGCAAGAAAACCAGAGAAAAAGCGCCCAGTAGGTAGGCCAAGAATGAGGTGGGAGAATAACATTAATCATGATTTCATGTAGGTAATTAGACAAGGGATTATTGGAACACAACTGTTCAGGATAGGGAAGTTTGGAGCTTATTCTGCATGGCCATGAATCTCCGGATTTGAGAATCGTCAGTGAGTTAGTTATACCTAGATCTGTTTATTTTATAGCAGTCAGTAAGTGAAAACTCCTAAGGGTCGATTTCACCAATAGAAGTAACTATGTTATGCCAGTTTAAGCTATGCATTATACACGGGGAAAACTGGCGTAATACAGTTACCTCTGTTGGTGAAATTGACCCTAAGTGGTACAACCGGCCCCTAAATAATAATTCATAGCCATTTGTAAATAAACATTTGTTGCGTTTTAGGTATTTAATCGATAGAATTGTATAAGGTTCCGGTAATGTGAACCCTTCTGTTTGAGTGAACCCTGTTAATATCTTCTTTAATTGGTGCTGTCCTCGAACACAAAATAGTTTAATTCCTTCCCATCATCAACTTTGACGGGTTCAAGCCCAGTTTCT
Source organism: Diploptera punctata (assembly GCA_030220185.1). Classification (NCBI taxonomy): domain Eukaryota; kingdom Metazoa; phylum Arthropoda; class Insecta; order Blattodea; family Blaberidae; genus Diploptera; species Diploptera punctata. The sequence goes on along the minus strand of JASPKZ010007335.1, from coordinate 167,470 downwards.
TTTATTCTTTGTGCTAAGAAGGGTTTATTTGTGATATTTATGAAAATTATTACTTTAAAAGATTTTCTAGCTAAGAATCAATTCTTAATTTCTGCTATTGAATATTATAAATGTTGGAAAAACTTCTAAATATATTATGTAGATGCTGTTTTAAAATACAGACGGGTGTGACATGATGGCTGTATAAAATAATTAAACCTGACAAAGGAATTCGGTTAATGTAATGTGGACCCTCTGGGTATATTTTATCAATGAGGAAGATATCTGTAAAAACCATTCACTTAATTAATTTTATTTAATATCCTTGTAATTTTATTAAACCCAAAGACCGTCTCTTTCTGCAGTTGAATGACGTGTGAATGTTATAATCAATAATAATTTATCAAAACATTAAATAAATATCAACGCTTTTTAATTATGATCAGTCATAAATATTTTCAGCTTAATTGTTGCCTGTCTGTATAAATTAATAGAGTAAATAAACTTAAAAATAGACTAAAAGCTAATGTGGACTCTGGGGTCCACTTTATCCGAATATGGAAGTTAAAGTTGGCCTTTCTTGTAATGTAAACAAAAAAGTTTATAAATTGTGAAGATATTTCCATATTTGAATAAAATAACAATGCTATTTCATAGTTACAACACTAATGATAATCACTGTAATTAAACAAAATTCAAATCCCTTAATTAAAAGAAAAACAACAAATTTAAGACATGGGTCCAAATTACTCGAAGTTCCTCTATATATTCATTAATATCATTACATTTTATAATAGCCACATCCAAAGCACATTGATAGTAAAACCACTTGCGTTCACTATCTAATTAAAGAAATTTAAAGACATGTCATTACGTGTGACGTCTTTAAAAAGAGATGAACGTATCTCAAGGCTATCAGCCTGTCCTCCATGATCATTCATTATGTTTTATTATGTGATACGCTGCTAGATAATTGGGACAATATGTACATTTTGAAGTAATTTGTCCTTCAGTTTATGTAAATATAATGTTGCACAATGTAACGGTAATGGCTCCGGTTACGTGCAACGTAATAATTTGATAAATTGAATAGTTAGGCTTAAAAAGGAAAACTTTCCAGTTAAAAATGAATACACCAAAACTTTAAACCAATATCCAAAATAGAAATAATAAAATTGATTAGGCCTACTTTTATTAATTTGACGTAATAACATGAATCTATATTTATGATCGTATAGTTTATAACGATTATTAAATGTCGCTTACTTATAGACGCTTTAAATCAAAGTCATATTGTACTTATTTATTTTTAATCTATCTACGATGGCGTAGCCCAATGTTGAACCTTAGCCTCTCCTTTGTTAGGAGTTACTGGGCCAAGTTAAGTTAGTTACACTCATTTTCCTAGAGATGGTATGCGGTCAACATACCGATTCAATGAGACATCTAGCAGGCAACTAAGGTATTGCTAAGATGATTTGGCCTTTTTATTCAGACCTAAGGAACTTTTACAAACCTGAAAATCTTCAGACTCGGGACCCACTACTTGCTCCACCCAGAGTATTTTTTCCTTGCACTTTTTCATCCAAACCCCTACCGGGTTTGAACCCGCGACCCTCGGAACCAGAGGCAAGCAGCATAACGACTACTCCACCGCGGCCGAAATTTATTTTAATGATAGTGTGAAATTATGGATGTGATGAAATTAATTTCTAACTCAACATTTGGTTTGATTACTGAGGAACACAAGGAAAACTCTCATTCAGGTTGGTGGGCATTGTTTTTTTATCCCGAGATCTCCCGAAAACTAGTCTCAAATGCTATTACTTGGGCCAATTCGCTCGGTGACTATGACTGTTTTAAAATAATACCTTTTATAAACAATACATTTTTTATTTTTTCTCCTAATTATGATATCTCAGCTTCGAAACACGAAGGTACTTGAGTAAAGAAAATAATAATAATAAAATCCGTGACGCGAGAACTCTGGGAATCCAAGTCCAACTGAATAGATTTAGTCCTAATACCAAGACTCAATAATGAATAAATAAACTTAATGTAAATATGTTATCATGCAGAATTTTCATACAAATTATTTTATACCATTTAACTTAACTGAAGATGGCGAAGATGATGGTAGCGAGATGACGAAGCGTCTGAATTCCTGGAAAGTAAAGGAGCTATTATTTTTCTACAGTGAACTGTGTTAAAACATGCCCTGTCACGCATTCAGCCTTCTTTAAAGAGGTCCGGGTATCTTCCTTAGGGATAAAGTCAACATCCACGTAAGTACGTACGCCTACTGTTGGCTGAGAATAATAGGTCTATATAGATTCTTGTGCCTAAATTCTCCGTAGATTCTCGCAACCTGTTGAAAGGATTTACTGATATTTCATTTGTTTTAAGTAGCGTAGTGGTTAAGGCACTGCGCTACAAGCCGGAAGGTCGAGGGTTCGAGTCCTGGTGGGGCCAGGATTTTTAAACTGACCCAAACCTTCTGGCGGCACTATGGCCCTGGGGTCGACTCAGCCTCTAACTGAAATGAGTACCAGACGCTTGTTCTGGGGTAAAGGCGGCCGTCACGCAGGGCTGGCAACCCGGCTGACATAAAGTGCCGATTGTCAAGAAAAAGTGGGAGCCTTAACCTCCTACTACCCTAAGGGCCTCCTGAGGCCTGTAGTGGGATCACTTTACCACTTTTTACGAACTATCCAACTCACAGGCACTATTAAACTCAGAGGTTCATGGCCACGCTTTAGATACATCCCTATTCTGAGTTAATGTTTTCTTCCCTGTTTAATTCACCTTCCTCAAATTATCGAAACTATTATTCTCCCACCGCATTCTTGGCCTACCTTTCGAACGCTTTCCCTCTGGTCTTCCTACAAGAAGTTTCATGTGTCCTTAATTCCGCATTTGTGCCACATGTCCTACCTATCGCCATCTACGAGACTTAACTGCCCTTATTGCAGCTTGTTTCCCATAAATATCAAGTAGCATACGTTTTCTAGTCGTCTGCATTCACCTGTCCCTTTGTCTCTTTTTGCTCCAGAAATTCTCCTACGAACTTTCTTTCTCAAACAGTAAGTAAGATATAATTTTTCGCATCCATGTAGCTGGGAGAATAACAATTTTATGTATTTTCTCTTATATGAACCTACTAAGAAAGATTTTGATCCACCGAGATTTTTTCACGGAATGTTTAAGTGGAATATCAATTTTATTTAGATTTACAGAGACTAATGATGAATAATCAATTTTTCATAGATTTTGATGACCGCAGTGATAGCTTCTCAGTATTATAATAAAATGTGTTTCTTACGTCCACATTGCTGTCGAGTCTAGGCCAAGTTCTTTAATTGCATCGTTAATCAGATCTGGTGTAGCATGTAGCCTGTATATATTTATAGGTCAACAGCGCAAATATATTTGCAAATTTTAATGCAGTCAATGATGTTATTAATGTACCGGTACATAGAAAATGAAATTGGACCTAATACTGATCCTTGTGATCCTAAGCAATCTATTGACCTCCATGAAGCAAAGCGATCACCTACAACTCACTGTTGGCAGACAGTGAGGTTGTATTAACTGTGTCAAAAGCTCTGCAAAAGTCGATTAGATTTGGAACATCACTTTTCTTTGATCCATAGCTTTACAAATCTCCTCAGTAATGCGGCTGTCGTGGTGTAACCAGCCCGAAACAGTGACTGGTAAATGTCAAGAAGTTCGTGATCATTGAAATAGTCGATAAGTTGTTTATTTATAATCCGTTGTAGTGCTTTTGATAAGAAGTATGACACTGATAGGTCAGCAAAAGAGGGTTGTTTACTTTGAGGACAGAAGGTGCGCGTTCTTTCTTCCATTCGATAAGGTATGTTGTAGTCATAATAGAAATATTAAAATGTGAGTCAAACTTGGCAAGATAATGTCCACGATTTTTTAAATAAGAGGGATACTCATACAACCTACACCTGTGGCTCTACTACTAATTTGCCTCAGTGCTTTCTTTGCGTTGTCAGTATTTGTATAAGAAGAGAAAAACGGGTCTCGTGTGGGAGCAAATTCAGTCAGCCCATAGTTCGAGTAGTCTATAGTAACAGAGCTACCTACCTTACTGTTCGTAAAGTGGTCGTCCTGCAGTCAGTCTGTTGTTTTCCTTTCCTAAGGCCCTTGTCTTGAGATTTAACCATATTTCTGAGTGTGGAACACCAGGGTCAATTATTCTATGTATGTTTGTCTTAACTTTGCATTTTTATTAAATCATTTGTTTTGTTCCTTAGTCATTTGTATACATTTAGATTAAGGCCACCTTTATTGCGTAGGTAAGTAGACCTACGGTAAGCTAGTTCTCTGTCAATCAATGGGTTTCTCATGTCGGGTGTCATTCAAGATGCAGGAGATCGTCTAGCTCTCTTTGTTTTGAGGGAGCATGTCAGCCATATAACATCTATATATTTCTGTCTTATTAAACATTTCCACTATTTTATCTTCAGACCTTAAGCCCTAGATGAGATTCTAGTCTACTTGTAGGAAGTTCTGAATTATTGCTTCCTCCTCTATGTGTTCCAAGACTCTGTTCGTTATTGTATTTGATATCTGTTTAGGTGTCTATAAAGCATAGGCAATATAATAGAATCGCGAGCAGAAATGTCTGGCAACAGTTAAATGATTTGATTGCATGCTCTAGTACAAAACTGAATAGCAGAAGCATTGTACTAGTATAAAATGATATAGCAGATGAATCCCCTCGCTTTCACCCACTGTACATTCCAAAAGTATCTGAAAACTGTTTTCCTACCTGCAAATACACTTTTGGGTCATTTAGACATATTCGAAGAAGTCTAATTAAGCTTTTAGGAATTCCTAATTGCAGAGGATCTAAATAACTTCTCTTTCTTAATTGAATCGTATGTCTTTTTAAGGCTTGTGTTACTTACTTACTTACTTACTCACTGGCACTATCGAACCCGTAGGTTCATGGCCGCGCGGACATAAGCTCTCCATACATCCCTATCCTGAGCTAATGCTTTCCAATCATTTCCTGTATAATCTACTTCCCTCAAATCATAGTTAATGTTGTTCTCCCATCTCATTCTTGGTCTACCAACTGGGCGTTTTCCTTCTGGCTTTCCTACAAGAAGTTTCCATGCACGTCTTTCATTCCCCATACGCGCAACATGTCCTGCCCATCGCAGTCTACGGGACTTAACTGTTCTTATTATATCTGGCTTCCTATAAAGACCATGTAGTTCATTGTTATGTAGTCTTCTGCATTCACCTGTCTGTTCATCTCTCTTTGGTCCAAAAATTTTCCTAAGAACTTTATTCTCAAATACTCGTAATCTCCTTTCCTCCCTTAAAGTAAGAGTCCATGTTTCGCACCCATATAATATAACTGGTAGAATAATAGTTTTATATATTTTCAGCTTAACGTTTTTTGAAAGGAGTTGGGACATCAAAAGTCTCTGCAATGCATAATAGCATGTTAAGGCTTGTGTTACAGAAATAATTTATTTTATTTCTATTTTTTTTTTATTGTACCTGTGTTTATGAATGTAGGTACTTGATTTCCATCTCTTCCGCTAGTACCCTACTTACACAATATGACCGCAATTGCATTCCATGCTTCAAATAAAATAAATATAACTGAATAAAAATAATGGGTTCCAGAAATATGGTGGATTTTTTTAAAAGAAAGTAATATATTTCGGTTTTATATAAATGGAAGAGCTACTTTTCTTAATTACTAAGTTATTTGTAATAAAAGAGCGTAACATCGCTTCAGTGTAACACATTAACATAGCTATCAATTTGTCAATGTTTACTAATGATAGCAAAAAATAAATTGATGTTGTATATTTACTTGGCCTTCACAATACATAGTGGTGATTCAACAAAAAAAAAACAGCACTCGCATTTAAGTTGCCGTGACTGAACACTCTTACGAGGAAACTACGTTTAAATAATGATGATTATTATTATTATTATTATTATTATTATTATTATTATTATTATAACTAGTATATATTTATTATCTATATCAGTTGTAGATGAATGAATGAATATATAAACTTTTTTGAAAAATGCATTTTTAACATTGAATACTAGTCGAGATACATGTGCGGTAATTACTATCTCTCATAATTGTCGTTGTAATGATTATTATTATTACTATTTATTTTATTATTATTGTCGCAAAGACTGCAGCGTGTTCATAATGCTTGCGTTCGATTCATTTTCAATATCCGCCGTTATGACCATATTTCCGAACACTTTAATAACCTCTCTTTGCTCTTTCTTACTGACAGACGTAAATTGCACTCTCTTTCACTACTTTTCAAGCTTCTGAATTCCTACATTCCTACTTACCTGGCGTCCAGATTTGAGAAGTTATCCTCTTACCACAATATTGACACTAGGTCACAAGATAACAGTCGGCTAACAATTCCTCTTCATAGCACTTCCTCTTATTCTACTTCCTTCACAGTAGCCTCTGCCCGCTCCTGGAATTTCCTTCCTCAAGATATCAGGGGTTGCCGCACACTTGGCACCTTTAAGTCACGCTTACACAGTTACCTGTTGTCTAATAATTAATTTCTCTTTATTTATTTAAATTTATACTATGTCATTAATATTGTTTTCCCGTTTTTTTATATCTTGTACATATTATGGGGGCACGCCGTAGCGTAGTGGTTAAGGCACTGCGCTACAAGCCGGAAGGTCGAGGGTTCGAGTCCCGGTGGGTTCAGGATTTTTAAACTGACCCAAACCTTCTGGCGGCACTATGGCCCTGGGGTCGACTCAGCCTCTAACTGAAATGAGTACCAGACGCTTGTTCTGGGGTAAAGGCGGCCGTCACGCAGGGTTGACAACCCGGCTGACATCAAGTGCCGATTGTCAAGAAAAAGTGGGAGCCTTAACCTCCTACTACCCCAAGGGCCTCCTGAGGCCTGTAGTGGGATCACTTTACTTTTACATATTATATATGTAATTCGTTAAATTTAAAATAAATCAAAATACATTATAAATATTGATTGTATTGTATTTATAACATGTAATTGTTTATGTATATTGTAACTTAGATGTAAGACTATTTTTTTTGTATTTTTTAAAATCTGGTTGAGTGGCAGACAAGGCCTTAACTCTGCCAGGTAAAATAAAGCTATTATTATTATTATTATTATTATTATTATTATTATTATCATCATTATTATTATAATTATTATTATCATTATTATTATAATTATTATTATCATTATTATTATCATTATTATTATTATCATTATTATTATAATTATTATTATCATTATTATTATTATTATCATTATTATTATTATAATTATTATTATTATTATCATTATTATTATTATTATCATTATTATTAATATTATTAATTCCATATTCCTAAAATCATATTCCTAAAATCATATTCCTTTTCCACAGCATTTTTCTTCTTTTATTAAATTCATCCTTCTGTATTTCATATGTCTTTTTAAGATATCTTTTTCCGATGATTATGGAGAAACAGAAACTTTTTTCATGCATTAATTATACATTTTAAAATTCATATAGGCCTATACAAATCTATAATTGATAACTAAGAGGCTTGTGGAGAGGAAACATGGACGTTGAAATCAGAATTTAATGTCATAATTTTTAACACTGTAAATGGATCACTTACGACGTTCAACTAGACACTCTAAGCTTTAACAATAAGAATCATAAAAATTAGACAATATATTAATAAAGGTTATTCAATATTTGATTATGTAAAGTATAGAACATTGTAATGGCATGAATATGTAAAAATGATCGAGAATGACAGAATGAAAAAGTTGAGTTTTAGATGGATATTATAGGGAAGAGGTCGAAGAGGTAGACCTCAACACCCATAGTTATAGGAAGTGAAGAGGCCAATGAAAGAAAAAGGGGGAATGGGAAGATAGAGACTGTGAAATAACAGAATAAGAAATTAAATGTTTATCACAAAAAAATTATTTTTACGCATTTATAAACCTATTATTATTATTATTATTATTATTATTATTATTATTATTATTATTATTATTAACTAACTCACTGGCACTATCTAAACCGGAGGTTCATGGTCCTGCGGACATAAGCTCTCCACATATCCCTATCCTGCTAATGTTTTCTAATCATTCCATGTATAATTCACTCCCTTAAAACACGGTTAATGTTATTCTCCCACGTCACTTTAGGCCTATCTACTGGGTGATTTCCATATATCTTTCCTGTGTTTCCATGACCCCATTTTATTCCCTATACTTGCTACACGTATTGCCCATCACAGCCTATGATATTTAATAATTATTACATATAATTTCCCTTAAAGGTTATATAACTCACTATTATGTAGTTTCCTCCATTCGCCCGTTTGTCAAACTTGGTCCAAAAAGTTTCTTAGGCTCTTTATTCTCATTTGTATAAATTTATTTATTTAACGATGATTAAAAGCGTAATTTGGAATAAAGAGAAATATACAATACGACAAAGTCAGAAATGTTTAAAATACAGTATGTTTAGGCCTAATATCGATGGACCTAGTGTATTAATGGCCTTATTCGGATACATGTGTATCCCTCTTAGTAAGCTAAAGTTAAATATACTTAAGAAAGCAAATTAATTATTGTGGTGTACATACAATAAAGATCTTTCGTGTTTTTGACAGACTATTTAACTCATGTCGCAAATGGTAGTCAATGACCAATCACGTTTCAATGAATTCTGTTTTACACCAATGACAGTCGTGTTTCACCTCGCTCTTTATCGATTTCTCTTTATCAGCTCCTGCTTTTGTGATAAAGAAAGCTCCTCCTTTTTTAATATTCTGAACAGGTTAGACCATTATTTTTCTCCAACAAATACATTGAATATAGCAAATAATGAATAGATTCAGTGATTTTACTGAGTTGTTTATTCAAAATATAAATGATTAACCTATAATATTGAATATAATAGTTTGATGTGTTTCATTATTTCTTCACTAGAGTGCATTCTTACAATATTGCGATCCTATTTGGCAATAAATAATATTATCGAGTTGCAGGGAATATACATAACCTCACATTTCTAATTTGTTTTCAAACATCGCCGTTTACATTAACTGTATAAATATTTTGAAACACCGGTAACTATATTCAAATAATTATTTTTTAGAAAAGAGTTTAATTTTATTCGTTAAATAGTCCTAATAAATGCCACTCTTGATTTCCAAATTCTCTAGGTAAATTCACTCCACACTTCGTGAGTCGTGAATTTATTGATAATTTGGAAATCACTCGTGGCATTACTTATGATAAATGTATTGCAGAGGTTTTCCTGTCCGCCATATGAGTTTGTAAGTTCCAAAAAAGGCGCTTGAGAAAATTACCAGTCGATATAGCCTAATAGAGTACCAAAGTTAGATTTTGATTGGTTACTAGTACTCTGTGTAAGGCCACGGTGGACTAGTGGTTATGCTTCTTGCCTCTAGTTCCGAGGGTCGCGGGTTCAAACTCGGCCGACGTCGATTATTTTTTAGAACGGAAAAATCCAAGGAGCAAGTCCTCCGAGAGAGACTTTAAGCAATGAATCCCAAGTCTGGAGATTTTCAGGCTCGTAAAAGATCCTTAAGCTTGAATAAAGAGACTTCTAAACAAAATTTATCGACAATAATATCCTAGTAATACCTTAGTTGTCTGTTAGATGTCTCATTGGGTCGGTGTATTTGACCGCATGCCATCCATGACATCTATGAGCAAATAATGTAACTAGAAATTAACTTGGTCTAGTAACTCCTTACAAAAGAGAGGCTATGGCTCAACAATGAGCTACGTTATTATAGATAGATAGACTAATACTCTGTAGCAAAATTGTATGTATAATAATTAACAAATTAGTTTCGTTTGATGTTGGCACATTAAAGCACGACGTGGCATAACATTATTTTCTCTTTTGCATAATTCTGGCTTCCAATGGCTTCTAGTTTTGAAACTGGTGGGAGTGTTTCCTAATTTAGGTCGAGGCCGTTACTATGCCGTCGCATAATTACTGCCCATAATTCCTTCAACACAAACAACTATGTAATCCTAATAAACAAACTTTATTAACTTGTTTCATTTTTCACTGTTCTCTGACAGGAATTTGCACATGTTTTCCTGTCGTCGTAAATGAATATATTATAACTACAAAACTTTTGTTAATATCTGATTTTAAAATATACTTTAGGCCAATAAAAAATCCCTGTTGCAAAATGAATGGGCAAATAATAATAAAATACTTCCCAATGAATTGAAAATATGATTTCCGACTGTTACAATAGAACTTTAATGTTACTATGATTTCTATGCAAATAGGATGTTAGTTTTTTTTTTAATCTGAATGTTAGGTTGTAAATTTAAAGGAAAACAAAATAAAATATCGTTAAAAAATAATTGTTACATTCCTGTTAAAAAAACTAGAATCTTAATAATAAATTGTGCGATCAGATGTTCTATTCTCAATGGAAATAGCTTTATTGTTTATCCAAATGTCCCATGCCGTAGCCTCGCGGTTTAAGATGTGATGCCTTGGTGCAGAGCTAAGGGAATTCCGCTGGTTCCAGTCTCCATGGGAAAATAATGTTCTCATTGAAATATGAGATCGATGCATCCCAGCATGGATAGCTACAATAAGTAGCGACTCCAGCTTGAGAAAACCAGCTGTAACGGCCGGAGGATCCGACATGCTGACGAAATGTCACTCCTTTACTGGCTAGATAATTGTCATCCTCTGTGATTAATCATGTAGATTGAGCCCACCAACCGGCTGGCAAGCCAAAGGCCTTCTGGGCCTAGTGTTGAATATAGTCGTTAACAGAGCATTTTAATACGTTTTAACGTATGTTATTCAAGTAAAATTTTCCTAAAAAGTGCAGGGTGATTATAAATGAAGTCTCCCTTTTGACATATTATAATAAAATATTTTGAAAGTGAATTTTGGAAATAAAATAAAACAGTCATATATATATGCGATAAAGGGCTAGGTTATACCTAATGTTACTATTTATTATAAGAATGTAATTCAAGATAGAGGAAATCAATGTTTCTTGTGTGTTATTTTATTTAAAGGTGTTCTTTAACAGCTGAGATCATTAACGACGCAATTCAAATCTGGGCTGAAAAGGTCAACATTTTTTTTTCTCAGAGGCCTCATTTTTTAGGATTCAGCTTATTTTATGTCCCATAAATTTAGTTCCCTTCCGAAGGAACCCATACTCATGGTTTTTACACCCTGAGTAATCCAGACATCTCCCAGTTTTGAAGTCGCTAATCTTGGAATGAGAGGCGAGCAGGACCGACTCCAGCATTCTTTATTTCGTCCTGCTTTCTTGATTATTTTACTTAGTTCTCTCGTTATTGTGCACCACTGGGAGTCAAGCAGAACTTACTTTAATATTGTTCCATCAGGCATTTCAGTCATCAAGTAAAATAGTAGCAATAAGGGGCTCAGGAACAAATAACTAGTAATTCGCTGGAATTATTAAACCGGAATCCATGGCCTCGCGAACATAAGCTCTCCATTCATACCTATCCTGAAGTAATGTTTTCCAATCATTCTGTGTATAAGTTACCTCACTTAAACCATGATTAATATCATTCTACCACTTCATCATTGGTCTATCTACAGGATGCTTTGCTCTGGGTTCCCTAGAAAAAGTTTTCATGCCCCTTTTTCAATCCATATTCCTGCCAGAAACTAATTACTAACATAAATTGGCTGCAGGGGTTAAATAATTACGAAATTAGTTTCGATCAGATAACAATATGGTAATTACTAATTACATTTGAAAAATTTAGCCAATGTGGATACATTAGTTAAAATTAGAAAAATAATTTTATACACTTGATATAGACTATCATGAGTTAGTTATCATATAATTTAAATATTAATTAAAAATAATTGTCCATGTTTACAGCAAATAAAGATCATATAAACTGATAAATAATATATTGAAATAATTTTAGTGTAAAATTGGTCATTATTCTGATCTGCGAAGGTTATTCTAATGTATATCTGATGTAGAACACTCGATCTCAAATTATTCTATAAATAACTAAGAACTGAATGAAACTATTCGGAAAACTAAAATATCCATTAAATAAATATATTTAAAATGTTAAAGATTAACGAACGTTTATTCAAAATAATTGTATTGGAATAATTTAAAAAGTCACGGTGAATGTTCACCTCTTGTTCCTAATTTCACTTTTTCAGCCCCGGCCGGATTTTTTTTTATCCAGAGCTTAAAACTGCTTAGTACTTTCCTCCGAATAGAAGTAATGCCGGGGGTCTGTTGACGTATCTCAAATATATAAAGCCTAAAAAAAAAAGGCTTTTTAGAAAAATGTGTCGCCCCTTTAAATAATATTGTCGTGTTAGAAAGGTGAAACATAGTCCCTAACATTTTTAGAGCATGTATAAAAAGTATGTGGAAAAGATAAAAGAAACTAAAAACAGTAAGACTTTTTCACTCGGTTTCTATGGAAACTTTATCATGTTCCCAAATTGAAAGTTTCTGTCGTCATGTGATGAAATCCTGCAGAATGAAACGTGGGAAATTTAATTATGTTAGACAAATAATCATACCCTATGAGATACAGTTAATCTCAGTAAAATAGTGTTTTGGAAGAGTTTATATTAAAATATTTAATAACACAGTGAGTTTTTATGCTCTCGTAAAATAACAAATAGATTCAACCATCCAGAGAGTGACTAACAATTGGCGACAAGCTCATCACCATACTAGGAAAAATTGTTAATCACATATAAATTTATGACAATTATTATGAATATATTTAAATACGCAATGTGCTGCTGTAGCAATATAAGTCAATAAAAATGTAACGAACCTCCGATCTTGCTGCCCAAATGCAAAATCAACTAACTATTTGATAACCTCGTCGTGTAGCCCATGAACATATCCAATAATACCGTATTTCCACATCCTATAAACTATAAACCATCATAACACCATAAATTATATTAATATTGACTTTATAATCCTAACTTAAAATTGACAATCTTATATAATTTGCAAGAAATTAAAATATTATTGTAATCTAACAACTCTCTTATTTGATTGAATATAATTAATATAAAAAAGAGTATTTTTGTGAATAATCCCATTAGATATGCTTGTATACAAATGTTTTATCCTGTATAACAAAATCAAATGTCAAATAGAGAAACAAAGTTACGAGAAAATATAGATACAGACATTATCTGTTTGAAAAAAGAAAAATTATACTCATTATTGCATTAAGATATTTGTATGTTTTAGGGTTGCGCAGTCTGATGCCGAGAGTGAGGATTCCAAACACTAGTAGGAAAAATGTTGTCCACCAGAGAAAAGAAATGTTTCATTTAAATAGAAAACGTACATCGAATATAAAAACCGTTTCTTAGGTTCAACATTAAAAAAAATCTAATCCTATGGCTTTAGGGAGGCCTAAGTAAGATATGTTAAATAAAAACAAAGGAGTAATTGATTAGGTATAGTGACAAATATAAATATTTAGATGATACATTAATCACTAATGATGGTACAAATTATATAGGCCTCTGAATTATTTAACATCTAAAGAAAATAAAACAGGTAAAATGCACAATTAATCCTATATTATAATATAATAAATAACACATCGAAAGAACCAAATATTCAATTTATAAATCAAGTATATAATTTGATTGTACTTTATTGTAGAAATTATGCTATTGAAGAACATTTTCAAACATTAACTCTTGAGTGTGCAAATTAATTTCTGAAGGTCAGCAATAATTTTATGAAGAAATGAAAATAAGCAATAATAATATAACAAGAGAAAGATAGAAATTAAAAGCAACGTTAACTATCGGCCGCAATTTATGGTCCATCGAAACCAAAATTTGTATATAGTGCTTAATTCAAAAAAGTAAGGCCGAGTTCATTAACAAGAAAAATCGAACCATTAGGTGTAGAATTCACCTGAAACGAAAATTTAAAATCGCTCTAGTGGTGCATTTTCAAATTTCTCACAACGAAACCTAGATATATGTTAGTAAAATAAACCTATGAATGTATTTTCCAAAATCAGTGAAATCCAGTACTTACTTACTTACTCACTGGCACTGTCGAACCCGTAGGTTCATGGCCGCGCGGACATAAGCTCTCCATACATCCCTATCCTAAGCTAATGATTTCCAATCATTCCCTGTATAATCTACTTCCCTCAAATCATAATTAATGTTGTTCTCCCACCTCATTCTTGGTCTACCAACTGGGCGTTTTCCCTCTGGCTTTCCTAAAAATCTAGCCTTATAAATGGAAATTTATCCCAAACCCGAAATTAAAAAATCGACATTACAACCGCCATGTTGGGTTTGTCGCAATGTATATCATACAATATAATTAACCTTAAATGTATCCAATAAGATAAATTAGTTTAATTTATTTAATACAGTAGTAAGTTCATGGTGTGGTTACTAATAGGAGTAACAGACGAATAGATATTATTGCATTTAGACCATCTTCTAAAACTGGTATGATATTAGATCCCACAATTCGTTTTGAGACTCATAGTGGCCAACCTGAGGAAGTTGACTCTGAAAAGAAAGCCATATATGAGCCAACAATTGACTATTACAAAGATAAATACCATCTAGATAGTATAACTGTCACAGGATTGATGATCGGGACAAGAGGTACTATACCAGGATTCTTAGCCAAATTTTGGAATTCCTTAGATTTGGATAGGGTGTATCTTTCTGAAATTGCCATCGCTGCCATTAGAGGATCAATTTAATTTGAAGAAACCATATTTACAAAATTTCTACTTTATAGTATGTATACTTCAATTAGGCCTACAATTTTAATTTTTTTAAATGTATTTACAAAATGTATTTCATCAATTCCAAAAATTAATTGTCTGTATCACTTTGTCCTTGAGGCAATCCTCTAATGAGGAAAATTGTATATAATAAAAAATTATGTAATGGAAAAATGAATCTGTAGTTATTATATAAATTAGTGTCAATACAAACATGTGTAATTAGATAATAGAGCAATTCCATATGTGACTGACTGACATTTACAATACATTTTTGCAGTAAAATACTTCCATAAATATTGCAATTGGTTGAAATTGGGGGTGTTTTCTACGTGATATGATAGAGGAAAAGTTTGTGATTAAGATTGTACATAAATTACAACTTCTGAAGAAAAATAATGCTATTTATTATCTATCAAAGTATGTGTGACTGGCTGACATAAATGTCAACTCATCATGCAACTTAACATGTTAATCTGCATCATTCTCTGAAATGCGATTCCTAATTAAACTTTCCAAAATACCGTTTGGAGGGCACATTTCAAGTTACATTTTAAATAAAAAAACCAAACCTAAATCACAATTAACTGACCTTATTCTGTGACTGACTGACATATCTGAATTTTGTTTAGAATTTCAAAATGCAAATATTACAAAAAGGTAACGAAATACTATGAAACTAGATACACAGTTTCGGTAACAGAGGTTAATAAAGAACTGCAAACACTTTATCAATTCCACAAAAATTGTTAAATCTAATTTTGCTGTAAAATAAATATTAATTTAAATCAATAATATGATTTAATTAACTCGCTTATCATGTACAATTTTAAATTATATAAAATAAGAAAAATATTAACTATTAATAACCGATATTAGGTCTAGGCATTGTTTCCCAGTATTTAATAATAAAAAGGAAATTTATTCAAATGTAATATAGGCCAAAATCTAAAAGAGTAATAATAATCCGAATTATACCGAGTATATACTCAAAATAATCAGGGAACCATTTGTAGTACAATTAAAATAGAAATAAATTGTAAATTAGAACAGTATAATTACGATTTTTATATATAGCTTAATAAATTACATACATCATAAAGTTATTACTCAGGAAAAGTCAGGTATAACTCATGGGTTTTTTTCCACCGGCCGCGTGCCGAACACAATAGGAAAGGAATCCGAACTGTCCCTTTGTAATAAAAGACACGGCCAAGGTACTTGTCATACAGACATAAATCCCCAATCTTATCATTGACATTTTTACACAATAAGATACAAAATGACAGGTTTTCCAATGTTAACGAGCATGGGATGCTCTCCAAAACCAATCAAGATAAAAAGATATTGACATGACAGGAGACGTCTTTATCGGAGACGTGGCATTAGCAAGTCGTTATAGGAAAAATAGATACAATTATTCTGCCAACATAAGAAAAATATATGGAAGGTTTGAACATCCCTCAGTAATGGAGAATGGGAGTAAACCAGCACCTTTGGAAATATGATATAGAGAAGAGGGGAGCCAACCCCAAAACTGTAAAATTTGTTAATTTGTAAGGAAGTCCAAATCATATATGTGGGCGGGATCACTAAATACCTAATAACCAAATAAATTATTCGCGACGAGTATCGCACGTCAGTTAGTTGTTGGCCCTCAGCCTAACAGGGCACAGTTAGTTGTTAGCCTTACTTCTAACAGGGCGCACATCAGTTAGTTGTTAGCCCTACATCTAACAGGGCACACTTGCTTGTTGGCCCGCAGTCGAACAATCAGTTAACTGCTAGCTTTACGTCTAACAGGACACACGCTTATTTGTTAGTCCTACATCTAACAGAGCACATTACTAGAATGTCTCCAACATCCTACATTGTGCTTTGGAACTCTAGAAAGCAGTCGGAGCACCGACTGATATATACATCTACCAGAATATACAATTAATTTTGTTAACTCTACGCCAGCCTCCAGTCATTTACCCATGAACATATCACTTTAATCTTCCTCGCGTCAACCTTTGGTGAGAATCCAGCTCCTACCGAACCCTAACCTGAACTAGTCCCGAGCAACAAATTAGTCCTCGTATCTTATCCTGGACACTAATTAAACCATCCCGGACCAAAGTCCTGCTTCACCCTATAGTTCAGAAAACACTTTTCTATAGCAACTTGCTATGTGTCACATATTCTGACACTAGAGCAAATTATTTATTCTCAACTTCTCTGTCACCTTCCATCTAAACTAGGCAAAAGCAATAATATTGAGATATGCTAATTTTTCCATTGAACTGTCTGGATCTCATTTTGTTCTTTGTAGGTATAATTTTCTGAGAAATCGACAAGTACGGCTGCTTCGTTTACTGCACCTTCTCCTGAATATATTTAAATGCTTCCGCCGACTGCCTTTTAGCTCAAATTGACACACAAAAAGTGTCAGTCAATATTTTATGGAGCAGCTGATCCGAACAGTCAACCAGATTTCCTAAACCATGTTTATGTTTAATCCTCAGCAGAGTGCAGCAAGCAACTGAGTTGCGCCATGCATATTAGCATTATAATGAGTGGACAAAAAGTCAGTGAGTCACGAGACTCTAGCGGGAAAAATAATGACTGTACAAGAAAATGTCATCAATACTTTGTTGTTAGTTGTGTACTGATAACGGAGAATTCAAGAGGAAATTTTAATCCATCAATTATTATGTTGTGTACAGTAATTTTTATACGTTTTCCGTGACTGATTGACCATAGCTTACAGTTAACAATTATAGGACACATTTAAGGTATATAAAACATTACATTGCAATTAATATTATTACATTTACGACTAGGGAGGACCAAAATATGGTTTAGCAAAAGAGTTTGTGAAATTAAACGAATTAATACGTTCAAATCATTAATCAACAAATTGGTAAAATGTTAGCGTGTTTTTACAGGTTTGGAATATGACAAGTTCTACCACTAATATTAGATTAAAAAAATACACATTTGAAACATTATCTGATAGAATCAGAAAATTTGATCCTTAAAGATATATATTACGTTAATAAAATTATTCCTGCGTCAATTTCAAAATGTTCACCTCGGTATAACATTTTCATGGAATCGCTCAATAACTTATAGTTTTATGATTTGTTTTCACCGCAGTCCGACACTTTTAAATAAGCTGGCATCAGAAATTAAGTTTCTCTAATTTAACAAAAGAACTATGTATTCCGTAAACCAGTAAAAATGAGACCATAAATTTGACATGCTGAATGATTCGCTTAGTTTGCGCAGTTCCTGGGTGTCGGACATTTTTCATTAGAGAGTTGGGCTTGTCAAGTTATATAAAAATGTTTTCCCCAAATCATGAATATATCCGGTATAAATGAGAAAATGGGTTAGAACTGATTTGATCGGCAAATAGCAGAGGAATTCCTGGGATTATAAATGCATATCATCACACAAAGCATGTTGACAACTCTTTGAAGCAAGATACAGGAATGTAGGAACAAGTGAATTTATTGAACATCGAAATAAGGCTGGAGGCACTTGGTGGTAAGTGGGTATGGGATCGATATGATGTTGTATGGAAACCAGTTCAAGGAAGGGTCAAAGAGCAATATAACAAGTATTCAATGAGCCATCTCAACATGCATGACCTCATGTTGTGTCATCGAGGTTATGTGTCTTCATTACATCCCGCAGGAATGAAATATCTAACAGCGTCCCTTGTTGCATGTTATCAGTACCGTCAATTCCTGTTCTATATTAATTATCGGCTTCAGGACACACTAGATGTAATCCGTGATGGATATCCATGTGTGAATATGTATATGTATGTTGCAATGAAATGACAAGAGATATCAAATGTTGGCTCGGGCTGTAAATTGTTAAAATTCTTAAAATGTTATACCGGTAATATATACGCTACGACTGAGCATAAAGTTATAACTTTTTACAATTTTTAAGATTAAATTCAACGACAAAAAATAATTATACTAAAATTATGTAATGAAATTAAAACAGAAACAAGCTTTTGCTTATATGATTACTATTGTTGTTGTTGTTATTATTATTATTATTATTATTATTATTATTACTATTATTATTATTATTATTATTATTATTATTATTATTATCATTTATCAGTGCTTAGGAATCGGTCCTGACTGTCATTACTATTATTATTACTTTTTTTAATGCCCCCCAGATTGTCATTTCGGCATTACTGGAGTTCTCTCCTGACATTGGCTTAATTATAGCCCACTTCTGAAGTTGGGGTGCCTAGAAGGCGGAGTTACGTTACCCCTTTGATATGATGGGTGATAAATGATAATGAAGTGTCATGAGAGTTCTTAACCTAAACTTAACCTAAATTCCAGACCATGGGCAACCACAAGAATAATTCCCTTTAAGGAAAAATGTCTATGGTTTGACCGGGAATAGAACCTGGGACCTCATGAACAGTAGTCAGAAACGCTGACCACTAGCCTATGAGACTAATTATTATTATTATTATTATTATTATTATTATTATTATTATTATATTATTATTATTATTATTATTATTATTACTATTATTACTATTTATCAGTACATAAAATCAGTCTTTACTACTACTACTACTACTACTACTACTAATAATAATAATAATAATAATAATATTAATAATAATATTATTATTATTGTTATTATTATTATTTATTTATTTATAAGTGTATGGGAATCGTCCTGACGGTCATTATTATTATTATTATTATTATTATTATTATTATTATTATTATTATTATTATTATTATTATTATTATTATTATTATTATTATTATTATTATTATTATTATTATTATTATTATTATTATTATTATTATTATTATTATTTAATAAAAATAATAAAAAACGAGAAAAAATGAATATTAGATATTCAATAGTATATTTTGTAATATGATATAAGCAATTAAATTGGAATGGGCACGTACGACGAATGCAAGAAGAAAGGTTACCCAGGAAAATATTGGAATGGTGTCCACCTGAAAGAAGAAGGAAAGGAAGACCTCGAAACTCGTGGATGCAAGAAATAAGAACTGGAATGAGAACAAGAGGACTGGAGGACATGTAGTGGATGGATAGTGGAGAAGAAAAATAAAACTTGATGTGTAAACAAAGACTGTATATGAAGGGAAGAAAGCTAAAAATGTGATGGTAATGAGCTCTCTTCACCCAACAGTAAATATTGGCACCAATGAAACGAAAAAGCCTGAAAATGTTCTACAGTGCAACCAAGTATGTTGTGGATATTGTAGATAAAATGGCCAGGTAATATGCATTAAAGGCCTCAAGCAGACGATGGCCTGTGCATACATTTTACAATATTATGCACTTGGCAGTAATAAATGCAGTTGTAATATATAGATCAGTCACTGGCAAAAAAGTTACAAGAAAGAAATATATTCAGCAACTTGCAGAAGAACTTCGCCTCGAACACTTGAAACGTCAATCACATACGACTCCGGAGTATGATCAACCAAAACGACGGAGGTGTGAAGTGAAACAGTTATATTAAGACAACAAAAGTAATTCAACATGTTCTATTTGCAAGTAAATGTTGTGTGGTAAATGTACCAAAAAAAAAATTGAATACACGTGCGCCAATTGTGTTTGAGATTCTTGTGCAATGCATCAGGGTTTTAAGAACACTATTTTTTTAAGCTTGTAATAAATAAGTTTCATTATTTCCTCATGAGAAAGTTGTATTTTAAATTAAAACTTTTGTTAAAGTAGATAAAATAAAATAATTCTAAACATTTGCGTTCCAAAGATGTTGAATCAAATTTAATTTAATTTAATTTAATTTTAATATACTGTAACATTATCCACCTTACCCATAAGAATTATCAGTAGTTGTAACTCAGGTAAGTATATTTACAATAATGTATCCACAGTATGCTTATATTTTAATATTTTCAAAGCATGGGTCAAATTGACCCACTCTGGGCATTGTATGTGAACCGAAACTCCGGGCGTCCTAGTGTTAAAGTTTCCTGAAATTTATCTTATAGGTGAGGAAAAACCCCAAAAAAAACCTCACCCAGGAAACTTGTCCCGACCGGGGATCGAACCCGGGACAAGGTAGCTCGCTACCTCGAGACCACAGCGGATGGACACATTATTATTATTATTATTATTATTATTATTATTATTATTATTATTATTATTATTATTATTGTTATTATTATTTATTATTATTTATTATTATTTATTATTATTTATTATTATTATTTATTATTATTAATTATTATTATTATTCATGTTATTATTATTTATAAATATATCTACCCCGTTCGATGGTAGAGTGGAGTGGTCTTAAATGACCCCAAGAATTAAACCGGCGGTAGCATTGTTTCCGAAAGGGTTATCCATGCAGGACAGGGCAAAGGCGATAAGCCAGACATTGGTCGAAAGAGTAACGATCTTTCATCGTAAAAAATACAACCGTCAAGAAACGCGAACACGAGTTCCCCTGAGGTAAAATTTCCCCCATTCGGATCTCCGCGAGGGGCTACTTCAGGGAATCCATAACAAAACTTTAAAAATAGGGAGTTGTGCCTAGGAGTATGGAATGTTAGGACATTATATAGTAGTGAGAGAATAGAAACATTAACGTGGGAATTAAATAAACCTCTCTTGGATATAGTAGCTTTACAGGAAGTTAGATGCCCAGGAAAAGGTAGTCAGAAGGCAGGAAGTTTTATATTATATTATATTGTGAAGGTGTAACGAGACTAGAATTAAGAACTTTTTTTTTTTAGTTCGAAAGGCGGGTCCTCTCATTTATCCGAGATGTTAAGTTTTGTTGGCGATGGGATATCATATATAATTATAAAGGGTGAACGACATGATTTTGTGATAATGTAAGTGGTCCCACAGAAGATAAAGATAATGAGATCAAGGATAATTTCTATGAAAAATAACAATGCGTATTTGTTAGGCTTTCAAGATATCATAAGAAAATTGTCTTAGAAGATTTTAATGCATAAGTAGAACGTTAAGACATATTCAGGACAACAATAGGCAAATCCAGTCTTCATGAAGACAGTAACAGCAATAGGGATGGGTTAGTCGCCTTTGCCAAATTAAAGAATCTTATTGCGAAGAGAACAACATTCCAGCATAAGGATATTCATAATTACACTTGAACATCTCCAGATTGTGAAACGCGAAACCAGATAGTTCATATACAGCAGATAACCGCTGGCATAGTAGCATCGTCGACTTTAAATCAGTTAGGAGGATAAACTGTAATTCGGTCATCATCTCGTCAGGGTGAGAATCAGAGAACGTTTATCGTTTATGAGAGGAACCAACATTAAATTTCTGGAATGTTAATATAAAAATATGGTAACCGAAGAATAAACTGATAAAAACTAGAGAATGGGAGATTATAAAAGGTAGGCCTACTATTAAATTGTCAGCATCAGAAAGCGTAGGTTTTTAAAAAAAGAAGCAAAATAAGTAATGGTTTGATGAGGAATGTGCCGAGCGACATTGCAAGAAAAGAAAGATATAAAAAATGAATTAGTTACAAAAGCCAAATTAAGTAAATTTAGATCGATTGGGTAGCATCTGACGGGAAAAGACTAGTTTTTCAAAAAGTAAAACGACGGAATATTTGAGATGATTAATGATCTCGAAATGAATACAAGAAATTAAATATATCTACAGAACAGGATATTGAAGAGAATAATTTACAGACAGCAGAAAAATTAGTCACAAGCCATGCGCATTAGAAGTTAGAATGGCGAAAGAAAAAATTAAAGATGCATAAAGCAACAGGTTTAAATGAGGCCCAGCAGAGTAGATAAAATCAAGGAGAGAAAGATTTATGGACAAGATATATCAGAAGCTCGGCTGATTGGAAGGAGAGGCTCTTCGAAACAATCAGCTATCGTACGAGTCTATCAGAAAGGCGATAAAACAACTACTGGGGTATCTAATAACTTCATACAAAGTATCCTAACAAATATATTGCTATTCAGACTTACTCCCAATATTGACAACGCAATAGATGATAACTGATATATATTTAGAAGACATAGGTCTACAGTAGATCAGATTTTTAGTATATGACTTATTAAAAAAAAAGAAATAGGAATATAATTACACAGTATATCACTATATGTAAACTTTAAAAAGGCACAGAATTCAATTAAGGGGGGAAAGTTATATAATATCCTGCTGGACTTCCGAATTTCTAAAAATGTAGTTAGACTTAATCGAATGTGTCTTACTGCACAAGGAGTAGTATGCGGGTACGCAAACAGTTTTTTATATATTTTTGTTTATAATTGACAATTTATTAAAGCAAGGACATGCACTATCTCCTCTAGTATTCAATTTTGCACTAGGCCATACCATCAAATATTTAGAGGACAAAGAAGGCTTCCAACTCAATGGTATTAATAAGCATCTTGGTTTATGCTGATGATGTATTATTATTATTATTAATAGTATTATTGTTATTGTTGTATGGGGAATGAAAGACGTGCATGGAAACTTCTTGTAGGAAAGCCAGAAGGAAAACGCCCAGTTGGTAGACCAAGAATGAGGTGGGAGAACAACATTAACTATGATTTGAGGGAAGTAGATTATACAGGGAATGATTGGAAAGCATTAACTCAGGATAGGGATGTATGGAGAGCTTATGTCCGTGCGGCCATGAACCTACGGGTTCGATAGTGCCAGTGAGTAAGTAAGTAAGTAAGTATTGTTATTGTTGTTGTTATTCTTGTTGTTATTATTGTTAATCATCAATGAGATACTAATGGCCATCAAGCACATTCTAATGAGTAGCACTAAGAAATTGGGGATGAAAGTAAACATCAATAAACTAAATATATGGTCACACATACAAATATATTATATAATGAAATGGACAGTTTAATGACAAATGAAGGAAACTTTGAAGAAGTGGTTGAATTCAAATATGTAGGAACAAAAATAGGAACAAAAATTACAAATAGGATTGAGGTGCGAAAAGGATTAAACACAGGTTAAATTCTGGAAATGCATACTATGCATTACCAGGACACTAGTCATCCCAACTTCCCACGAAAGAAAAATCAAACTGAAATATATATAATACTTATTCTTCTAATTTTGTTATATTTATACGAATCATGGACTCTTACTTTAAGGGAAGTAATATATTTGTATGAAATAGTATTTGAGAATAAAGTTATTTGGACCAAAGAGAGAGAAACAGACAGGTGAATGGAGAATACTTTCACAACAGTGAGCTAAGTGATCTATATGGGAAACCAGATGTAATAAGAACAGTTAAAATCATTAACCTACGTTGGGCAGGAAATATGGACGAATTCGGAATGGAAGATGAGCAGGAACCTTCATGTAGGAAAACCACCATAGAGTAAGGTCCGATAAGCGTACCAAGAATGAGTTGACAAAATAATATTATCCATGATTGATTTAGGTAAATTATACTGGGAAATATTGGAAAATATTAGCTCATGTTAGGGATGTATGGAGAACTATGTCCTCTCGACCATGAAGTTATGGGTTAGGTGGTATCAGTAAGTTTATAGTTATTATTATTATTATTATTATTATTATTATTATTATTATTATTATTATTATTATTATTATATATTTTATTTTATAGGTATCGGCCGTAATTGTTTGTAGCTACCATGATTTCATATAGATCGGAGGATCACAGGTTCACATATTGAGCGTGTTGATTTTTTTTGGGTGGGGGAGCAAAAATAAATAGTTCTGAGCCTTCAATGTAATCAATTAAGATTGCAATTTAGACAAATTCCAATTGCCTTCATTCGGAAGGGGAATAAAGTCGCTAGTCCCGTCATAGGCATATGGCATGTAAAAAAACTTAACATCTGAAATAAATAAACTTTATACAAAAAATACATTTCACGCACAGCTTTGAATCACCACGCTGCGCTGCTCCGATGACCTGAAATGTTAATGAGAATCGTTAAAGAAAATATTACTTACTTACTTACTTACTCACTGGCACTATCGAACCCGTAGGTTCATGGCCGCACGGACATAAGCTCTCCATACATCCCTATCCTGAGCTAATGCTTTCCAATCATTCCCTGTATAATCTACTTCCCTCAAATCATAGTTAATGTTATCCTCCCACCTCATTCTTGGTCTACCAACTAGGCGTTTACCTTCTGGCTTTCCTACAAGAAGCTTCCATGCAAGTCTTTCATTCTCCATACGTGCAACATGTCCTGCCCATCGCAGTATACGAGACTTAAATGTTCTTATTATATCTGGCTTCCTATAAAGACCATGTAGTTCATTGTTATGTAGTCTTCTCCATTCACCTGTTTGTTCATCTCTCATTGGTCCAAAAATTTTCCTAAGAACTTTATTCTTAAATACTTGTAATCTCCTTTCCTCTCTTAAAGTAAGAGTCCATGTTTCGCACCCATATAATATAACTGGTAGAATAATAGTTTTATATATTCAGTTTAACGTTTTTTGAAAGGAGTTGGGACATCAAGAGTCTTTGCAATGCATAATAGCATGCATTTCCAGAATTGAGCCTATGTTTAATTTCTTTGTGCATCTCATTCTTATTTGTGATTATTGTTCCTAGGTATTTGAATTCAGACACTTCCTCAAAATTTCTCTCATTTGTCATTAGCTGTCCATTTCCATTATTTAATGAATTTCTACGTGTGACCATATATTTAGTTTTATTGATATTTACTTCCAGTCCTAATTCCTTAGTGTTACTCAATAGTGTGTGCGTGTTGTCCTTTAGTATCTCCTCGCTATCGGCCAACAACACTACATCATCAGCATAAACTAACAGCTTATTAATACCATTGAGTAGTAAGCCTTCCTCATTCTCTAAAGATTTAATGGCATGCTCTAGTACAAAATTAAATAGTAGAGGAGATAGTGCATCTCCTTGCTTCAACCCATTCTGGATTTCAAAAGTGTCCGAAAACTGTTTGCCTACACGCGCCCTACTCTTTGTGCCATTTAGACACATTCGTATAAGTCTAACTAACTTTTTAGGAATTCCGAACTCCAGCAGGATACTATATAACTTCTCCCTCTTAATTGAATCATATGCTTTTTTGAAGTCTACATATAGTTGATGTACAGAACCATTATATTCCCATTTCTTTTCTAAAATGTCTTATACTAAAAATCTGATCTGTTGTAGACCTGTTTCTTCTAAATGCACATTGATGATCTCCTAGAATGTCATCAATATAGGGAGTAAGTCTGCTTACTAATATATTTGTTAGAATTTTGTACGAAGTTGAAAGTAATGAGATGCCCCTGTAGTTGTTGCAATCAGTTTTATCTCCTTTCTTATAAATTGGTACGATAATTGATTCCTTCCATTCATCTGGAAGAGCTTCTTTTTCCCAAATCATACTAAGCAACCAGCGTATCTTGTCCATCAATTTTTCTCCCCCTGATTTTATCAGAGACTAATTCTGTGGAAATAAATTAACTACAGTATTAAAATAAAAAAAAACTTACGGTGCAGTAAAGTTGAGGTAATAAAGAGAAGATGGCCCTATAGGCCTACGATATTTTCTCCGGCCGCACGAAACCGCTGCCAGTGATATGTTTTAATTAAAATATTTGAATCTCTCTATATTTCTAGACCTGGTAGGAGCGTTAATAACTTTTTAATTATGTTAAACATTGAAGAAGAGCTAGCAAGATTTAGTAAACGGTGTATGAGAACCGAAGAGTCAGGTATACTAGTCTACTGTACCTGGCGCCTATTTGGATCAGTTATTTCAGAAACCGGACTTCTCCAATTTTTTTGTGGTTTTAAATTAAGTATACATATGATATCTTCAAAGAAAGATCTATATATTGTGACAGATACCTTACTTCTGTTGCCTTTTTATGTACTCTGTATTGTGACATACGATTTTATATTTCATGCAGAAGCAGAACTTCCCCCGGAGATGTCCGGTTTCTGCTTGAAATGCACTAGCTGCTTCTCTACAGTGAGAGTCACGGTTGAAGTCATATGAAGGCGGGCTGTGTTGAATCTGTTTCTTCAGAAAATAACCACTTTAATGGATATTTTTAACACGTGCAAGAACTTCATTAAAGTAGTCATTTTCTACAGAAACAGCTTAAACATAGTCCGCTTCCATATGCCTTAAACTATGGTACCCACTATACAGTAATTGTAACGCATTTGACTTCACACTCAATACTCAACTTAAAGGGGCCTAAATTATGAGCTCTCCTGTACATAGTTTGTTAAATAATAACACTGGACAACAAATTTCAAACTTTTTTTTTGCACTCAAATGAAAATAGGTGATTATAAATATTTAACCTATGCTGAATTCAGATCTGCAATCCAAAATGTTCTATCACGTGCTATTTTTGCAGAAAATGTGATTGAAAATGTCCATACAAATCCAGAAAAAAATATCGAACATATCTAATTTCAGTATTCTGGTAATTCCTTATGTTATTTTTGTAAATTCTAGGATTATTAAGAAGGAATTGTATAGATTAAATAACTTTCGGGAAGACTTAGTCACAAATTTTCTGATTGATCATACAAATAAGTATAGAAATATAGAAAAAAGTTTTATTTTACTAACATTCTAAAAAGATTTTCTGGAACATTTTTGCTTTGTGGACAGCATCAGGAAAACATCCCTTATTATCTGCCAACAATAGTCATCTAACATGCCATTGTCATCTACATATTCTTTCCATGACAGATATATCTTTATGAAAACGTTCTCCGTGTTCATCGCTGACGGCCCCCAGGTTGGGAGGAAAGAAGTCCAGATGGGAATGTAGGAAATGTATTTTCAATAACATATTACACCCCAAGTTTTTATGTCTTTAAGCACGTTCTCAATAATTTCTTGGTAGTTTTCGGCCCTTACATTTCCCACAAAATTAGCACACACTGTCTTGAATCCTCTAGCATGTCATCAAACTTCTTGTCTTGAATCATTTCACGAATTTGTGGGCCAATAAAAATACCTTCCTTCAATTTACCTTCACTAACTCTTGGAATTGTTTTCTTTCAAATACAAAAAAACTTTTACCATTTTTGTTTAGAGCCTTAACAAAATGTTTCATTAAACCTAGCTTTAGAAGTGGCAGCAATATGTTTTCCTTCTTAACTAACGGTTGGTGTTTAATACTCTTGTCCCCTGGTAGCAAAGCATCCCTTAGAAGCCACTCTCTTACTACATGATGTTTTTGTTTAGCTCTATTGTCGCACTCGCATAAAACAACAAAACTTGGTAAAACCACTCTGCATTCCAAGGCGTATCACTATAACTTTAAGATCTCCACATATTTTCCATTCATATTTTGTATAGTTAACAGTTTTTAAAAGCAAATTTATATTCTCGTACGTTTCATTCTTATGAATAGTATGAGCAAGAGGTATAGGCACAGAATGGTAAACATTACAATTATGTAACAACACGGCCTTTAAACTTAACTTGGAAGAATCTATGAAAAGGTGCCATTCTTGTGGATTGCAAATTTTATCGCTCAATTGATCCATTAGTCCATCAAAATCATTACAACTGACAAGTTCATTCACAGAGTGCTCACGTTTCCTATAAGTTGATATTTTGACATTGAGCTCAAACAAATACCAGTACTGTAACTGTAACAGAGAGCCTAAGAGTTTCGACTGAATTTGTTGATTTGAGTTCCGTAAGAAGATAAAATATATTTTTAAATTACTGCTTTGCACTCTGCTTCAACAATACAAGTGGGGAGATTAAGAGACCCTAATAAAATAAATTGTGTAAACATATAATCTGCTACATCATACAATCGACCATGCCTTTTATAGAGCTCATAAATTGAAACAGACAACCCAATAGGCTGGAATTGTTTATTTCCCAGTAATAAATTAATGTGTTGTTATATGTTCCTTCTTCATGAACAAGGATTCAATAGATTATGTATAAAATAGCCCGTTACTTTGTGCTCGGTCGGGCCGCTAATATGATCATAAATCGGCGATTACTTCAAAACCGTAGGTGATAACGAAAAACGGATTTCTGTTTAGAAATCAACGTATAAAAATACGTTAGAAATATATAATTTTTGCCAGGTGCAATTTTCAGTGTTGTCCAGTGTAATTTTTAAACAAAGAATTCATAATTTTAATATTGCTACTTTCGTTCATCTTTTATTCCTAATCGTTAGTTATTTAAACTGTTTAACCTTGTAAATTCTATTGTCTGCTTTATTAGATGCATCCGGTTGTCTGCTCAAGTGAGGCGATGGAGTAAGTGATAAATTTCATGGGCGTTTCCTGCCCGTAAACTGTCAGTTTTTGATTTCTGAATTTCATTTATTTTACCATGGTTATAGTAATTCCTGTCTGCCACTACAAAATTCTTAATAACAAGATGTTTTTCAATTCAAACAAAATTTGAGAGAACGATAAAACAATTTTAGAGGATACTTGCGATATACTACCAAAATTGATAAATAATTTCGTTATTAATTTATTTAACAAATCTCATAAGCGTCTAAAATCAAATATCCTTATGAATGGATCAACAAAATGCGTTCAATTTTGTTAAATAGTATGTTACTAATAGAATAAAAATTCCGGGTTCAACAGGTTAGGGATTGCGATGTAAAAAATTAACTCCATCCGATTATCAAACTTGCTTCTATACGTTGGCCTATTTAAAATTATATTTCAAATATACCTCATGTATAATAAAATTTAATTAACATTTAAATTTTTTATAAATTTCTTCAGACCATATCTTTCCAGTTAGACTTATTTGTGACTATTCTAGTAGTCGTAGCCCGGTGATATAATTCATAGTGCCTTGATACAGAGAGCTAGTTCGAGACATCATGCGGGAAGAACTTTTATGATAAAATTTCGGAGGTCGACGCCCATCTAGCATAATTACGATAAGCAGCAGGTCGAGGTTAAGAAATTCTGCTGTAACAGTTGGATGTCCCCACATCTCACCCCTATGCTAGCTGGATGATCGTCCCCCTGTGTCTGTCACTTGAAGGAGAATGTACGATCGATGTGGTCTGAATTCCTGAATCAGTGATACTTTTTAATTGGACGTCTTGAATTGTATATCTTCTTCTTATATTCTCCTACTTCAAAACATATCTGACCATTATTTTCTTGTCTTCCTGGATGTGTTCTTTCCTTACGCCTACAGTTCACTATTCTTCTTGGGATCCTCTTTTTCAGCATTTTATCAACATATTATCCATTCATATCAGTAGTTTTTATTTTTTTCTTTCCAAAGAATTTATTTCTAGCTCTTCTCTTCTTTTTTATTTTATATTTTGTCTAAAAGGGTATATCCTTTTACTGTTCTTAAAAATTTCATTTCGGCAGCCTGTATGTTTTTATCAGCTATGTTCAGATCCATAGAGAAAAGCAGGCACGGTCATATTACTTTATGTAACTTCATTCGTATTTATTTTATATTTTCAGTTTTTAGACTTCTGTTCATAGTACAACATACTTGTTAGAACATGGGTGATATATATTTAAAATAATGTTCATATTTATAACTGACGTATGTTCCTAAGTATTTAAAATCCGTGTCTCGTTCTGATAAAATATAATTAATTGCAAATTGGTTCTAACAGTATATTTACCTTAGAAGGCCATTGTTTTTATTTCATTTTTCAACATTTTAAAATTATAATTTTCACATAAATCCTGTAACATAGACACTGCTTTTGCAGCTAGTCTTCAGTTTTACTTATAATTATCTGGTCATCCGCAAGCATAAATTTGGTGCAATGAAAACTCATCCGTTAATTTTAAATTCCATTTCTCTAATCAAATCATCTATATAAATTGTGTCCACCGCTGTGGTCTCGAAGTAGCGTGCTGCCTTGTCACGCAGCGGACCCGGGTTCGATTCCCGGTCGGGACAGGCGCCTGGGTGAAGTTTTTTTTCGGGATTTTTCCTCACCTGTAAGATAAATGTCAGGAAGCTTAGGGCCCAACGGTCCTCGAAAATCATCCGGCCATCATCATCATCCTTATCACTATCATCATCATCATCCTTCACCGTTGTGGAAAGCAACGGGATGCTACCACACCTATAATTCCCTAGAAAAACTGCAAAGCATAGCAGTGAAAGACCTGCCCTCGGGCAGAATTACTATGGATGGATGGATAGATATAAATTGTAAACAAAATAGGAGACGAACTACAACTCTGTCTTGATTTACTTGAATATGCATCCGTTTGCTATATCTTCCATTTCCAGCATGTATGCTGATTGTTGTACCTTTATATATACACTTCAGTACTTTTATTAGATGATTCGGATAGACTATACTTTTCGTGTCATGATTTCCCATAGTTTTTCCCCCTATTTACATGGTCAAACTCTTTTTCTTAATTAATAAAAGCTATATGAGTTTCGAGGTTAAATTCCCTTGTCTTTTCTATTGTCTGTTTAATTGTAAAAGTGGCATACGTACAGAATCATATTTCCTCAAATATTCTGTTCTTCTAATAAGAGAACATCTGTAGCAGCTCTTAATCTTTTTTTTTTATTTAATGTTCTTTCATATATTTTATATCTTGTATTTAAAATACTTACTCCTCTATATTTTTTTCATCTAATTCTAGCACTTTTTTAATATAAACATATCTTGGGGATGAGACCATGATCTTGGAATCTGACATCCATTCCAACATCTACCAATTAAATTCAGAAGTCTTTGATGAAGTGCCCGTCCATCATATTTCCATAATTCTGCATTTATTTGATGCTCTCCTGTAGCCTTCTTATTCTTCATTTCTTTTAATCTTGTTTCTAATTCCTCTAAATTAATGGATTTTACATTTCCCTTAATAAGTTTATCATTTTCTTCTTCCTCTTCTTCTTCTTGTTCCGGAGAATTATTAAAGCACAAGTCTCTATAATATTGTATCCATTGTTTTTCTGTGATTACATTTAGGCCCTATATTTGCTACATATCTTTCTTCGCCATTTAGATGCTTATGCACTTTATAGGCCACCATTTGTCTCCCATGCCATGTATATCATCTTCGCCAGTGCAGTGTTAGTACTCTTGATGAGCTTTCCTTACAATATTTTTCGCTTCATTCTTTTTTTCTTTATATATATCTTCCTTCATCCATTTGTTGTTGTAAAGGTTGTAGATGAGCTAATGCTTTGTCTTTTATTCATTTGTTGTTTCACCATTCCACATCCTTATTTTTTCTTACGATATTTTTTTTTTGCCAAACATTTAATTGCCTACAGTTTTTTACAGCTTGTATAATATTACCTCACTCCTCATTAGCATCTTGGCTTATTTATTGTTATTGAAGGTAAGCAGATAACCTAATTTTGAATAAAGTTTTTACATTCTCTTCTTGTAATAGGTATACTTTAAACACTTTTTACTTTAAAATATATAGGCCTACCTATATGTAGGCCTATATATTTTATATAAAATTATTTTTGTTCACTTGATAGTGAAACATTTCTGTTGGGCTTCATTAATATTTAGAATTATTTTATTGGCTTTGTTTTCCGAAAATAAAGTAGTTTTGTAATGATATTCCGAAAAACACAGCTTGTGTTCCAGAGTGCGGATTAGAGAATCCATTCCTGTTTGTATAATTTGGCAGCAACGTAAGTGTAGAAAATGAAGCGATTGAAAACGACGGAAATAATTTAAAGCACGAAGTGTAAAATTAAACAGATAACTCTTCAAATACCCTCTGTTCAACTTTTATCCCTAAGGAATAATAACATTTGTCCATTATTACCTCATTTGTTTGTTATATTTTGTGAAAGTTCTGGCCTGTTAATTTACATTCGTGTTGGAAACCATATCTCTCAGGAATATATTCCCCAACTCTATTGTGACATGATTTGGTTAGTTCAATTTAGAATATCAGCGCTTAACCATATGAAATCTTCTACTAAACTAACCAGAAGTTCTGATCTCCATACCACTCCATTTTGGAATCCTAGAATTTGTTCTATTCACCGATAAAATAAATATTATTTTTATTTAACTTATTAGAATTAATTAAAATTCGTGTCACAACTTCGCAGAACAAGGATCAGATGAAGTGTTTGTTGTTACAGCTTAGCAGAAAACAGTTCAGAGAGTTACGCGGTTAGCGTGTCGCAATCCTTCAAGCTAATTTCACTTTTAACCGGATTTCGCTACTTACAGTATCATACAAAGTATTTACTCAATTATCCTCATGATACTAGTACCAGATGCTATACCAGAAAAAATTAATCTGCAGTACAGCCGGGAATGGAACGCAAGTCTCCTGGGATGTTAGCCAGAATTGAATACTAACCGTTACACAAGAGAGAGGATCAGGTATTGTATTATATGAAGTTAAAAAAGTATATGTTACATATTATTACCAATAAAACCCAATCACCAAACAAAAACAGTTAAAAGGCGTCAATGCGTTTCGATAGCTAAACTATCATTACCCAGACATGATAATTATGGCTTAGTTACTGAAACGCGTTGACACCCTTTAAATGTTTTTGTTTGGTGATTGGTTTTATTGATAATAATGTGTAATATATTTTATCATAACCAAGAAGATCTGGTATGTTAATATATTAAAAAGTTATATTTGCATAATATGTCTGCTGTAATTGTATAATATTGTGAGATTGATACGCTTATGTTACTAAACTGAACTCCATGGCGCGAGAAGCCTACAAGGCTCTTAGCCTACCAGCCGGCTGACTCACATCCACATGTGTTAATCACGGAGGTAGAGGGTTGACATGTGGTCAGCATGTCGAGACCTCCAGCCGCTATATCTGGTTTTCACAACCTGGAGCAGCTACTTATTGTAGTTATCCAATTGCCTCATGATGCTGGGTAAGCACCGGTCCTACACTGGCCGAAATTCTATGAGAACATTTCTTCCCCCATGGTAACTCGAACCAGCGCAAGTCCCGTAGTTCTGCGCCAAGGCACAGGCGTAGCTCTGCCACTCGGCTACTGCGCGGGACGCTTATATTAATAAGGTACACAATTTAGAATTATAATATAAAATTATATACCTTTGTGGTTCGTCTCCTCAACCGTTGAAATATCAAGTCACTGTAGACCTTTTGGGAGTAGTCCCATCATCAGCAGAAGTACGTCTGCATCCACCGATTCGAATGTAAAACTGGCTGGTCCGTTATAAATTTAAAGAGTGGGTTTGAAGTACAAATTACTTCAACCAAATAAACAAAGTAATGATAACAATAACAAAACAAAACTACTTCCAATCCTATAATCAACTTTTCATCCAGGAGCGCCACATCCGGGATTATGGCAAAAATCTTTCTTCAAGATTTAGAAAACAAACACTTAAAAAACTAATAATCATGTTTGATATAAAATTGATAATAAGGTATGTTGATGACATTCTAATAGTCTACGACGATGAAAATAGAAAAGAAAATTAAATATCGCAAGAACTAAATAATATTCATACAAATTTGACTTTCACTGAAGAAATAGAAGTTAACAACAGTATCAATTATTTGGATATCACTAAAACGAACCTAAAAGGTATATAATTTTATATTATAATTTTAATTTGTGAATAACACCTCAACTGAGTTTATAATGATTCTTAATAATGATGATTACTAAGGTAGTCTGACATTCCTCGACAAAACAAGAAAAGAATACATAGGCCCTACTTATATGCTATGATTGTGAGATTTTCATAAACGTTTAGGGCCGATATATGAGTATACAGTACAATGTTGTTTAATTCTCTTAATGGGTACCATTATGGTCTATAAAGCAAAAATACTGATTACTTACAAATACAAGATTATAAAAACATAGCATATTTAAATGACTCGCCGTAAAGTTGTTCTATCACTGATATTTTTATATGCTTCGAATTCAAACCGCCCAATAAACCATAATAAGTAATGCTTCCATCATTGAATTTTTAAACAATGCCTCCAGGTTACCTTTATGACATTTCTGGTATTCTCTCCTGATATGACAGAATTGCAACCCACTTCTTAAATTGGAGCGCCTGGAAGGGGAGTTACGTTACCCCGATGATATGA
The DNA here is from genome assembly GCA_030220185.1 of Diploptera punctata. Taxonomy (NCBI): domain Eukaryota; kingdom Metazoa; phylum Arthropoda; class Insecta; order Blattodea; family Blaberidae; genus Diploptera; species Diploptera punctata. The sequence continues at coordinate 132,546 of JASPKZ010007335.1, read as the reverse complement.
CAGTTGATGAATGATAATGAAGCGCCAGAACATTCCCAAAACCTAAACTTAACATAAATCGAGACCATGGGCGACCACATGAATAATCCCCTTTAAAGAAAAAAAATCCTGTGGTCTAACTGAAAACCGAACCCAGTACCTCATGAACTATAGTCACAACATCTCGTAACTACATTCATTGAGCACTGCATTTAGAATTAAGAAATTAAGACAGAATTTAAATCAAAATTGCTAATAGATTTGAAGTACTGGAATCTTCAGATGACAATGTGGCAAACGAAGAAGAAACTGATATAAATAAAGAATGGGAGGCTATAAGAGATACTATTAAATTGTCAGCATCAGAAAGCATTGGTTGTTTAAAAAAGAGGCAAAACAAGAAATGGTTTGATGAGGAATGTGCCGACATTGTAAAGAAAAGAAAGCTAGCAAAAATGAAATGGTTACACGAGCCAAATGAGGTAAATTTAGAGCAATTGGGTAGTGTTAGACGGGAAACCACCAAGTTACTAAAGAGTAAAAAGAGGGAATATTTGAGAGAGAAGATTAATGATCTTGAAATGAATGCAAAAACTAGGAACATTAGAGAATTATATCAGGGAATTAGTATAGAGAAGAAAGGGTTTCAGGCTAGAACAAACATAATTCGGAATGAAAATGGGGATATGATTGCAGATTCCAAGAGTATATTAAATAGATGGAAAAGTTATTTTAATCAGCTATTAAATGTACATAGAGAACAGGACATTGAGGAGAATAACTTACAGACAGCAGAAATGCTAGTCGCAGAGCCAAGTACATTAGAGGTTGAAATGGCAATTGAAAAATTGAAGATATATAAAGCATCAGGTTCAGATGAGATCCCAGCAGAACTGATAAAATCAGGGGGAGAAAAATTGATCGACAAGATACGCTGTTTGCTTAGTATGATTTGGAAAAAAGAAGCTCTTCCAGATGAATGGAAGGAATCAATTATCGTACCAATTTATAAGAAAGGAGATAAAACTGATTGCAACAACTATAGGGGCATCTCATTACTTTCAACTTCGTACAAAATTCTAACAAATATATTAGTAAGCAGACTTACTCCCTATATTGATGACATTCTAGGAGATCATCAATGTGCATTTAGAAGAAACAGGTCTACAACAGATCAGATTTTTAGTATAAGACAGATTTTAGAAAAGAAATGGGAATATAATGGTACTGTACATCAACTATACGTAGACTTCCAAAAAGCATATGATTCAATTAAGAGGGAGAAGTTATATAGTATCCTGCTGGAGTTCGGAATTCCTAAAAAGTTAGTTAGACTTATACGAATGTGTCTAAATGGCTCAACGAGTAGGGTGCGTGTAGGCAAACAGTTTTCAGACACTTTTGAAATCCAGAATGGGTTGAAGCAAGGAGATGCACTATCTCCTCTACTATTTAATTTTGTACTAGAGCATGCCATTAAATCTTTAGAGAATGAGGAAGGCTTACAACTGAATGGTATTAATAAGCTGTTAGTTTATGCTGATGATGTAGTACTACTGGCCGATAGCGAGGAGATACTAAAGGCCAACACGCACACACTATTGAGTAACACTAAGAAATTAGGACTGGAAGTAAATATCAGTAAAACTAAATATATGGTCACACGTAGAAATACATTATATAATGGAAATGGACAGCTAATGACAAATGAGGGAAATTTTGAGGAATTGGCTGAATTCAAATACCTAGGAACAATAATCACAAATAGGAATGAGATGCACAAAGAAATTAAACATAGGCTCAATTCTGGAAATGCATGCTATTATGCATTGCAGAGACTTTTGATGTCCCAACTCCTTTCAAAAAACGTTAAGCTGAAAATATATAAAACTATTATTCTACCAGTTATATTATATGGGTGCGAAACATGGACTCTTACTTTAAGGGAGGAAAGGAGATTACGAGTATTTGAGAATAAAGTTCTTAGGAAAATTTTTGGACCAAAGAGAGATGAACAGACAGGTGAATGGAGAAGACTACATAACAATGAACTACATGGTCTTTATAGGAAGCCAGATATAATAAGAACAGTTAAGTCTCGTAGACTGCGATGGGCAGGACATGTTGCGCGTATGGGGAATGAAAGACGTGCATGGAAACTTCTTGTAGGAAAGCCAGAAGGAAAACGCCCAGTTGGTAGACCAAGAATGAGGTGGGAGAACAACATTAACTATGATTTGAGGGAAGTAGATTATACAGGGAATGATTGGAAAGCATTAGCTCAGGATAGGGATGTATGGAGAGCTTATGTCCGTGCGGCCATGAACCTACGGGTTCGATAGTGCCAGTGAGTAAGTAAGTAAGTAAGTAAGGCTTATGACTATTCAAGAATAAAGTGCGTAGGAAAATGTTTGGAACAAACAGAAAAATTGGAGAAAAAACTACATAACAATGTAACATATTGGAAACTATATACAATAAGAATAGTAAAAGTATCTTGAACTGCATATGGCACGAATGGGGAATGAAAAATGTGTATAGAAACTTCTTGTAGAAAAACCAGAGGTAGTTAACCCAAAAATGAGGCGGGAGAATAACATTAACCATGGTTTGATGTAGGTGAATTATACAAGGAATCATTGAAAAATATTACCTCAGGATAGAGATATGAATAGCTTGTGACTGCGTGGTCATGATCCTCGGGGTTCGATACTGTCAATGAGTTAAACTCAATATTTCTTAACTAGAATTCAAATTATGACCATGCATGTATGTGAATCTCCTAATGTTCTTTAGAGTCATAATAAACACTGATAGTGATACCTAAACCTGTAGTTACATTACATTATTATTATTATTATTATTATTATTATTATTATTACTAGTAGTAGTATTATTATGTTATTTATTATTATTACTATTATTAAATGGGGACTAAATATAAACATTAAGAAAACTAAATATCTGTGTATAGGAGAAGAAATGGAAAATATAAATTTCAACAATGGAGAAGAACTAAAACTTAATATTGAATGCACTTACTTAGGAACAAAATTAGACCATTCAGGCGATAACACAGTGGAAATTAAAAATAGAATCGTTCAAACAAAAAAAACAAGCAATAAATGCTTTAAACTCTGTTTGGTGGAGCAAAAATATTTCAAAAAATAGAAAATTACAAATATATCAAACCATAATTCAGAGCATTTTAACATATGGTGCTGAAGTCTGGCAAATTCCTGCCAGGGAAACAAAAATAATTTTAAGTAGAGAAATGGATGTTTTAAGAAGATCAGCTGGAAAATCTAGAATGGATAGAATACAAAATAAAGAAATAAGGGAAATTATGGGTGTAGAAGAGAAGCCGGACATCATAGACATTTATAGAAAAGAAAATATTACAATGGTATGGCCATGTCAAAAGAATGCCAGAGCAAAGATTGCCTAAAATTATTATGGAATGGATCCCAATGGATAGGAGGAAGAGGAGGAAGACCGAAGAAAACTAGGATAGAAGGGGTAGAGCAGCTATGAATATCAGAGGATTGGAGGAAGATCAATGGATGGACAGAGAGGAATGGCGTTTAGTTTCCGGAAGACGGCGGCAGCTGCCATGATACCGGATGATGATGATGGTGATAATGATTATTATTATTATTATTATTATTATTATTATTATTATTATTATTATTATTATTATTATTATTATGCAAGTGGCGTTGTTTCTCTGTTCCCAATTTCCATTTCCTTCTGTCTGAGCGATCCTTGACTTCCAATCTCCTTCCCTTCTTGCCAATTTACATAACAGTATTAATAAAAACAATTAGCCAATTCCTAATTCTTACAAGGTAACTGTCAATCATTACATGCCAAAACCTACCTTGAAATTTCTCCCAGAGAAGTGTTATGATGTACCAAGGCCGTGTCCAAAAAAAAAAAAAAACTATCTGCCTTTATTACTACAATACACAGAAATCGAAGTCAGGATCCAGCAATGTCAATCCGCTGTGCGGAGCAGACAGATTCCCTGCTTGACTTAGAGCGGACTGGAGTGAGATGGGTGTAGCGCGGGTTATCCAATCCATCAATTAAGGAGATTATTACTTCCATTTAGTTTAGTTGAGAGATTTGGCGCTTGATTTTAGTACCTTGCAAATAAAATCGGTAGATTGTTTTTGAACACGGCCTTGGTATATCACAACAGTTCTCGGGGAGAAATTTGAAGGTTGGTTTCGGTATGCAATGGAGCACAGTTCCTTGTTAGCTCAGTCTTTATTCCCTTTATCAGTCCCTTTGAGGGATGTTTTCTTGAAAACAAATCTTGAGATAGTATGTCTCAAAGGAAATTATGTTGTCTGTTTAAAACAGATAAAATGTGATGCGCTGTTTCTACACTGTTATAGAGGCAGTGACATTATAATACTACTATCTGACATACAGGATCCACTTGATAGCAAATGGAGAACTTGTTTGCTGTCAGCAGTATCTCACGTTACTGCATAACACCTTCATTACGTCATTATAAAGTTATTTAAAACAATAAGCTGATATTAAAACTGGTAAGTGAAAGAAACAAGTATTTGAGAATAAAGTTCTTGGGAAATTTTTTGGGCCAAAAAAAGAGATTAACAGACAGGTGAATGGATAAAACTATACATAATAGTGAGCTACACGATATTATAGGAATCCAGATATAAAAAGAACAGTTAAGTCTCGTAGACTGCGATGGGCAGAACATGTGGCACGCATGGGGGATGAAAGACGTGCATAGAAGCTTCTTGTAGAAAAACTAGAGGGGGAACTCCAGTTGGTAGACCAAGAATGAGATGGGAGAATAACATTATCCATGATTTGAGGGAGTTGGCTTATAGAGGAGATGATTGGAAAGCATTGGCTCAGGATAGGGATGTATAGAGAGCTTATGTACGCGCAGCCATGAACCTACGGGTTCGATAGAGCCAGTGAGTTAGTTAGTTAACAGGTTGTGTAAAATTATAAAACAGGATAGTTTTAAGGAAGTAAATATTTGAACGGAATGTTTGCCTACTGTTCTATACAAACAGTAGGTAATGAACATGTTATTAGCGATATAAATCTTACACCTATAAGAGAAAAATAGGTTTTATTTTATTTTTAAAATTCTCAAGTTTCAGCTAAAAATTACGAATCATATAATTTTAAAACAATTTAAAAAATTACATAGCGTAAGAATATTGTTGCTTGTTATTGTTTCATAAAGCGGATGAATAAATGGAACTTTACGTTACAATATAACCTAATATCCGCAAAACTGACGTAACTTTCACTGAATAAATCGTCACAAAATTAATAATATTATGTTACAAGTAAACAAGCAAAATAAACCAATAGAAGTTATATGGATACTTAAGTTCATATCAGTAGGCCTACTTATTTAATTATAATGTGTTAGTGTTATATAATGTACAGTGTTTTGGATTACACTTGGTACAGAAAGTCTGGCTGATTGTTTTCATTAATGATTAATTACGAAACTGTCCACCGCTGTGGTGTCGAGGTAGCGTACTGCCTTGTCACGCAGCGGGCCCGGGTTCGATCCGCGGTCGGGACAGTTTCCTGGGTGAGGTTTTTATCGGGGTTTTTCCTCACCAGTAAGACAAATGTCAGGAAACTTTAAAGCCCAAACGGTCCCCGAACATCATATGGCCATCGCAATCATCATCATTCATATTCATCTTAGATTAAGCTTAGGATTAAGGAGACTTCTGGCGCACCACTGTCATCATCATCATCATCACCCATCATATCATCGAGGCAACGTAACCCTGCCTTCCAGGCTCCCCAACCTCAGAAGTGGGTTACAGTTACGCCAATGCCAAGAGAGAATACCTACCATAAGGACAAACTTGGTGCATTAAAAAAATTAATTACGAAACTAGTAGGGATAGCAATTTGCTGTTTTCTTCATTGCAATTAGTTATTAAATGCGTTTATTTTATGTATTATGGCTTCTAGAATTAGCCCTAGTTCTCTCCATGTAATTCGTATCATATAGATAATGATACTCTCTGTTCCTTACTTTCAATTCTTGATTCTTTGTCACTTCACAATTTGTGTACACTTTATCGTTATCGTAAATCCACATGAATAAATCTAATTGCGTAATATCGTGTGAAAGGGGGCCAGAGCGTGTGTCCATAACGACCAATCCACCTAACATTGAAATGCATATTCAAGAATTACGAACACTGTAGGCTCAGTTGATCCCGCACCGTACCAGAGCGGTTTTAAGAACTGTGCCTTGGTACAAAGATACGGGACTTGCGCTGGTTCGAGTCCCCATAGGAAAGGACATTTCTCATAAAATTTCGGCCAGTGTGGAACAGTGCCCGTCGCGAGGAATTTGGGTAGCTACAATAAGCAGCGGCTCCAGGTTGATAAAACCAGCTACAACGGCTAGGAAATCCGAGATGATGACCATATGTCAGCCCTATGCTGGCTTAATAATCTTCCATCTCTGTGATTAACACATATGGATGTGAGGCCAGCAGCCGGATGGTGGGCCAAGGGCCTTCTAGGCTTGTCGCCCCATTGATTCAGAAGTCTCAGTGGTCGATACATCAATTTGCTAGAAAATTATGTTGGAAAATTTCCTATAAAAAACAAACTTGAGCTATCAAAAAACATAAAACTACCAGTGTATATAAAGTTTAGTTTATGAAATTAGTAGGAATCATGCTCTACATAAGTATGGATCAATGACGAATTAAACATTAACTTTTTGAGTTAATAATTACAATGCAGAAACCCGCAAGTTACCATAAGTAATGCCACGAGTGATTTCCAAATTATCGATAAATTCACGACTCACGAAGTGAGGAGTGAATTTATTTAGAGAATTTGGAAATCAAGAGTGCCATTTGTTACGACTATTTAACGAATAAAATTAAGCTGTTTACTAAAAATTAATGATTTGAATATAGTTACCGGTGTTTTAAAATATTTATATACTTACTCACTGGCACTATCGAACCCGTAGTTTCATGGCCGCGCGGACATAAGCTCTCCATACATCCCTATCCTGAGCTAATTCTTTCCAATTATTCCCTGTATAATCTACTTCCCTCAAATCACAGTTAATGTTATTCTCCCATCTCATTCTTGGTCTACCAACTGGGCGTTTTCCCTCTGGCTTTCCTACAAGAAGCTTCCATGCAAGTCTTTCATTCCCCATACGTGCAACATGTCCTGCCCATCGCAGTCTACGAGACTTAACTGTTCTTATTATATCTGGCTTCCTATAAAGACAATGTAGTTCATTGTTATGTAGTCTTCTCCATTCACCTGTTTGTTCATCTCTCATTGGTCCAAAAATTTTCCTAAGAACTTTATTCTCAAATACTTGCAATCTCCTTTCCTCCCTTAAAATAAGAGTCCATATAATATAACTGGTAGAATAATGGTTTTATATATTTTCAGTTTAACGTTTTTTGAAAGGAATTGGGACATCAAGAGTCTCTGCAATGCATAATAGCATGCATTTCCAGTATTGAGCATATGTTTAATTCTTTGTGCATCTCATTCCTATTTGTGATTATTGTTCCTAGGTATTTGAATTCAGCAACTTCCTCAAAATTTCCCTCATTTGACATTAGCTGTCCATTTCCATTATTTAATGAATTTCTACGTGTGACCATATATTTAGTTTTATTGATATTTACTTCTAGTCCTAATTCCTTAGTGTTACTCAATAGTGCCTGCATGTTGTCATTTAGTATCTCCTTGCGATCGGCCAATAGTACTACATCATCGGCATAAACTAACAGTTTATTAATACCATTGAGTTGTAAGCCTTCTCCATTCTCTAAAGATTTAATGGCATGCTCTAGTACAAAATTAAATCGTAGAGGAGATACTGCATATCATTGCTTCAACCCATTCTGGATTTCAAAAGTGTCCGAAAACTGTTTGCCTACACGCACCCTACTCTTTTTGCCATTAAGACACATTCTTACGAGTATAAGTCTAACTAACGTTTTAGGAATTCAAAACTCCAGCAGGATACTATATGACTTCTCCCTTTTAATTGAATCATATGCTTTTTTGAAGTCTACATATAGTTGATGTACAGCACCATTATATTCCATTTCTTTTCTAAAATCTGTTTATACTAAAAATCTGATCGTTGTAGATCTGTTTCTTCTAAATGCACATTGATGATCTCCTAGAATGTCATCAATATAGGGATAAGTCTGCTTACTAATATATTTGTAAGAATTTTGTACGAAGTTGAAAGTAATGAGATACCCCTGTAGTTGTTGCAATCAGTTTTATCTCCTTTCTTATAAATTGGTACGATAATTGAATCTTTCCATTCATCTGGAAGAGCTTCTTTTTCCCAAATCATACTAAGCAACCAGCGTATCTTGTCCATCAATTTTTCTCCCCCTGATTTTATCGGTTCTGCTGGGATCTCATCTGAACCTGATGCTTTATACATCTTCAATTTTCAATCGCCATTTCAACCTCTAATGCATTTGGTTCTGTGACTAGCATTTCTGCTGTCTGTAAATTATCCTCCTCAATGTCCTGTTCTGTATGTACATTTAATAGCTGATTAAAGTAACTTTTCCATCGATTTAATATACTCCTTGAATCTGCAATCATTTCCCCATTTTCATTCCGAATTATGTTTGTTCTAGCCTGAAACCCTTTCTTCTCTATACTAATTCCCTGATATAATTCTGTAATGTTCCTATTTTTTGCGTTCATTTCAAGATCATTAATCTTCTCTCTCAAATATTCCCTCTTTTTACTCTTTAGTAACTTGGTGGTTTCCCGTCTAATACTACCCAATTTTATATAATTAATGTAAACGGCGATGTTTGAAAACAAATTGGAAATGTGAGGTTATGTTTATTCATTGCAACTCGATCATATTGTTTATTGCCAAATAGGATCGCAATATTTTAAGAATGCACTCTAGTGGAGAAATAATGAAACACATCAAACTATTATAATCAACATTATAGATTAATCATTTATATTTTGAATAAACAACTCAGTAAAATCACTGAATCTATTCGTTATTTGCTATATCAATGTATTTGTTGGAGAAAAATAATGGTCTAACCTGTTCAGAATATTAACAAAAGGAGGAGCTTTCTTTATCACAAAAGCAGGAGCTGATAAAGAGAAATCGATAAAGAGCGAGGTGAAACACGACTGTCATTGGTGTAAAACAGAATTCATTGAAACGTAATTGGTCATTGACTACCATTTGCGACATGAGTTAAATAGTCATAAGTAATGCCACTAGTGATTTCTAAATTATCGATAAATTCACGACTCACGAAGTGAGGAGTGGATTGATCTACAGAATTTGGAAATCAAGAGTGAAATTTGTTAGGACTTTTTAACGAATAAAATTAAGCTGTTTACTCACAAATCATTATTATAATATCCATTCATCCATCCACCCATCCTAGTAATTCTGCCCGAGGGCAGCTCTTTCACTTTCAATGCTATGCTTTGCAGTTTTACTAGGGAATTATAAGTGTGGTAGCTTCCCGTTGCTTTCCACACCGGTGAAGGAAGATGATGATTGCCGGATGATTTTTGGAGACCGTTAGGCCCTAAGATTCCTGAAATTTCTCTTACAAGTGAGGAAAACTCCGAAGAAACCTCACCCAAGGAGCCTGTCCCGACCGGGAATCGGAGCCGGGCCCGCCGCGTGAAAAGGCAGCATGCTACCTCGAGACCATAGCGGTGGACTATTTAAATATAGTTATTTTAAAATATTTATATATTTAATGTAAATGACGATGTTTGAAAGCAAATGAGAAACGTTTGTTATGCTTCATTTGTTCATCACTGCAACCAGATCATATTATTTATTGCCAAAGGATCGCAATATTGTAAGAATGCATCTAGTGGAGAAAAAATTAAACACATCAAATTGTTTATATCCAACATTATAGGTTATTAATTAATTTCTGATGTCCTATGGTGTAAATTAATTTTTTCTGGACCGTAAATCACTGGGAAATAATACGTTTAAGAAAGTGGAAACAGTTGTTTCTTTTTATTGCGGTATAATCAATCACTACGAATTTTTTTCTATTATATCCCGCAAGCAGTATATGTTTACATTTGTGCACTATATATACAATCTGGTAGCCGTATTTCTTAGAGAGTCAGTCACTACAAAATAATGCTCTAGCCTATTCAGAATGTTAAAAAGGAGGAGCTTTCTTTAATATGATGAACTTTTTTGATAAAATCGAGGTGAAACACGACTGTGATTGGTTGTAAATAAAAATTCATTGAAACGCGATCGGCCATTGACTCACATTTGGGGCATGAATTAAATAGTCTCTAGTAATTTTGTAATATTAGTAATTAATTAAATCAATCCGAGATTTTATACACACGAGTTATTACTTGAACTTTTATTCGTATTTGTCTTGATATAGGCCTAAACATGTTGATAATCCTAAGCAAAAACAGGACTACATTGTAACAAGCAATCAAGAAGTAGAAGAATGGTCGGGGGAAAAGGAATTGCGGCGCGTGAATACCCAAATTCCTCACGATCCTGGGTGATCACTGGTCCCATACTAGCGGAAATTCCTTCCCCCATGTACTCTAACCAGTGCAAGTCCCGTAGCTATGCGCCATCTTACTTAACTGTTCACCTCTGAATCTTGCCTTAACCACTCGGCTGTGGGTCTCATTCATCCGAAAATCGTACTTACGAACATTTTTTTAGTTACTCTGATATCTTAATAAAAAGCATTGTTAAAGGACATTGCAATATACTATATCACTAATGTTAAATCCTGCTCAAAACGTTATCCGTAGAAAAAATGAGGAACATAACATGAAAGTGTCAACTGTAATTTAATACTGTACATGATGTTTATAGATATTCATGTTTTCCTTGTGTAAATACTAAATTGTATAGCAACATATACTTTTACAGCATTTTAACATAAATTAAAAAGATAACACTGGGGAACAGTGATTTTGGTGCCTTAATGTTTTCACCTATTTATGGGTATATTTGGGTCACTGATTCCAAAGATGATTTCAGTTTCGTCCTATCAGCTCTAGTTTTTGAGATAGAGTTTATTCAAATTATATACCAGTTCAAAAATACTGGTCCACATATACAACTATATTACTCGCATACAATTAAATACAAAAGAACAAATACTTTATTTTTCATGAAACAACTGTATCTATATAACTACCATAATTTATTTACACATTAGTCTCGTTAGAATCATTAATTTTCCTCCATCAGGTCGCAGAATCCCCGTTTCTGTGATTTCCTCCGATGCAATGATCTTGGACATTCTCGGTGGATGCTCCAACAGTAGTCCGCCATCATATGTATATCCCACCGTCCACGATACCTTTCTTCCATTGTACTTAATTCCTGGTGAAAACGCTCACCCTGTTCCTCACTTACATCTCCAAGATTGTCTGGAAATCGATCCAAATGACTGTGTAGGTAGTGTAATAATTGATGCTCATGTTACAACCTAGTGCACAAAAAGCAGTGAGCATATTCTCCACTAGTTCATCACTATTAGGAGACTTATAGTTTCCAAGGAAATTCTTCACTACCATACAGAACGAAGACCATGCGGCTGCTTCAGTATCATTCATTGAGTCTTGAAATTGATGGTCATTAATAAGTTGGCGGATTTGTGGTCCATCCAATATACCTGCTTTTATTTTTTCCTTACTCAGTGCAGGAAATTTTGTACATATGTAGCCAAAACATGTTCCATCTCTATTCAACGCCTTGATGAACTGTTTCATTAAACCAAGTTTAATATGCAGTGGTGGCAAGATGATGTTGTTTCTGTCAACCAAAGGTTCTGCAACGATGTTTTTTCTCCAACGGTCATGCTTTCTCTAAGAGGCCAATGCCTTCTCACCCAATGTTGATCTTTGGCTCTAGAGTCCCATAAACATATAAAGCATGGGTATTTGGTGTACCCACCTTGTTGTCCTAGAAGAAAATTCACCATCTTGAGATCGACACACATTACCCATTGGTGATCACGGTAAGAGATCTTCTCTAGCACTGTAGCTATTGTATGTTGATTTTCACGCATAGAAACTGAGTGACCAATTGGGATTGACCTGTATATGTTCCCATTATGCAAAAGAACACATTTTAGGCTGCGTTTGGAGCTATCTATAAATAACCGCCATTCACTTGGTGTGTATTTTCTTACACCCAGCTTCATTAACAGTCCTTCAACATTCATACAAAAAACAAATTGATTTTCTACTGTGAAGAATGGCAGGAAGTCTGTTTCTCTTTTGCGATAGAACTGTGACCTTTGTTCCCGGTAACAGACATTGTTTCTCTGCCAGCCTGGAAGCTAACAACTCAGATGACTTCTTTGGAAGACTTAGATCCCTTATGAGGTCGTTCAGTTCCGCTTGACTAAAACCGGATGAAACTGATGAAGGTCCTGGGAAATCGCTGTCATTTCCCTCAGAATAGCTTTCAGTTGAATCATCCTCTTCTTCTGGTGACTCTGGAAGACTGGTAAAAATTGGAACAGGTATCTCCTCTGAATGTGGAACAGGGCGTCTTGCGGAGCGTAGATTGGGATATACCCATCTATTCCGGTTTTTGCTATTGATGCCCTTTACATTGACTGAACAAAAATAGCAGTCATCACTATGGTTAATTTGTTCTCGCCAGATCATTGGTTCCCAAATTTCAAGCATTTCCGTTTTCCCATTTGTCCATTGTCGTAGATGCTCTGTGCACGTTTTACATACAATGTGAGGTGCCCAAGGCTTATCTTGATCTCCCAGTTGTACTTTGAAATAGGCCAAATAAGCTCTTCTTACAAAGTCAGTTATAGGTTTTCTTTGTTGAGTGAATGTGTACTCCCCACAGATGAAACAAAACACATCAGGATTATTCACACATTTTCTTCGTGTTGAAGCCATGTCAGTCTAGAAAAAGGATAAACAATTGTCAAATTAGTAAAATTACATATGCAAACGGCAACAACAACATGAATATAACTTGGATTAAATCAATTAGTATTATGCAAACAATCGATTTACAATGGTGGTACATAAGAGCAGTATCATCAATATCTTGCAAACTAGAGCTGCTGCAACAAAATGGATGACATTTTTGGAATCAGCAGTGCCGAAATACCCAGAATCAGGTGAAAAATTTCAGGCACCAAGAAAAAAATATTTTTTTGTTCCCCAGTGTAATCTATTAAATAAACAATTAGAATAATTAAGTTATTCATACGTAGAAATTGTTAAACATCTCAAGAACATTCGATAAAAAAAATCGTATTCATAGATCGGGAAAGTTAAAGCAGGTTTTTTTAAACATTAACGACAGACTATTTTGAATTCAATTACAAGATAAGTCACATAGATATTTAATAGGAATCCCGAAATCGTACAAATCTGTAAGAAGTTGCTTATGGCTGGAGCTTGCTTATGTGGAATGTTTATACGGGGTCTAATGAAAGAACTTGCGCATTGCGAACAAGGTGAGAGGCACTGATGCGAGAGTGGTGCGGCGCATATTAGCCCAAACTGCATAATGAAGTGACGAATACAAAATGCCAAGGGCTCTGACAAATAATGAGGGGGATGCTGATGATGTCATCATCCGGAAGAGAGGAGATGCTTCATAATAGAGCTACCTGACGTTAATATAAACCAACACATCTCGTGTTTTAAGTGCAATTTTCTACCTCTTTTGGGTTTCTGTAAAACTGTCTGCCCAGTTGAAAACTTCACATTTCGTGGATGGAACACTTGATCTCAATATTTAGTGCTGTTTTCATCTGATTTTTCACTATCTTTACACCACTTTATTTAACTAATTTACCCTTCATACAGTCTACCTAATTTACGTTTCATTTAACCAGTTATTTTATTGAGAATTATTTATCAATGCTACACATGTAATTCATATTATACTTGTTTATAAAGACGGTTTTAGATAAAAATAACATTTTCAGAATTAAAATAATTAATCTTGTGAATCCAACGCTGTGGTCTTGGGGTAAAATCGCTGCTTCGAATACAGCTAGTCCGCTTTCGATCTCCGGTCGGGAAGAATTTCATGAGTGATTTTTTCGAAGTTTCTTCTCACCTATAAGACAAAAGTCACGAATCTTTAAGGCCCAAACGGTCGCCGAACATTATCACGTCATCATAATCAAAATCATATTCGCCGTGTTTGGTATGAATGTGAGAGTGAATGGTGTGTTTCGACTTAAATGTTCATATTGATCTTATCAGCTGATCACTAATTCGAGGAAACCGTCCATGTCCTTGTGTGGTCAAAAAATGTGTGCGATTCGAAGTTTACAATCCCTCTCACGACAGGAGATTGTCTTATTAATCGATACTGCCTATTATAGTTATCTGCAGTTGTGACATCGATATAGTGTTATTTGAAGATCATATTCTGTTCTGATCATCGTAATGGCATCTTCTGCATAATGGAATACATTAAAATTTGTATTCCCCGTCATACATCCAGATAAATTCCTCACACTTTGTATTAATTTATCCACAATTAAATGAAAATAGTATGAAACAGAGTGAGTCTCCTTGTCTGATACCTGTGGAGAACTTTGTTCCATTTGGTATTTTCTCATTTATGAAAATATGTGGAATATTTTTGTCACTATGTCCATATTCAGTCCTTGAATTAATTTAGCAGTTCTCTTAGAATTTAGTTTTCTATTAAATTTAAATTATATATTTCAGTCGGACTCGGTCGAATGCTTTTGGAAAATCAATAAAACATAAATAAACATGATTTCTATATCCAGTCTCTTTTTGGACTAACTGTCATAGGCCTAATATAAAAATAGCATGAATTGTGCCTCTGTTTTTTTGTAACCTTGTTAGTCTTTCTTTATTTCAACATATTCTTGGATTCCCTTATTATTTTACTGAACAACTTTTGTACAGATGATAAAGTGATCCCTCTACAATTGTCTTGGTCTTGTTTATTTTTTTTTTTTTTTTTGCCTTGTAAGCCCATGTTTCCATTAACAGAGATTTAGGCGCTCTCCCCCTACAGGGAAGAATTTGAACCATACTAATTTAGTTACACTTGTTTTCGCATAGATGTCATTTGAGTGGTCCGGGGTCAGCGTTCCGCCTCATACTGACATCTAGGAAACCATGGTAGTACTAGGACGGGAACATTCGGTAAATTTTGCTTAGAGGCCTTTTCATTCAGGCTTAAGGATTTTTTACGAGCCTGAAAATGTTCAGACTCGGGACCCACGGTTTAAAGTCCCTCCCGGAAGGACTTGCTCCTTGGATTTTTCCATCCTAAAAAAATTCATCGACCCCGGCCGGGTTTGAACCCGCGACCCTCGGGACCAGAAGCAAGGAGCATAACCACTAGTCCACCGCGGCCGATGGTCTTGTTTATTTACTTTTTTAAATATCGGTATTTTAATACTCGTTTTCACTCCTGGAGGAAGTACTAATCCCTTTATAATAAAATTAAATATTTTAGTAATTTCTTCTATAACTTTTTTGCCTCCAAATTAAAAAAAAAAGGATTGTTTATTTAGTCAATTTCTGGTGCTTTCCTTCCTTTTAATTCTTTTGTTGCTTCCTCTACCTCTTTGTTATCTAGATTTTTTATTTTCCTGTGCTCATCAGGTCTATTTTGTCTGGCAAATATTACCTATGAACTATTAGGAAGACGGAGATTACGTAACTATTAACTTCTTATTCAATACCATATTCACCTTGTTCGAGATCATACAAATTTGTGAAATGCTGGTTCCATGTTTCTTCGTTAATTGTATTAATCCTTACTATTTGTTATTTCAGCCTTTCTGTTTTTTAAATTATTTTCATGCTTACTCTGTAAAAATCGTTTTCCGTTCCCTTAGTGAAAGCTTCCAATACGACTTTTGTTTAATTCTCATATATTCAATTTCTAATTATTTTATACTCATCTTTATCTTCTGTTTTTCTCTGAACTTCAGAGAAGCTTCCTTCTTCTCTACTTTATTTGTCTAACTTCATTTCTAAACCATGGTGTATTCATCTTTGGTCGTTTATGCAGAATATTTATTTTAATCTTATTTCATACTGTATAAAATCTATTGCAATATGATTTCATCTATTTTTTTGTTGTAATCGCTTTAAATACAATGTTTTTGTTGTTTCATCATCCGATGATTACATATTAAATTTCACAATGGGTGTTCTATTCTTTCTTTTTTTATTTTAATGTTTTCATCTAAATTCATATATGATCTGTTTCCGCATTTCTGCGTTCAATCTTCTAACAAGTGTTCATTTGGATGTAAATTTCCTGTTATTATTTATTATGTTACTGAATTTGTACCTCTTGATTCTCGAAAAGTGTATTTGTATTAAAGATAATGATCAAAGAATGTAGCCTATTATTAATTCTCAAACTATTTTGAACACAGAAATCTACTACTTCAACAATGATGTCCTAATATCCCATAGGTCTCTTGAATATTTCTAACGTAGACATATAGAATTAATCAATTATAGTAAACTTATTGCAATTTTAATTTCTAGTTTATATCGTCCTAGGCTTAGTAATTTATTTAACTACGCTACTTAATATCTCAGGTAATTAGGGTTACAATTGAAATGTGGATGTGAAAGAACCGAAACATTTTGTTAAGAAGCTTCTTATCCCTGACCTGAGCTTCTATTATGTGCCAAATATTTACAACACAAGACCTGGTGCATTACTTCCCATCCGAAGGAAGATGTATTGAGCATTTTACACCCTTAAAAATCAATCGACCCGGATCAGGTTTGAACCTGCAAACCTCGAACCAGAGGCGAACATTGTAACCACTATTCCACTGGGATCAGTATGTAGGCCTATATTGCAATAATAATTACTTTTTATGGTATCTCTTCTTTTGGTCAAATCACATGTGAACATTAGATACAATACTCGTAAAATTTAAGTTTGAATAATTAAGTCTGGTGGTTTGGACATAAAAAAATTTAGGAACTGCGTTAATTAAGCGAATTCGTCAACAAGTCGAATGTATGGCCCCATTTTGCTGGTTTGCGAAAAAAAATACTTATATATATATTTCCCCATTTGTTAAATTAGAGAAACTCATTTCTAATGCCAGTTTATTTAAAATTGTCGGAGTGCAGTGAAAACAACTCATGTATAGCCGTAAGTTATTATCTGTTTCTATATTGTTGTTGTATAATTTTGTAGCGACTTGGTAGAACCAACCAAGTGCTGCTTAATCATTTTGTACGTAGAGAGAGAGAAAGAGTACGAATACGAATACGTTACTGCTACCTTCCGGGATCGCTGGGTTATGATACTGCTGTACTTAGTAAAGGGTTCCAAACATTCAACGAAGTTATTTACAACAAAACAGCCTGCCTCGGGCCCATAGAAGGCGGCTAACCATTCATCTTTCTTTTTCCACTTGAACATGCATATGAATATAACACTGATTATAATTTGCATGGACTGGAAACTAATTTCGTTATGGGATAGAGAAACACATGGCTATTCTTTAAATAAGAACAAGGGGCCCGATGGGTCGGTCGTCAGTCCGCCCGCTCGCTAACATAAAATATTGGTTTTTTAATACAAAATAAGTGTGGATTATTATAAAAAAATAATAAGTAATATAAATAACAGAACTATATCTTGGAACAATCAATCAGACCCCAATAATAAACAAAACATAATAAGATAACGACATACCACTCCAACAATCACACTCATACGTCTCTAAGCAGAATCGGAAATCCTTCTTCCATGCTGACTTAGATTAAATTAAATCCAAACCATTCTTCGGTTTACAATCCACATGCTTATCTTCTGCATTACCATGCTAACTTCGCCCTTTGCATGGTACACCAGAGTAGGATTCCAACACTGAATCCACTCGTAAAGAAACCCAAACGCCACTTGTTAGGCCGATCGACTGACTGCTCAAGTCCACTGAGATTGCCGAGCATATATCAGGTTCGCCAGGAGAAGGGATGTGCGCTACCAAGATGCGCAATGGAAAGGGTAAAAAAGAAGGAAGGGGTAACCACACGGAACACAGGAAAACATTGGCAGGCTTCACAAATGTTCGTAAGCGGGAAGGAGCACGAAGATGATAACTGAACCGCAAAAGGCACTTTCGGTTCAATAGCTCCCGCTACACCCTCCGGGTAAAAAAGAAAAAGTCCATTAGACTTCCAAATAAAGTCCAGAGAGAAGCAATCCCACGTTGGGAGGGGAACATAAGCACTATTGGATTCCAGCGGTAACTTCAAAGCAAATCTTCCATCGTCCCCAATATCACGATCACCACACCTGCTTTTATGTAGACTATTCCAGCGCTGAAAAAATAGACTCCAATTTGATTCAGCCGCCATAGCACAACATTGCGGCGTTCCAGGTGAAGACTCGGGGTGACGATAATCCTCGGATTGCCGGATCGCAATCCCGTTCCACCGCTTTCCAGGAATCCATAGTTCCAAAGCCACTATGTCGGTCAGCTGGGCACTCGGGGGTCGGCCGGATCCTCCAAGCGCTCGACTGCCGAACACTCCAGGCATATAGACTGTAGAACTGCCAATGTTTTAAGGAAAGGTAACTGAAAACAAAGAACAGGCGCAAACAGGAAAGCAGAACCATAGATATGCTAATTTAACATGTGTCATAATACATAGTAATTTAGCTTTAACATTCAGCTCTTTTTCATTTATAACAAACATGCTTGAATTTACTGGATATCACTACATATTTTTAGCTGACTCACATGTTGTTTCATAACATGGCCATTGACGCTTTCCAATTCCAGAGTAACTGGTGTTAGAAAACGTTTTACAACATACGGTTCAGACCATTTGAAACATAAGTTTTCCCCATACGTTGCTCCCCACGATTACTGAGTGGGGTAAAGGCGATAACGCACTCGATCGCCAACTTTATAAGAGACATCCTTCCTATCCTTATTATACCTGTTAGCTACGTTCTCTTTAGCGAGCTTAAGGTTCTTGAATGCTTCCTCCCATTTCTGAACTTTATCGGCTTGTTTCAAATCACTTAAATCGGCTTCCGTGATGTGCCAATTTAACTCTAAGGGATGCATAATACGTCTACCCAAAAACAATTCGGCAGGGGTAGTTTTTGTCGACTCATGGACCGCATCATTACAACCCAAAGCAAACAACGGCAAATGTTGATCCCAAACATTTTGCTTGACATTATGAAAAATGGTAAGCCCTGCTTTCAACGAGCGGAAAAACCTCTCACAAAGGTTAGGTTTTGGATAATGGGGAGAAGAATAGTAGATGCGACGAACACCCCAATCGAAACACATTATTCTTAAACATACGAGAAGTAAAGGCCTTAGCATTATCCGAAACAATGGATTCAGGCACACCAAAGCTCGGAAAAAAAGTTTCTAGTGAAGAATTCTACAACTGCATTAGATTTCAAGGATCTCACAGGATTGAAGCACCACGTATTTAGAGAACCCGTCGACAACTGCTAGAAACCCCAACATTACCTCGCTTTAGAGCGAACTAAGGGACCAAAGAAATCAATAAAGAGTCTTTGCAGGGGAGCTGTGGAGGGCTCCGCCGAATGAAGACCAACTTTAGTATTAGGGGCAGGCTTAGCTCGCTGACAATCAACGCAATTCAAAATGTATTTACGCACATCCTCACCCATATGAGGCCAATAATATTGTCTATTGAGCTTTTCCATAGTCTTGGCAATGCCCAAATGCATGCCCAAAGGAGAATCGTGATAATACTTGAGCAAAACAGGCCGCAGCAGTACTACGGGAACCAACACACGATTCTTCGGACCTTTTCGAGGATTGTACACTAATAGACCTCTATGTAAAGAGAAATCTGGACTATTAGTGCCAGCTCTAACTTGAGCATACAATCTCTTACAATCTTCATCTTCTTGTTGATGCAATTTAAGATCTTTAAATGATGCAGGAAAGTTCGATAGAAGATTGACTTGAGGGTGCTCCGGAACTTCATCTTCATGGAACAGTCGCGATAAACCATCAGCTACCGCATTATCAGATCCTCTAACATGAACTACTTCAAAATTGAAAGCAGAAAGACGCACAACCCACCTACCGATTTCTAACCACAGGGTACCAATGTTCGTACATAAACCATAGAAACTGCTTGATTATCTGAGTGAACCACAAAACGGTTATGTTTCCAAAAAGGTACGGAACTTCTCACACCGAAAACAATAGCTAAAATCTCTCTTTCGTAAATGCTGTATTTTATTTCGGCTTCATTTAAAGTGCGACTAGCATATCCCACAGGCGCTAAATTGCCTTCAATTTCCTGATTAAGAACCGCACCTAACGCCCTATCACTGGCGTCACACTGAAGAATAAACTTCTTATTGAAATCGGGAACCTGTAAAGTGGGAGCCTCGCAAAGAGCTAATTTAAGACTTTTGAAAAGAAGCTTCGCATTCTTGACTACTCCATAAGAATTTAGTTTTCTTTTTCTTCAAGTTATTCAAAGGAAGGGCAACCTGAGAGAAGTTAGGAATAAATCTGGCATAAAAGCCCACCATTCCCATGAAACTTCTAACGCCTTTCAAATTCTTAGGTGTAGGAAGATTTTTGATGGCTTCAACTCTCTCCGGGTTCACCTGGATACCTTCGGCTGACAGCAAATGGCCCAAAAACTTTATCTTAGAACATCCCAAAGTGATCTTTTCAGGATTAACAGTAAATCCTTTATTGTTTAACCTTTCAAAGACTTCTCTCAAATGAGCAAGATGTTGCTGCATATCAGAAGAATACACAATGAGATCATCACAGTTGTTGACTATTTGTACTTATCAAGTTGTCGATAGGTACATTTTGGTTTACAAGGTTTTTGTAAAGCGGTATGACGAACTTCCGGTTGCCATGTTGTATAAGCATTCTTTGAATAAACGTGTACTAGAGTGGTCGTGTTTTTCACTGTCTCCGGGTAGAGGCTCGATATTTCCTCTTCAGATCGGATCTTTTAGGATCTAATCATCAGGTCCACGCGGGGGCCTTAAGCATATATTTGGTGCTTCTTAGAGACCAATATATTTAGAAATTTAAGCATAACTTCAATTCAAGCCACGTGCTTCAACGCAACTTCGTGTGAGTGATTTGAATACACCACGTGTCCATCTACATCTTGTGCACCAAGAAGTTCGTCTTCCAGCTAATAGTCTCCACGTGTAAGAACTTGTAAGTATTGTAATAAAATTAGTGTTAACAAAATTGTGAGTCCGGCAAATTTCTTTAGTAATTCTAAGTACCCCATCTTCAGGTCCGCTTAAGTGCTTGAGCGGACCGAACTCTAACAGCGATTAGAACTTACCAGCTGTGTAACTACAGTTGAGTGCAGCAAGCAAGGTGATGTTGTGTGCAACTATATAACATCGCCGACGACCACACATGGTCCTCCGGGCCGGATATCGAGAAGCATTTGGGCTTAACTGTACGGATCTCATGAAACATTTGGTCCAAACGGTCAGTATTAACACTAGTGATCTATTATAGTGAATATAAAACATTACTGTGGTGATTATATTCAAAGAGAGCTGGAAGAACTGAAAATTACGAAAGTTGAGCACGTGGTGTTTAGTGCATATGTACTGAGGCGGTCACGTGATAGTAGGCAGCCATATTGAAATATTAGTAGACAATGCGAATAGCGCAGCTTCTATATTTAGGAACTTTGCGAATTAAATGAGCGACAAGAAGTCTTCATTAGTGTTCAAAAGTGAGAAGTGGAAAAAATACATCATTTAGACCTCAGTTTCTTACTCCTTAAGTAAAAATAAGGGACGATCGTAATTTACAAGATGGCGGCGAGAAATCACGTTATTCTTCTGCAGCATTTAACAAGGAAGGTTAAACAGCAAGAGTGACCTAAGGTGCTGCAGTTGTGCCAACATAGATCTGGTGTTTGGAACATTATATTTACATGCATTGTGTTCCATACCAACCGTCTTGGACATTTCAAGGAAGTATAATTAGTACATTAACACTAATGGCAATTATTAGTCAAATTAATTATTTTCTATGGTCTTTTGTTCAAAAAAGATAATTAAAACACTTCATGGGGGTTGTGTTTAAAGTAAAGATTGCATATAAAAGTGTTAGTCACATTTTCAGTAAAGATAATTAATTTCAGTAGTAATAAATCATTATTGATTATTTATGGGAAACAATTGCCATTAGTAAGTTACATGTTAAGAAAGGTGGAAATCTAAAGGTACGTTAATACAATTGTTATATATATAGTGTATTTTTCTGAAACTATTTTGTGTTGGACACATATTTTGTTTAATTAGGGTTAAATATTATTTTATTTAACTATACTTGTAAGTGTTAGATTATCGAGTTTATGTAAGTAATTCAAATCCAGTAACAATGGCACTCGATAGTGAATCAAAAGCAGTTGCAAAGCGAAGCATGCTTAAGCGTTCACTTACACAGCTAGAAAAATATTTGCAAAGGGAAAATTTATCTATAGCTGAATTATCAATCAAACAAGATAGATTAACTGATGTAGGGATTCAGTTCACAGAAGTTAAGAACTATTTAGAGCTGGAAATAGGTTGTGAAAATTCTGAAGCTCATGCAGAGGAGCATGATAATTTTGAAGAAAGATTTGGATAAACTTTCTATAAAATTTAAGGAACTCATGAATGTTTTTGAAAGACCAAGATCTCCTACAGGGTCTCATGTATCTGAAACATCAAATAGGAGTAATAGTTTAAAATTACCAGCTATAAACTACCTAAATTTTAAGGGTGAACTTACTAAGTATTTAAGTTTCCGAAATACTTTTATGAGTCTTGTTGCAAATAATGATAGTTTAGACAATGTGCAAAAGCTACATTACTTAATCTCTTCTCTTGAGGGAGAACCAAGGGGCTTATTAGACAACCTGCAAATATGTCCTCAGAACTACGAAGTAGCATGGTCGTTGATTGAATCACGCTACTATAATAATATATTAATTTTAGGTCAGCACGTTAAGCAGCTGTTAGACTTAAATAGTTGTAATTCTGGTTCATTTGTAGATTATAGGAAATTAGTCAACGCTGTTAAGGGAAATGTAGCAGCTATTGAAAATTTAGAATCAAATGTGCCCTTGGAAGAATTACTTGTACAAGAAATTGTCTTGAATAAAATAAAATCAAACCATCGCAGTGAATGGGAAGGTAAATTCTCAGCTGATGAGATACCAAAATTGGATGATTTGATAGACTACCTGGAAAGGAAATGTCAAACATTAGAATTATCAGATTGTAAGAAATTTTCAACAGCTGACAGTCATAGCAAACCTAAGCTGAAGTCGTTGCTTGCTGCCAGCAACAATGATTCTAATAAATGTCTTTATTGTAATGTACATAATCATGTCATTGATAATTGTAGAAAATTTAAGGGTTCATCATTTAAGGAAAGAAGGGAATTTGTTCAAAGGAACAACATGTGTTTTTTATGTCTGGCAAAAGGACATAGAAGTAGAGATTGTAAACAGAAGCCTTGCAGTAAATGTAATAGGAGGACTCATCAATTATTACACTATCACAACAGTAATATTGATGGCCCTAGTAATGCAGATTCAAATTATAAGGTAAATTCAAGGGAGAAAGAACTTATTATAGCTGAAGCTTCTCAATCAATTTCTACTGCCGCAATGAAAGTATTAAGCGGCCTAGGCAGCAATGTACTGTTGAGTACTGCTTGTGTTGGAGTGAGGACGAATGGTGGGGAAGTGATCCCAGTTCGTGTTCTTTTAGATTCTGCGAGTCAGCTCTCATTTGTTTCTGCTGAATTAGTTAAAAGGCTAGGTATTAAAACTAAAGCTTGTAGTCTTCCCGTAATAGGTATAGGGAATATTAATGCTTGTCCAGTAAATTCAATATGTGATTTACAACTTTTATCTAGGGTTTCTGACTTTGTATTAAATGTCAATTGTGCTGTGGTAAAATCCATAACCACACAACTGCCGGCTCAGAAAATTGAAATATCTGACTGGAGAATTCCAGATCATATTTGTCTTAGCGATGAAAGGTTTAATGAACCTTCTGAGGTTTCAATACTGCTAGGCGCAGATGTGTATTATGATGTTGTACTAACAAATGTGTTATCTAGGAAAGGATTTCCGACGTTGATTGAGAGCCGCTTTGGTTATATTCTTTCAGGGAAATTTCCTGATTCTTGCCTCGAGAGTAAGATAAAGAAACCTCGTAATGTTAATTTAGCAAAACTAGATTCTTTGCATTCCAAACTACAAGAATTTTGGACGTTGGAGGAGTTGAATAGTTCAGTGCTAACTCCTGAAGAAAAGGCATGTGAATTGCACTTTTCTGAGAACGTTTCCAGAAGTGAAACCGGAAAGTTTATGGTAAAGCTTCCTATTAAAGAAGAAGCTCCTGTGGTGGCCTTGTCAAGGAACAATGCTATCAAAAGATTGAAGCACATGGAAGGGAAATTAAATAAAAACCCTAACATAAAAGTGACTATGTAACTTTTATGAAAGAGTATATGAGTCTAGGTCATATGGAGTTGGTCCATATAGAAAATGAAAATGATCAATCATTAAAATATATACCTACCTCATCACTATGTAATAAAGGAAGACAGTACCACTACTAAGCTTCGAGTAGTATTCGACGCTAGTTGTCCTTCCTCTAATGGGGTCTCTTTGAACTCTATGTTAATGACAGGTCCAGTCTTACAACCTGACTTGTTATCTATTGTTCTTAGGTTTAGAACCTACTTTGTTGCATTGTCAGCTGACATTGCAAAAATGTATAGGTGTGTGGAAGTTCATCCTGCAGACAGGGATCTTCAAAGAATGGTCTGGAGAGATTCTCCTGATGATGAAATTAAGGATTATAGGTTGACGACTGTAACATATGGTTGTACTCCATCCTCGTATCTTGCTACAAGATGCCTTGTAGAACTTGCAAACGAATGTCAACGAACTCAGCCTCAAATGGCTGAAGTAATTCGTTCATGTTTTTATGTTGACGACTTGCTGACGGGGGAAAGTTCCATTGAAGGGGCTCAGAAACTCCAAGAGCAATTAAGTAGTACATTGGATGCTGCACATTTTCATTTGCGGAAGTGGTCATCCAATGAAATGAATGCTTTGTCTAATGTTCCGTCAGAGGACTTAGAACGTTCTTCTCTTTTGGAATTAACCAAAGAAGATTCCGTAAAAACATTGGGTATTGTATGGCATCCTGCTAGTGATGTTTTCAAAATAAATATCAATCTCAAGGCAAACTTAGTAGTTGTCACAAAAAGAAGTATACTGTCTTGTGTAGCTTCTATATTGATCCATTGGGACTACTTGCATGTGTGGTAATCAAATGTAAAATGTTGTTACAACAGTTATGGCAATTAAATATGAATTGGGATGATCCATTAGATTCTTCTCTAATTGTCTATGAAAATTGGACTAATCTTCACAGAAATCTTCATGTTCTTAACGAAATAAAGGTGCCAAGAAAGGTATTACCCTTTCAGAATGCTAAAAGGGTGAAATTCATGGCTTTTCAGATGCTTCTGAAGGCGCTTATGGAGCTTGTGTTTATGTGAAATCCATTTCCATGGAAATGAAGTTTACGTAGGTCTATTAACTGCTAAGTCAAGAGTAGCTCCTTTGAAAACGCAGTCTATTGCTAGGCTTGAGGTTTGTGCGGCTTTATTGTTGTCTAGAATAATGAGTAAGGTTTTGGAATCATTAAATCTGCTGTGTTTCAATTTTGTAACATATTAAGTATTATTTTGTTTTGTTGTTCTTATGTATACATGTTCTATGCAATTGTAGTGTTAGAGTATCTCAAGGTGGGGAATATGTTGACTATTTGTACTTATCAAGTTGTCGATAGGTACATTTTGGTTTACAAGGTTTTTGTAAAGCGGTATGACGAACTTCCGGTTGCCATGTTGTATAAGCATTCTTTGAATAAACGTTGTACTAGAGTGGTCGTGTTTTCACTGTCTCCGGGTAGAGGCTCGATATTTCCTCTTCAGATCGGATCTTTTAGGATCTAATCATCAGGTCCACGCGGGGGCCTTAAGCATATATTTGGTGCTTCTTAGAGACCAATATATTTAGAAATTAAGCATAACTTCAATTCAAGCCACGTGCTTCAACGCAACTTCGTGTGAGTGATTTGAATACACCACGTGTCCATCTACATCTTGTGCACCAAGAAGTTTCGTCTTCCAGCTAATAGTCTCCACGTGTAAGAACTTGTAAGTATTGTAATAAAATTAGTGTTAACAAAATTGTGAGTCCGGCAAATTTCTTTAGTAATTCTAAGTACCCCATCTTCAGGTCCGCTTAAGTGCTTGAGCGGCCGAACTCTAACAGCGATTAGAACTTACCAGCTGTGTAACTACAGTTGAGTGCAGCAAGCAAGGTGATGTTGTGTGCAACTATATAACATCGCCGTAGAAACAACAGTATTGAAAAACATACTTGTATTTCAAATCTCCAAACAATTTGTCCAATTCACGACTCAATACTTGACTACCCACACTCAAACCCATAGGCAACATATTAAACTCGTAAAGACCATTGGGAGTGACAAAAGCCGTGTACTTTCTACTGGATGGAGTTAATGGTATTTGGAAAAAGGCGGAATGCAAATCAATTACGGAGAACACTTTGGCTCCATGAAATATTTGGAAAGCTGCTTCCAAAGTGGGCAATGGGAAGCAATCAAACACCACTTTATTATTAAGCTTCCTATAATCGATAACCAACCTATGGCCTCCACTAGGTTTTGGAACAAGAAAGGCTGGGCTCGCATAACTAGAACGACTTGGCCTAATAACACCTTGTTGCATAAGCTTATGAATTTCGCTTTGTAACAATTGCAACTTAGGTGGAGAAAATTGAAAGGGTGGAGACCGCACAGGAACATTATCCAACAATTCCAGTTCACAAAAACTGTTTTTTGCTCTTCCTAATTGATTACTAAATAATCCGGGGAATTCTTTCACCAATTTAGATAATTCCTTATCCTCCTCAAGATTATTGAGAGACATAACACAACATTGTTCCGAAGGATTCTTACCATATGCATGCCCATACATACAAGGATGTACGTTAAACGGCAGCGAAACGTCTCGAGCAAATCTGAAATTACAGACTCCATTCTGAAAATCAATCCTCATGCCGGATTTCGACATAAAGTCATAACCTAGAATAATAGGAACAGGTAACTCTTGGGCCACATAAAACAACTGGTCCCATGAAAACTTATTTATCTTTAAGTGTAAACGAACCATTTTATCTACAGAGAAAACTTGATTGTTGACTGATTTACACCTCAAAGAAGTCTTCTTCAAAAATCTTAGGTAAAGCAGAGATAAAGTCTTCTCGCACAAGAGAAATAGATGCACCACTATCCAACAAACCGTCTATTTTCTGGTGGAAAACTTCCAGTGGTAAATGAGGCAAATTTGCCACAAAAGATGACGGTCTATTATTCCCTGAAGGAAATATTCTCTTAGAAGTTTGAATTCTTTTCTTACACTTTCTCGAGGAAAAAGTCCCAACATTAACCTGAGGAATGGTTAAATCTTTGGACCGACATTCTCTAGACAAATGCCCATACCGCTGACATTTCCAACACTGTAGATTCTTCTTTGAATACCCAGAAGGACGATTCGCCGAAGTATTAGATTTATTTAAATTGTCAGCTTTACTTCTTTCACTAAAGTCCCTCTGTTTTTCAGCAATTTCGAAATCCGCCACTTTTCTGGCTAAGAGACACATTTCGGCTACATTCTGAGGTCTTGTAGCAAAAATCAAATGCTGTCTAGTAGCCGGGGACATATTTTGCAGAATGAGATCAATTAACTTTTCTTCAGAAAATGAAGGATTCAACACAAGTGAAGCTCCTTGCACATTGGAGATAAACTCCAACAAAGATTCCTTAGGCAGTTGGAATCGACGTGACACAAATTTAATCCAAAAGTCTTCCAACAATCTAGGAGGCAACAATGAACACTTCACATGTTCTAAACTTTCCATCCAAGAGAATCTCAATTTAACAACTTCACTCCAGATATTCAATAAAATTCCTCCGATGCAACTCAAAATCGAGTTTACAAAATACTCATCGGAAACCAATTTCAATTCAAAAATCGAATTAATTTTGATGAGGAAGACCACTAACGATTCTTTATTTTCACCATCGCAGAGATCAACTTTTCTAATCAACTCTCGGAAAAGCCGTTGATTATTCTCTTCCATAAAAGAAGAAATGTTAAAAACAGTTCCACTAGATAAATCTTTAATAGAACTAAGTCTACGATCACTCATGCTCTTGTGTTGTTCTGCCAAATAATCTTCTTGGGTTGCACCATCTACAATGAACTTACGCTTTATTAATATTTGTTCAGGTTGGAGAGAGAGAATTCATGTAATTTTTTAAGCCGCTGACGTAATGTGTTTACATCATCTTCAACCTCTATACCTAGCAGGCCTAATTCACAAACGAGCTTATCTCTGGATATTACATCCACCCAGCTAGGCATGTTTATAAAGTATGATAGACACAAGATGTAAACAACAATAAGCGAACGTAGTATTACTTGCATAAATCAGTCTCTGTTTTGGAACGAAGAAAGATGAATCAATGTTTACGTAAAGTACAACAAACACGTAAACCAGTACTTAATAACTTCAACATAAGTACAGCATATCTTTTAATATGAAAAATACAAAGTAAACACTTTGTTACCATTTGGGCGCAATTAAACCCAAAAAACCAAACCCTTAACCACGCTCTGCTACCATTTTGTAGCGACTTGGTAGAACCAACCAAGTGCTGCTTAATCATTTTGTACGTAGAGAGAGAGAAAGAGTACGAATACGAATACGTTACTGCTACCTTCCGGGATCGCTGGGTTATGATACTGCTGTACTTAGTAAAGGGTTCCAAACATTCAACGAAGTTATTTACAACAAAACAGCCTGCCTCGGGCCCATAGAAGGCGGCTAACCATTCATCTTTCTTTTTCCACTTGAACATGCATATGAATATAACACTGATTATAATTTGCATGGACTGAACTAATTTCGTTATGGGATAGAGAACAATGGCTATTCTTTAAATAAGAACAAGGGGCGGGCGTAACATAAAATATTGGTTTTTAATACAAAATAAGTGTGGATTATTATAAAAAAATAAAGTAATATAAATAACAGAACTATATCTTGGAACAATCAATCAGACCCCAATAATAAACAAAACATAATAAGATAACGACATACCACTCCAACAATCACACTCATACGTCTCTAAGCAGAATCGGAAATCCTTCTTCCATGCTGACTTAGATTAAATTAAATCCAACCATTCTTCGGTTTACAATCCACATGCTTATCTTCTGCATTACCATGCTAACTTCGCCCTTTGCATGGTACACCAGAGTAGGATTCCAACACTGAATCCACTCGTAAAGAACCCAAACGCCACTTGTTAGGCCGATCGACTGACTGCTCAAGTCCACTGAGATTGCCGAGCATATATCAGGTTCGCCAGGAGAAGGGATGTGCGCTACCAAGATGCGCAATGGAAAGGGTAAAGAAGGAAGGGGTAACCACACGGAACACAGGAAACATTGGCAGGCTTCACAAATGTTCGTAAGCGGGAAGGAGCACGAAGATGATAACTGAACCGCAAAAGGCACTTTCGGTTCAATTTGACACCAATTTAAATTATATAGGCTATATATATATATATATATATATATATATCGATTCATTTCTTTATTTAAATTATTAAATAAATTAAACTAATGTATCCTATAGGAAACATTGCCAATTTAAGGGTTATTTAAATAGTATAGTAGTTTCTATACATTGCGACAAACCAAACATGGCGGTTACTAAAGTTAATTTTTAATTTCGAATTTAAGATGAACCCCCATTTTTGGTGTTGGGAA
This sequence comes from Diploptera punctata, assembly GCA_030220185.1. Taxonomy (NCBI): domain Eukaryota; kingdom Metazoa; phylum Arthropoda; class Insecta; order Blattodea; family Blaberidae; genus Diploptera; species Diploptera punctata. Next base: position 102,553 of record JASPKZ010007335.1, on the reverse strand, counting down.
TTGGCTGATGTTTAGAAAATGCTGTCGTCGGTTTAGTTTAGTAGTATATACTCAGTTTCGTTGTGAAACACAAAACGTTGCGACCGCCAGAGCGATTTGTAATTTTCTTTTCACGTGAGGTCCTATATCTAAAGGCCCGATTTTACTGATTAATGAACTTGTCCTTACTTTTTTTAATCAATTTCTATATGTCAAGTTTAGTTTCGATGAAACAAAATTGCGACCGATAGAACATTAACGGATAGATAGAATTGTTGAAGATCTCTGAAAATGTTTCATTTTTTCATGAGAATAATGTCAATTCCTTCGGAATTCGTTAATATAAGGTATGGCTTCAAGTTATGGAATACGAACTATAAAAAGCTCTTAGAACCAATGAAAGTGAAATAATGTACTGCCCAGCATATACTGTAGGCCTATTCAATATTGTTATAGCAATTCCTTACTAGGACTTCTTTACTCAATTGATTAAATTAAAAATACCAGCAGAGGGTTTTTTTTTTATTTATTTATGATTGGTTTCTTGTCATGACGTATTATTTTAAGTTTTTATTCACTTTCATTCTAAACCTTATTATAAATCAGAAATTCAGTTGTTAAGTACAATGAAGATGTATCAAAACCCACCAATACAGAGTGCATGATGGACATGCTTGTAACGGGAGATCGCAGAATAATGTTTTGCATTAAAACAAGAAGTGCATACAGTTTTTATTTCTTAGCTATACAAAGTATAGCTTGACAACGAACAAAATGCAGTTCCAATACCTTTTTGCTTAACTGTACATATCCAACTACCCAGACCTGTCTTCCCCTCTTTTTCAACCAATCAGCATCAATACCCGTATCACTTGAACTGGTACTGGTATCACCATTAAAAAAAAGTAAAAGCCAATAACAACGATGCTCATTAATATTGAACGTATCCCAAGGTAACAACTTAATCACGTGATAAGGGGAATTCCATCACAAGTTTATTTACGGCATAGAATTCTAGCGCAGGCGCAATACGACTGCATTTTGTTTGCTGCGAAGCCACAGTTAAATAATAATTCGGTGGTTTGATTCCGGTAAAGCGTCACATTCGCTTTATTGTTGCGGACAAGTCAATTTATGTGCCACTGCACACATTTAACTTCATACCTATTCGGTATCCAAACCTCCGCCCTAGTTCGTATGGCGCTAGCTTACAAAACAACATACAATCGCCTACACTGGATTCTTTATCCAATAGCTCGTGACATTTTGCGAAAAATAAAAAAAATATGTTTGATAATTCAGTACCTATATGTTAACCGAATTGCGAAATGAAATTGAAAATAGGCTAGTTAGAGTAAGTCAATGTTAATGCATATCAAATTCAACGGCAGGCCTATATATTATAATGAAGAATCAGTTCATAATAAAAATATGCCCGTTTCAAATGTTTAATGTGTTTGCTTTTAAATGGTGAGAATATTATTTTTTATGTAAAAGTTAGGCCTAATTATATCTTCGTTTTATACACTCCTTTCAAAAGTATTTTTTCACTTACAAGTTAATCAAATACAATTGGTTGACATGTAGATGCAATGTCTAGTGTTTAAGGACACTTTAAGTCTAATGAAAGTTTTATATATATAGGCTATATATATATATATATATATATATATATACATATATATATCCATCCATAGTGATTCTGCCCGAGGGCAGGTCTTTCACTGCAATCATGCTATGGTTTGCAGCTTAACTAGAGAATTATAGGTGTGATAGCTTACCGTTGCTTTCCACACCGGTGAAGGATGATGATGATGGCCGGATGATTTTCGGGGACCATTGGGCCGTAACCTTCCTGACATTTTGACATTTGTCTTACAGGTGAAGAGCCTCTCCCAACCGGGAATCGAACCTGGGCCCGCTGCGTGACAAGGCAGCACGCTACCTCGAGACCACAGCGGTGGAAATATATATATATATATATATATATATATATATATATATATATATATGCCGTACTAGGATTATTTACAAAATAAATATGATTGGTAGTCCTGTGTAAGGAAAAACTAAAATTGTTTTATTCGCGTTAGGTTTTTGTAAGGAACATGGGTATCTATGGGTATGTTACGTAAAATATTATTTAACAATCTTGGATTGTATAGCCTACTGTGTATCTAAAATAAAAAGTTAAATCTCATAGAGAGCGATGGGCAGGACATATGACACGAATGCAGAATGAAAGGGGGTCATGGAAATTTCTTGTAGAAAAACCAGATGAAAGGCACCTAATTGATAGGTCAGGGCCTCTATAATGGTTTAATATTCTTAGGGAAAATAAATCAATGGTGACAATATAATAATTTAAAAACGTTTTTCTTGTTTTTTGTTATATGATTTATTGTAATTGTAATTATATTATTGTATTAATTTAAGTAGCTTAAAATATTGATTTGAGGGAGATGTACAGGGAATGATTTGACAACATAATCTCAGGGTAGGGTAGAGGTGTTTGGAGGTGTAATGGAGGTGTAATCGAGTCTCGGTCATTTCGTGAGTTTCTTTTTTATTTATTTTTTTTTTTTGTGGACGAAACGGAGCTTGGGCAGGTTTCTCTCGGGGTTCTTCCAGTTTTTCCCTGCCACAAATTTCATTCCACCATTTCTCCATATTCATCTCGTCCATTTTGTTTCATTTCGTCCATCTGTCCCCATGACGGTGTATCAGACGTGGTCAGCCGGCACCCTTGTCGTTCACAGATATCTATAAATATAGGGGTGTCATCTCATCTCATCCCTCGACCCGGTTCTGAGAGGATACGAGTTGAGAATATATTGTTGTTATTATTATTATTATTATTATTATTATTATTATTATTATTATTATTATTATTATTATTATAAGCTCTTGTTTCTCTCAACGAGACTTAGGCGTTCTCCCCATACGGGGGGGGGGAAATTCAACCATACTAATTTAGTTACACTTGTTTTCGGATAGAAGTCATTGAGTGGCCCGGTGTCAGCATTCCGCCTCATAGTGACATCTAGGAAACCAAGGTAGTACTAGGATAGGAAAATTCGGTAAATTTTGCTTAGAGAACTTTTTATTTAGGCTTAAGGGTAATTTTTGAGCCTGAACATTTTCAGACACGGGAACCACGGCTTAAAGTTCCTACCGGAGGACTTGCTCCTTGAATTTTTCCATCCTAAAAAAATTAATCGATCCCGCCCGGGTTTAAACACGTGACCCTCGGGAGCAGAGAGGCTTATTATTATTATTTTTATTATTATTATTATTATTATTGTTATTATTATTATTATTATTATTATTATTATTATTATTATTATTATTATTATTATTATTATTATTATTATGCCCAAGACCGTAGGCTTTGGAGGTTTGGCACGGGAAGACGGCAGCAGCTGTAAAAACCCGAAGATAGATAGATTATTATTATTATTATTATTATTATTATTATTATTATTATTATTATTATTATTATTATTATTATTATTATTGTTATTGTTATTATATTAGTAGTAGTAGTAGAAGTAGTAGGAAATTATTAATATTAAATTATTATTTATCAGATTTTTTTTTTAGAATTTTCAGTTGTTAAAAATTAAATTCACTGCCAATCCTATAAAAAATGAAATAAATAGAAGTACAGAAAAAATTGAGCATTTACTTGATGTCCCTATAATAATAAACCGCACTTTTACAGAACCTCGTCAGTTCAACATTTTGAATTCTATGGCTATGGTGCGACTTGTCGGTAGTTTATTAAATCCTCTACATATTTTTTCATGACATTTTAATTATCTTTCATTGATGTTCCAAAATAAAATATGTCAGTAATAATATAAATATGTGCGAAATTTAATACTCAAGGACATATCTTCATAAATTTATTGCAAGTGAACACATGCTTGTCAGATCGAGTATAACCTTGTATGTTTTACATAACTTCAACCTCAACTGTCACTGATATTTAAAGTTTAAACAACATTCGATTTTCACATTTAAAATGAATTATCGTCCTTTTTTCTCCGAAATTACTGTTCAACTTCAAATGTCGTAAGTTGTCCTTAACAAACATAGTTCAAGGTGACTCATAAACTTTTTTCATTTCATAATAATTTTCTATTTGGCTATAGGCTTGTGTTGCCGCAAAAGTCTGAAATAAATAATTTAAAATTTAATTTTCTTGCTTTTATTGCCCACCGCTGTGATCTCTGAGTAGAATCACTGCTTTCGTGCGCAACGGGCCTGGGTTCTATACCCAGTCGGTATAAGTTCCTGGTGAGATTTTTTCGGATTTTTCTTCACTTTTAAGACAACTTTCAGGAAACTTAAAGGCCCTAATGATCCCTGAACATCATCTGACCATCACAATCCATATTATGTTCGCCTTGTATTATATGGTCCCGCGCCGTAGCCGAGCGGTTAAGGTAGGAAGCCCTTGGCGCAGAGCTACGGGACTTGCGCTGGTTCGAGTCTCCATGGGGGAAGAAATTTTCTCATGGTATTTCGGCCAGTATGGGACCGGTGTCCACCCAGCATCGTGAGGCAATTGGGTAGCTACAATAAGTAGCGGCTCCAGGTTGAGGAACCAGCTATAACGGCTGGGGGACTCGACATGCTAACCACATGTCACCCCTACACTGGCTGTTGATCATCTACCTCTGTGATTGACACATGTGGATGTGAAGGGCCAGCAGCCGGCTGGTAAAAGGGCAACCGCTGAAAAGTGGAAATACCCTCAATCGGAATCAATCGGAATCTTGTATTATATGAATGAATGTCTTAAAAATTTTCGTGTGTCTCTGAAGTGGCCTGACACTGAGCTGATCACTCGTCAAAAGGAAGGCCTCTATATCCTTGTGTAGTCAAACTAGTATGAGTCATCTAATGTTAATAATCCCCTCCCGACAACTCGTGTCCCTGTAAGGACTGGGTTGTAGAGCGTTTAAAAGCATCTATAAAAGGAGAGGTTAAACTAAGGTAAAGAGAAATGGAGAGAAAGGAACATACTTTTATCAAAGTCCTTTCAATATAGTTTAAAACCCCGAATTCTCAAATTAAACCTAATCTGATGGTCAAGATAATTTTTTAAACTAATTTTAGAATGTCACGTTAACATATACATCTGATACTGACTGAAATCGAGGAAATGGTTATAGAAAAATGGATGTAATGTGAATCCAAAGCAAATATTCTTAATATAAGATAGCATGTTTATGCAAAATTTGTCTTCTACGTTGTCGTCTTAAGTATTTAACATTCTAGAGTTCTATTTGATGGCAAATTTAGAACTAGTCTACAGTTTATTAAATTAATACCAAAGTCAATCCACTGATTCCGTTTCCCTAAAATGGGAGCAGTTCCTCCTCCATAATTCAGTGGCGAAAGTTACATTTTACGACTCTCCTTCGCATGCATGTTCAATAAGTTTTTTATTAAAGAGAGAAAGTATTTTATTCCTAAAAAAATCCGTGGCGTAAAAAGCCTAGAATGTGCTTTGATAAACTCATTTTTTCACAACTGCTTCTTCTTCTTCTTCTTCTTCTTCTTCGTCAGGCTCTACGACTTCCAGTGGAATGTCTTGGCCTTCTCAACCAGTTTACGCCACTTCTTCCTATCTTGTGCAGTGGATTTCAAATCAAAAATCCCCATTTCTCTCAAATCTTCAATTACGTCATCTTCCCATCGATCCTTGGGTCTTCCCCTTGGTCTTGTTCCTTGTGGCTTCCAATTCAAAATATCATTCGGCAATCTTCCCTTTGGCATTCTTAGTGTATGTCCAAACCATTGTAATCTTTTGGATTTGGTGAAACTAACTATATTTTCTTTATTATTCTTGAGGTATAATTCGTCATTCCTTCTCAACCTCCAATTCCCATTTTCCTTTACTGGACCTAGCACTCTTCTAAATATTTTCCTCTCAAACGTTAATAGTCTTAGTTTATCTGCTTCTTTTAGTACCCAGGTTTCAGCTCCATAACATATGATTGGTCTTATTATTGCTGTATATAATTTGAATTTAACATTTTTTTATATTAATTTGCTTTTGAATATATCAAAATTAGCAAAATATGCTTTATTCCCTTGCGATATTCTTTCACAACTGCTTAAATTTCACTAAATATATCCTACTTATCCCTTACTAACTTATGAATCAACATAAAGATAGTTTCAGATCACCGTAGAGGTTACTATACACTATATAGTATTAAGAAGCCCGTCACGCAGGAACTGCATTAATTAATCAAATTCCTCAGCAATAGAATGTATGGTCCAATTTTGTTGCTTTACTGTGTGTATATATACACTTACATATATATGCCCACCGCTGTGGTCTCGAGGTAGCGTGCTGACTTGTCACGCAGCGAGCCCGGGTTCGATTCCCATTTGGGACAGGCTCCTGGGTGAGGTTTTTTTCGGGGTTTTTCCTCGCCTGTAAGACAAATGTCAGGTAGCTTAGGGCCCAACGGTCCCCAAAAATTATCCGACCATTATCATCATCTTTCATCGTGTGGAAAGCAACGGGAAGCTACCACACCTATAATTCCCTAGTAAAGCTGCAAAGCATAGCATTAAAATGCTATGATTTCAGTGAAAGATCTGCCCTCGTGCAGAAGTAATATGGATGGATGGATGAGTGGATATATATATATATATATTATTTTTTTTAATTCGAGAAATTGAATTTCTGATGCAGCCTATTTGAAATTGTATCATGTTAGGCATCAACCGGCTAAATGCCATTTAATTTTTTTTTTATACAATCTGTTGCAATGGCTCATGAAGTAAGCTTACACACAATTTTAGCCCCAAATCGTTATACATTCATAAAAAAATGTAAACGGCATCAGTCCTATAAGAGATTCTATGGTTTGCAACAAACGATTATAAAACCAGGTCTTCAGAAATGTTATTCTAAATTTAGCATCATGCAGCTAAACGCCAAATGTCCCCGCATAACTGTCATACAAGTAAAATAACTTGAAATAATCAGTATTGTTAGTTTGGCGCTACAATAAGTAGTGAAGATTGACTTAAACTTTAAACGTATTTTTCTCGAAACTTACATAATGCCGCATAGTCGGTTGATGCATAACGCCATCCAATTGTCGGACTGCAGTGAAAATAAATCGTGCATAATCGTAATTATTATTTACGTATTGTACAGTATATTATATAATTTGACATAATTTTAAATAATATTTACTTCGATTTTTCCATTATTTTATTAAAATATTAAATAAATTGAACTAATATATCATATAGGATACATTGTCAATTTATAGGGGTAATTAAATTGTATGGTATATATTGCGACGAACCAAACATGGCGGTTGCTAAAGTCAATTTGTAATTTTGAATTTTGGGAAAATTCCTACTTATAATGGTTGGATTTCACTTATTTTTTGGAGAATGTCTTTCTCGAATTATTTTAATAGTATATGTTGAGTTTCTTTGTGAAACATCGAAAATTGCGACCGCAGGAACCATTTTTAAATTTTCGTTTCAGGTGAACTCCTTCACCTAATTGACATATTTTGTTGATTAACATACTTGGCCTTACTTTTTTAATTCATTACTATATGACAAGCACAAGTTTCGTTTTGATTAAACAAAACTTTCGGCCTCTAGAACGTTAACGGATATATATATATTTGCCTTCATTGCCAAATGTAAAAATATAGTTATAACATCTAAATATATATATATATATATATATATATATATATATATATATATATATATATATACACACACATGTTGATGGTGGTCATTTCAGTGTCTGCTATCGTGGATAGGGTCGGTGAAGATCAGTAATTTTTTTTTCAATAATGTGTTCATGAGAACAACCTCGACAGCTTTATTCATTCGGAATTCTCTAATGGACGAAATGAACCTGATACATTTGTTGAGGAAGTCTGCTTTATTTAGGTATATTTGTATCACTTATTTAATATATAGTAATTTAATTACAATGGTGATTTTCAAAGAATTTTAAGTATGTTCTGTATGTAGACCTTTAAGTAGGTCCTAAGTATCTTAACGATCATTTTTGGAACAAGTTTGATTTTTCAACTATAAAGTTGTTATTTATCCTGATTTACATGTTACTTATTATTAGAGCCCGGATTTTATGTAATTGCATATTCTGTTGCTGTGTATGTAGTTATGAAAAAGCTAAAATGTTGACGAATTAAACTGAAAAGACCCTTATTCCAAAGTTTTAAATTACATATTTTTACATATTTCGAGCTATAATACATATTTCACACCATAGTACGCAATTTTACATATTTTAATATTTTTTGCCGAACTATTATAAATTTTCGCAAATCCAACTAATTTTTGTTACATAGCAAGAAAGGAAAAACAATTGTAATTTTTATGATTGTGCTTCTCATGCATTGTCGTCAATCCTATACATATCCGTTGCATTTAAAGCTAAATTGTACGAGTTCGATGCGGACAACAATGACTTGTTTTAAACATATTTTCTTCCTTGTTCTCAAACGTTTCAGAATTTATAACAGTCAGTTGCATTTAATTTAACCATGGCACCGGTTGCGTCTTCGTTGTCTTCAAAGCTAAAAAACGTGGATTTCTGTTGACAGTGCTTTAATCACTGATGGTAAAACAGTCCTCTGCTAAACTTGTGATAAAGGTATTGGTTGTACGATGAAATCTCAAATTGAACAACATTTACGAAGCAATCTGCATATTAAAAATAAACAACGAGTTTGTTCAAAGAAACTTACACAGTTGCAGGGACAGCCTACATCATTCAATAGTTAATTTTACAAAGAACTGAGTATGGCGTTGGTTGCAGGGAACATACCATGGAACAAACTTCAGGTACCTGAATTTAAATATTTCTTACAAAAATACTGCAACCGCAACATTCCCGACGAGTCCATTCTCAGGAAGAATTACTTGGATTCTTGTTATGTTGACATATTAGAAAAAATCAGGATTGACATAGGCAACTCACCTATGTGGATTTCTGCTGATGAGACGACGGATGCTGCAGGCCGTTTCTCGCTAATCTAATTGTGGGCAAGATGGACTCTTAAGCTGCATCAAAACCCTACTTCATTTATTGTAAACCTTTGGAGGTAACAAATACTTCAACAATTGCTAGATTCATTAATGGTGGACTTAAGGTACTATGGCTAGATGGCGTAAAAGAAGAGACGGTCCCACTGATGTACACAGATGCAGGTCCATAACATGTTAAAAGCGGGGAAATCGCTTACTGTATTTTATCCAAACTTAGTGCAAGTTACATGTACGGTTCATGCATTGCAACGAGTGGCAGAGATAGTTAGACATGAATTCCCATGAACACTGATATCAGCAACGAAGAAGGTTTTCTTAAAATGTCCTTATCGTGTACAACGCTACAAGGAGCAGCTACCTGATGTACCTCTGCCTCCAGAGCCCGTGATAACAAGGTGGGCAACATGAATCGAAGCTGTAATTTTCTACAGTAAGCACTTCGAAGCTGTGAAGTCAGTGATTGAGAAATTTTCTTCTGATCTTGCAGTGCGTATGAGTGAATCCTTGTTAGCATTCAACAGTTCTAAAGTGTTCAGTTCAGTTTCATACATCGCAAGTCACATCGGCTGGCTTCCCAACAGTATCAAGAAACTGGAAACTTCAGGTATGCCTCTCCAAGAAGCTGTGGAAATAATGGAAGATGCCGTTCAAAAAGTCAGTGTTGTACCAGGCGAATTTGGTGGTGTAGTTTCCACTAAACTGCAGTCTGTGCTAAACAAGAACCCAGGATACCCAACTCTTGTTAATTTTTCTCGCTTATTTAATGGTGAAAATGTAGAATCCCCTGAAAATATTATTCCTAGCACAATCCCTCTCTATAAGTATGCACCGTTGACTTCTTGCGAAATTGAGCGATCTTTTTCAATTTACAAATGCATATTGTCAGACAGAAGACTGTGCATAACAACAGAATATTTGGAAAAGTATATTATAATTAATTGTGGACACCGATCCAATGTTGATTAAGTGCTTGAATGGTTGACACTTGTACTTCAGTACTATACTTTGTAGCTGAAGTGAATTGATTAAAAATTAACGTAGAGATTTGACTATGTGGACTTCTTTTTTATAGCAAAGAAATAAAATTTTGAATTTTACATATAATTGCTTTATTACATATTTATTTACATATTTCACATTATTTGGTTACATACTTATGTACATATTTCTTAATTTGATATTACATAAAATCCGGGCCCTACTTATTTTTCAATAAATCTTAAATACATGTTATTTCATCCTATGTTTAACATAGATTTCTCCAGGTTCGTGATACTGCAGTTAACTGTGTTGGTGATTGTTATAAATGCGAAGTACTTTTTCTCCTCTCCGAGGGTTTAGCAAGACTCGAAACTCTTCATTTTTCTTCTCGCCCGTTTGTCATCTTCGCTTTCCCTCGTGGCAGTCTCACTCCAGGGAATAGCGACCCTTCTTCTGTGAGTTCCAACATCTCTCCTGGCTCCAAGTTATCAGAAATACATGACAGGAATTTGGAACTCGATGTTTTTATCAGCGATGTCTAAAAACAGTTATAATTAAAATTGACTTTATTCTCTAGGATTAAAATTGAATCATACATTATGAAAAACCTAATTAAATAAAATTAAACTTCATTAAATGTAGTACTCTTCAAAGAGTCCTAAAATAAACCTCAACAGTTCTAAAATATTACTGATGCAGCCAGACGTTCATTAGTCGGTTGATTCCTGTCTTCAGTCCTTTGTATGGAATTTTAAATATTTGTCTTGGTTTTGGATGTGTGCCCCTTGATTGCGATGACCTGTACTGTCTTCAGCAGTGACCCTAACAATACTAACTAAAGATCCAGGGAGGGTCACCATACTCTAACGTGAAGTTGAAAGATAATTTCTCTCTATCTAGAGGCGGTTAGACATTGACATTGATTTTTTAAGTCCCAGTGAGAGGATTAAATTCCTGCAAGAGGACAGACAATAAAAAAAATGTAATATGACATGGCATGTATTCTTTATATATTTTGAATCCTTGCAAGTTAATATCAAAGTTTAATTAGAAATATTATGAAGACAAGGAAGAGTTACCTAAAAATTTAGCGGCAACACAAAGCATTTATTTGGCCATAAGCTGTAATTGTAAATTAGGGGGTAACATGGGCTTTCTTATTTTCCATAGTATCTCTTGTGATTTTAAATGAAGCTAAAAAGTAAAGAAATAGAAAGAGTAATATCCCTGTTGCTGAATTATTAGCTTACGGCTAAAATGCTTTTAGCCTAAGTGAATATGAAGGAACTGTCCGGTTGTGAACATTAAGTTTAATTTATTAATATCCCAGCTACTTCAAAGGGGCACGAGTGTCCATAATCTTTTTTGTGGTTATAATTATAATCGTACAAATGAGTATGAAAAACTTTAGAACGGTTTCTTCATAAAAGAAGAAAGAAGGACTTCTGAGAAGAGGCTGGAGAAATTATACGGAAAGGATACACATATAGACACGGACAAATTAAAACTGTGAATACCGATTGAAATCAATAGTAACAACCGTAATTTATCGTTGTTATTACTATTACTGTTATTATTATTATTGTTATTATTATTATTGTTATTATTATTATTATTATTATTATTATTATTATTATTATTATTATTATTATTATTATTATTATTATTATTATTATTATTATTATTATTATTGGCCATGGTGGACTAGTGGTTATGTTCCTGACCTCTGGTCCCTAGGGTCGTGGGTAGAGATTTTCAGACTCGTAGAAGATACTTACACCTGAATAAAGAGGCATCTAAGCAAAATTTACCGACCTTCTTCATCCTAGTAATACATTAGTTGCCTGCTAGATGTCTCATTGCGTCAGGTATGTTGATCGCATACCATTCATGGCATCTATGGACAATAAGCGTAACTAAATTGAATTGGTCTAGCAACTCTTAACAAAGGAGAGGCTTGATTGGTCTGTTACGCAATTGTAGATAGGTTATTGTTGTTATTATATTATTTTTATTACTATAATAGTAATAATAATAATAATTATTATTATTATTATTATTATTATTATTATTATTATTTTGTGTCATATCATATCTAATATAATATATTCAATCACAACTAAGTTATGCTTTGTAGGAAATCCACAAAATAAACAGCACATTACCTTTAATAGTTAACATGATTGAATGTAGACAGGTAATTTGCATCTGTAGAATGAATAAAGAAGTGTAGTGACAGTAAATTAAACTTTGTATCTGTGGTCGGAAAATTACTTCCATTATGGAACGTCATTCGTGAGTTTTTTTATATGTAAATGGAGCTTAGGGGAGAAAAGTAATATCAAAAGGAAATGAAATAGAGCGAGAATCCTGAATTTTCAACAGACAGTTAACATGGTAAGATTAAAATCTAAGGATCAATCCAAATGTAGGATAATCCAAGATATGAAATGGGCAATTACAGTGGCCTTATGTAATAGCGGTATAAAACAAGGAACTGACCTATAGAGTTCTAACTTATGTTACATTATACAGCATTACAACGGGATCATGGTTGAGGGGAAGAGTAAGGAGATGTTGACGCAATTAAATCAAGTGCTCCCTAGGCATGCATGAAGACTGAGCCTTCATTATTCTCCTGAATTCAATTAGTGTTCTTATTAACATTAATTGAAACGACATGTAAAACAAGGTCGTTAGTTAAGAAGATTAACTACTTATTTTTTCCGATAAATTTAACTAAACAATTTTGAAAAAAAAATCTAAGTTCATTCAGTTGGACTTCGGCTTGTTAAACATAGATGAACAGGGAGTTTAATAAGCCCTGCACAACGTTTGAGAGTTGGTAGAGAAAGTAACAATTTTATGTTGTAAAAAAAACCTAAGAGATTGTGATTGTTTTTTGTTTTTATTTTTAATTTTACGAAGATGGATTTTGCAGTTGCAGCAAGATGAGCAACTGGAATTCTGCAGTATCAATAAAGCTTTCGTCTCTCTTTCCTTAAGAAAAAATATAAAAAAGCTGTGGCGTGAGATCAGGAGTTCAAGTTGGCGATAATTCAGGACCACTCGTGCCCATTCAACGGTTGTAGAATGTTTCATCGATGAATGTAATTGATTCAAGTATGCGATATAATCCCCGCGAAACAGTGAATAAGTGATCATATACTACATATTATTAACTCCTCTGGCGATAAAATGGCGATTTTTGGCACATAAGAAATATTTGTCTTGATATCGCAATCATCCCTCAGAAATGGTAAACAGACTTTTGAAACGTCTTGTATTTTTTCCTGAATGTAAGTTAGTTAATTTCCAATATATTATTGTTAAAGAACTAAAAAGCAAAACGGTCCTACCATTGAAATTGATTAAATGGAATCTTAAATTTGCTCTTTATAAAAAGTGATCCCACTACAGACCTTAGGTAGGCCTTTTTATGCAATCGACACATGATGTCAGCCGGGTTGTCAGCCTTGCATGACGGCCGCCTTTACCCCCAGATCAAGCGTCTGGTACTCATTTCCGTTATATCCTGAGTGGACCCTACGGCCATGGTACCGCTATAAAGTTTAGGTCAGTTTAAAAATCCTGACCCCCACTGGGACTCGAATCCTCAACCTCCCGGTTTGTAGCGTATTGCCTTACTCAACTGCGCTACGAAGTATCCCTATATGAGAAAAGTAAAATTTGGTACACAGTAATCCAGCGTTATTCCGATTTAATTAATGGATGGGAAATCTGTTTTTTTTAACCTCAACCAAGTAACTGGGTTAGAAAGGAAAATCGTATTTCCCGTGAATGGGGTTTTTATAACAAATCATTCAGTCAGTACAACTTAATAACTCCTAGGTAGAGACAATTTTATGGACATGAAGTGCCACTTTTCACAGCCTAAATGTGACTAATTGTGGCAAACGTAACTGTCCATCACGCATGGAGTTGAGTAAACTAAGCCAGTTATTTAGTAAGTTGATTTCGAGAAAGTTTATTACAAAGCGCTAGAGCAGAGAATTTACAAAACTGTTTCAGACCCTTTCTTTCAACACTTAAATCGTATGTACCAGGTTTTATTGCGAAAAGCAAAAAATGTAAGACTTACTGCGTTTTTAAATTGTCGGCTTTCATGTAAACCCCTACTCTTAATGATCTGATTTCGCTTATTTTCGGAAAATACCTTTCTCGTTTTATTTCAGTATTATATACCGAATTTCGTTGCGAAAAAATATACTAAAATGGTGATCGCTAGAGCGTTAACAAGCAGATACACACACAAACATGTAGGCATATATTGAACACGAAACCTCTAACTTTGTGCGCTACCAAAATTGTAACAAGTATTTAATTGTTGTATGGATTGTATTTTTCGCTGGTTGAATGGAACAGAAGGCCTTACGTCCTTACTTATGCCAGCTGAAATAAAGCATTATTGTTATTATTATTATTATTATTATTATTATTATTATTATTATTATTATTATATAGCACATATGTATTACATGAGTGTGTGTTTGTGTTTGACATTTTTGAATGCTTAGATGATAAATTACATTGCAATCACAATTTAATTAACAGATATAAATCCATATGTTATTTTGTAATAATTAATTAGGTTGAAGAATTGCTTAGCGTTTCGAGTTATGCCACAACTAAGCTTTCAAGTTGCGCTGCGGGTGACTTGACAATAATTAAGTCATCACATCACAATCTCAATCACCGAAAGTCAAATTCGTAAACGAGGTCATTGCTTTTTAAAGCAACAGTAAGTTCCGTTAACGCTCTTTGTTTTACGCCATGTTTCACATATTGTTTTCGTTATGTGCAATGCGAAGTGTGTAAAAGCGAGAAGACTGTTGTTTTTACGACGCTTATTTTAGCACAAGGCCATTTTAACTTACTTGGTATTGCGATGTACTAAACCATAAAATCAAACGACTTTTGACATTATTGAATCTTGACTATACACCAACTTCAAAAGATCTTACATACACAGTTGCTTTAAAAATGTTCTTTGTTATGGTTCCATGATTTTTAGCTTTCACACTTGGAAGCTCTATCGTAGATATGTTCCACAGAAAATATGAAGAGTAAAATAATTGTTATTTCTTCTAATTATGATTTCTTGTTTAAAATAGATATTTTTATCAGATATAATACTGATAAATAAATACTTTATTTTTTAAATTATGTAACAACCAATAAATTATAATTTGTATATGACAACTCATTGGTTTTAGCTAATTCCAAAGGTCCCGTGAATATATATATATATATATATATATATATATATATATATATATAATGTGAAAAGAAAAATAAATGCCTGAGTCGGGATTTGAACCCGACTTTCTAAACTTCGTACGTTTAGCGCTCTAACCATCTGAGCTACTCAGGAATCCTAACACAAACATTATATAAATAAATATGAAAATCACATAAAACTTAAAGTTTTATTTTTACTTAATTAATTAGCAAACAATTATTTTTCTTATAAATATAGTATTCTCAATTTACTCGAGAGGTAGGGGATATCGTTCCAACTGCCAACTAATGGCCACTATAACAAGTAAACATATTTAAAGAGAATGTTTATTTTATAGCAGTAACGTTTATATAATTAGATGTTATTACTATATTTTTTACATTTAGCAATGAAGGAAAATATGATATATGAAAATAAAAATAAATGCCTGAGTCGGGATTTGAATCCGAGTTTCTAAACTTTGTACGTTTAGCGCTCTAACCATCTCAGCTTTTCAGGAATCCTAAGACAAATATTTATTTTAATTATATATATATAGTCATCATCATCATCCAGGGATTAAGCCTGTTGGCTCGTTCCGGTTTCATGAAAGCTAGAATTGTTAAAATTATTCAGACCATCTTCTGTGTTGGCGTCCAACATTCCTCTAAAAAGGAATTAAAAGGATCAATTGAACTGTGAAATTACTTATTAATATATCATGGAGTACCTCAAAATAAACATACTTCGACTGGAATAGCAATAATGTAGGCTATATAGTATTCTCAATTATTTACACGAGAGGTAGCGGGATATCGTTCCAACTGTCATCCAGTAGCCACTATAGCAAGCATATTTAAAGAGAACATTTACTTTATAGCAGTAATGCTTGTATATTCAGATGTTATACGTTATGACTATATATATATATATATATATATATATATATATATTTATATATATATATTCCAGGTTCGAATCCCGTCCAGGCATTTAGTTTTATCATGTCATATATATATATATATATATATATATATATATATATATTACCGATTCCTTTGTAGACAGCGAAAATGACCGTGAACAAAAGGTGTGTGTATGTATATATATATATATATATATATATATATATATATGCGTGTGTGTGTTTGCGTGTGTGCGTGCGTGCGTGTGTGTGTCCGTTAACGCTCTAGCGGCCTCGATTTGTATTTCCTCTAAAACAAACTTGACATGCAGCAATTTATTAAAAAAGTATGGTCGAATTACTTAATCTGCAAAATCAGACCATTAGGTGTGGGAGTTTAACTAAAGCGAATATTTAAAAAATCGTCCTAACAGTCGCATATTTTGATGTTTCGCCACGAAACTGAGTACAAGCTATTAAAATAAATATAAAAAGGTATTCTCCAAAAATCAACAAAATCCGACATTAGAAAAGGGGGATTTACCCGAAACTAGAAATTAAAAATTGACTCTAGCAATCGCCATGTTTGGTTAGTCGCAATGTATATCATACAAGTTTTTGAGATAATAAAATGTATATAGTTTATTTCATTTATATAAATGATCCATCCATAGTAATTCTGCCCGAGGGCAGGTCTTTCACTGCAATCATAGCATTTTCATGCTATGCTTTGCAGCTTTACTAGGGAATTGTAGGTGTGGTAGGTTCCCGTTGCTTTTCACACGGGTGAAGGATGATGATGATTAGATAATAATGATGATAGCCATATGATTTCGGGGACCGTTTGGGCCTTAAAGTTTTCCTGACATTTGTCTTAGAGGTAAGGAAAAACTCCGAGAAAAACCTCATCCAGAAAAACTGCCCTGACCGGGGATAGAACCCCGGCCCGCTGCGTGACAAGGCAGTACGCTACCTCGAGACCACAGCGGTGGACGAGTTAAATAAGACGGTAATTAAAACTTTAGTAGGCCTACTAATTACATTTCAGGGTATGTCAGTGATTTTCGTTTAACAGGATTGATTGGGGTCGTAATTTTGGCGCAGTGGTTACAAGACCTTATTCACATGTCTTTAATACGAAGATAATAAAAAAATGAATTTACTTACAGTATAGCAGCTGGTCCTGTTAAACCGTGAATTATATTTATGTACTTGCATTAAATGTATCTGTACTCTGTGTTTCCATGTTTGATCATGCATGTTACGTAAATGATACCATATTTAGATATTTCAAATATTTTTGTACCTACACCGTTACCTGTTGAATTACAAAAACATCACTATAATAAAAAATTAGTGTGGACTCTAGTGGATTAAGTATGTATTAATTCTTACAATTCGCTCATACTAATGCCTTCTTCTTCTTCTTCTTCACGGTTTAGGCTTATTTACTAGCCTGTTCCGGCTCCAAATTGCTGCTCTTTCCATATTTTCTTTGGTCTTCCCAAATTTCTTCTTCCTCGTGGTGAATAGCTGTATGCTGCTTTTGGGATTCTATTCTCAGTCATCCTTGCCAAGTGTTCTGTATTTCACTATTGCTGTGTTTAATTCCTCTATTTGTAGTTGTCTTATTTCTGTGTTGTGTTTTTTGTCTGTTCTTTGATATCCTGCTATTGGTCTGAGGAATTTCATTTCAACAGCTTGTATTCTGGCAGATTGTTGTGTTGTCATTGTCCATGTATACTTATGTCAGTATACCAAAATGTTCAATCCGTAAATCCCTGATAAATCCTAAGAATTCCTTTACATTATAGATGAAACGGGTAGCTGTTTGGCGCATCGTAATGAGAGAGATCGCGTTGGTGGCTCATGAACGATCGGGTGGACTCGGCTGAATTCAAGTATTTTCGTTCATGAGCGAAGTTAGCAAGTATTTAATTGATTTATTGAATTGATTGCAAACACGGTTATTTGAGCTTCTTAAAAAACGTACTATTGTAGTTTGAGGTCATTATAAAAGAATTTTTATAAGTAATTCTAAAAAAGATTAGCGATCAAAAATAACATCGGTAAATAAAAGATCGTCTATATAGGAATATTTTGATATGAACAGTGACGGCCCGAAGATTGCTGTTTGTTTGTTATGCAATGTTAAAATTTCTCGTGGCGGTGAAGGATAAAAACAGGTATGTATATACCAAAGAAATCTTAATTTTTCTTTTTTCTTTTATTTTTAATTACTTCATTGAATTTGTCGATTTATTTATCAATTGGATGTTATGGTTAGGTAAGTAGGTGTGGAGGTACATACCCATGTCGAATTCGTCAAAAACATATTGGCAGGTAGCTACATAATATGAAAAAACAATCAAGAATATTTTCTTAACGCTATTGATGTAAATTTTATTTGACTTTATATTAAACATAGTATTTGAATAAACTTGTGACTCACCCTGCAGATAAATTGGTATTCAATCACCATAATTTGCCCTTACTGCAGTACAAGTACTATTTTTTTTGTAAAATGTAATGGTGATTATATTTATGTAGATTATATAAAGAACATCAATTTTACATTTCGTATTTTTTTAATTCGGCCGGATACTAGCTTATTATCCGATATCCGGTCGGTTAGCACATTTAGGCCGGATACCGGATAGTTACCGGATATCCGTTTCATCCCTACTTTATATACTGCGTTTTGTACTCATACCTAATGATCTATTAATATTTCACCTTAAAGATGAGAAAATTGGAAGAAAGAAGTTGAAGATATAGGCCTACAGTAGGGGAAGTTCCTGTACCTTGATACCATTTTATTAAAATCGCTCGTAATATCAATAAAATGAAAAGCAGACACATGATTTTAAATTTAAATCAAACCTTGAACATTTATTTCGAAAATATGATATTTTTGATGAAATAATGTAATGTGTAATTATTATTTTCTGTTTTAAAAAATGTGTAACTTGGCTCAAGGTACAATATGGTGCTTGTACCTTGAACAGTCTAGTTATGTACCTTGTGCCATATACACAAAGATTTATTAATACATAGCAATGATAGAGGTCTGTTCTTCTTAAGTAAAAAAAACATAGCCTACAAATATAATAGCACATTATACAAACTAAAACCAATAGCAAAAGACAAAGGAGGCAGCCTTCTGGAAGAACAGTTAACATAATTAGGTGAAGGTAACTTCATAAAAATGTCTTTATTGGCTACTGAATACGATATTGAATTTTTATTATAGGAATACTTATTTGTGAATGATAGTCGTTTGAGGTATTTCACAATAAACTCCTCATCCTTATCAACAATCTTATGCACAAAGTATTTAACTGTAGATTTTCCAGAAAATTTAATTAACACATAATTTCCAATTTCAAGTGCTTTGTTCTTTAGTTCTTCTTGCCAATGTTGTTCCTGAAGTTCTTCCATTGGATCAAAATCACACGTTGAGTCTGAAGACACATCATCTTCACTACTGCTGTCATTGCTTGTAGATGACGACTGTTTGAATGTCCAGAGAAAATTTTACAGAGATGATTTCTTGATATATTTCAAGCTTGTTCTTTTTTTGAAAATTTATTTTGGAGGTGGAATTATCTTCGTCTGTGCTTTTGTTGCCTCTATTTAATTTTTTTCAGGGTTGTCTGTCAATATACGAGACCTTCTTTTTTACCGCCCCTTACTTCAAGGTTTTCTGGCTTCTGCTCTTGGAAATGGCATATTGGTCTGTAGTGAGATGTGTGTTGATTGACTCTCATCAGTCATCTCTGCAATTGAACCTCGCATGATAATAAATGGTGATCATTCACTGATAATTCTTGAAGAGAGATTGGTTGTGCACTTTGTTGAACTGCTTGCAGTCGATCCGTCACGTGGGAAGGCAGAATCGTGTTCTCCAAAAATCTTTTCATTTAATGGGATAAGTCCTGTAACACGAAATCCACTTATAATGTTACCTAGAATCAAGCTGAGAGGATATGCTTTACCCACAAATACAGCAACCTCATAAATACGAGTAGGTGCTGTACCTTGAACCGGCTCAAGGTACAGCCATCATACCATTTTCAAGGTACGTGACACTACAATGGAGGACTTTATTGCCTTTTATTGTATATTTATGACAGTTAAGTTAAATATCTTAATACTATTCAATAATACTTTATATAAACTACCTACCTTAACGTATTTTAAAATATTCCTTAAAACAGGGAACTTCATATTAAATGAAAACTTACAAGCCTGATTTTTACTTCTTGCTCTCACAATCAACAAAACCTCAATGTCTACTACTGTGACAAAGGAACGGGGAAGAAGTGAGACTTAAAAGCCATCTAGGAGGATATTCATTAGCTATGTCTGATTTTGGGCGAATGACAGGTCGATAAAGACAGAATTCACTAGGATGCTCAAGGTACGATCATGTCCAAGATACAGCAACTTCCCCTACTTTATCAGAAATAGTTGTGGGCATTTTATTTATGCAAATTTGGGTTTCTCTGTTCCCACATGTCATTGAAAAATTAAAATTTAGAATAGAAAATTATCGACTAAATTAACGTTTAATAGTAGGCCTATATTTATATTTTATCTCTAGAAAATTTACAGGAATCACGTAAAATAACACCGACACCTTAGGGAACCATAGATCCCATTTTAGAACTACTGTCTATGGTAAATGACTAAATTTTTAATACAAGTATTATGAACTTAACGATATTCATTCCAGTGAAAACACATTTAAACCGCCATATTTATATCATGTAAATGTTGCCCTTTTTCGTTTGTGAGCGTTTTGTATTATGTAATACGGTAAATTCTTCAATACATTATGCCCATTGCTTCATTACTTTCATTGTTTACTCCCTGCAGTACCTTTAGTGTAGAAAAGGCTCTATACCCGTATTTGATTTAATGGCAGATGGAGGAATAAGATGAGATGAAGCCTCTATTATTGAAGGTCTGTGATATAGCTTATAGATACGCCGGCTGACCAATTCATCGCACCAATACAGGGACAGATCAAATGAAGTGAAACGAAACGAACTTCTTAAATATGGTGAAAAAGTGTATTGAAGTTTCTTTTTTTTTGGGGGGGGGAGATGAGGAAACGGGAGGAACCCCCGGAAAAGGATTCCTGGCTCCGATTCGTCCACCACGAAGCTCACATGGAGTGACTTAGATGCGAATTAAGGGGCTCAGAGGTGGTGGGTCAGTTTCTTACCATTTTCGCCACTGAACTGCCAGCTGACGTGTAATATAGGGTATTAAATAATAAATCAATTGAAAATGTAAAGAAACACTAAGAACAAATATGAAAATTTTAAGTTGTTACATATAATCATTGAAATTGAGTTTCTTGGTAATCAAATGATTTAATGTCATTTTTTCTGCTTAGAATATTCTGTCTCTTTTACAGTAATTTTATTGACGTCAGAATCGATAAATGAAGTTAATTGATGATAAATTACATGAATGAAATAAAAAAAATGATGTAATGAAACCATTACAGAACGAACTGATACGTCATTATGTTACGATATATTTTGTAATTACGAAATCAAACCTGAAGGACACATGTCAACGCAATCTTGCAACATTAAGAAATAATGAATTTCAGTAAAAAAAAAATACTCGACCTTCCTATTTTCAGTTGACTTCAAAACTAACTTGTCAGTAAATGTATTGTTTATTATATTCGTATATTAATGATATGTGAATTAGGTCTTGTAACCAATATTTATTACACCTTCAGTATATTTGACATTTGACTAAAGTGTTTGTCTATCTCGTGTCATTGTTTAACCATATCCTTTATCAGACTGTAGTTATAGTTATTAATAATAATAATGTAATGATAAAAAAGTGCATTAAATATTGAGAGAGAAGATAAATATGTACAATAATCAGAAATATTAAGTCATCATCATCATCAACGTAATTTAGTTGCCTGAGTCACCTTTAAGGCAATTGTCAGGAAACTTTAAGGTCCAAATGGTCCCCGAACATATCAAACAATCACAATCATCTATATAATATTCGCCTTGTTTAGTATGAATGTATGATGTGTCTTGTCTTAAATGTTCGAGTTTGTCTTCGGAGAACGTCTTAGCACTGAGCTCTCCGGGGAGGTTCTCCATGCCCTGTGTCGGTCAAAAAAGTAACTATGTGATCCAGAGTTCAAATTCTCTTCTATGTGACGTGGGGGATATAAATGTCCCTACAATGTAGAAGTTAAACTAAAGTAAAGAAAGTATATTTAATTAAATTGTGATAATTAACCTATGCGTATAATTTATATGAATTATTAAATGTGCCCTCCATGGTATCTTTACCTTGTCGTGGTGGAGTGGCTTGCGTGCTTAAATGATCCCGAGAGCTATGCCGGCGGTAGCATTGCTGCCGATAGAACCGGACTGGTCGAAGATGATAAGCCAGACGAAAAATGTACCTTGGTCGAAAGAGTGACGATCTTTCATCGTAAAAATAGAACCTTCAAGAAATGCGGACATGGGTTCAACTGGGGTAAAATTTTCCGGAGGTCAAATAGTCCCCCATTCGGTTCTCCGGGCGGGGACTACTTCAGGAAACTCATGCCAAAGGCTCAAACACAGGGATATGTTCCTAGGAACATGGAATGTTAGGACTTCATACAATAGCGGGGCACTAGAGATATTAACGTGGGAATTAGATAAATCGCCCTTGGATATAGTCGCTTTACAGGAAGTTAGGTGGCCAGGAGAAGGTAGTAAGGAATCAGGAAGTTTTGTATTATACTACGGGGGTGCAGAAAGACCTGAATTTGGAACGGGTTTTTTAGTCCGAAGGAGGATCCTATCCGCTATCCGAGATATTAAGTTTGTCAGTGATAGGATATCAATTCCCGCTTACTACATCTTTCTTTCTTATTCTTAAATTAATATTTCTTAGCTACACGACCTGTCGGCAGAGGATGTTTAAATGTGAATCATATGTATAATATATATATATATATATATATATATATATATATTTATTTATTTATTTATTTATTTATTTATTTACTACATAAGGACATGGGTGAACTCCCTGTATAAGCGAACAACTCAATCTGTGGGCACCTCTGAGACAGCATTAACAAATATCCATGCAATCACACAAAACAAGATGAATACGATAGGATGATTAAGCTGGCCAAATGGTGTTTGGGAACTATTTGTGTGAGGAAAATCCTCGAAAAAATCTCACTCAGGAAACTAGTCCCGACCGGAGTTCGAACTGGGTCCCACTGCATACGATGCCACGACGTTACTCTGAGGTCACAGCGCTGAGCATCTCATTGATATATTCGAGTTGATTTAAGGTGAAATGAATGAGTGAGATTCTCTAACCACAATCAGTTTTGTCAGACTTTTCTGATGAGGTGTTGTAAAATAGAATTTGGTGCACACTAACTTCGTAATATGTATACTGCTTTAGCCTACTTTTTATATGAATGTCTCTTTTATCCTAATTAATATTATTCGCCTCGTTTCTACCAACTTTATTTACGGTACGAAAATAGTTTTTTTACGTTAAAATAAATTAAAATTTAGTAAACTAATTAGTTTTTAATGTCTACAGCCGAAGCATGGTTGATTCCGGATTTTGGAAATCAATTAGAAACACATTTTCATATATAACTTTATTTCACATTATATCGAATTTCATAACTTTTAAACAGTAAATATTAGCATGTAGGCCCTACTGTACAACTGAACTTGCTCGTATGAAATGTTGAGTTATTGAGACTATTTCAAGATCAAATACGAACAAAAGTGAATGTTAATAAAAATTAGCTAATTACACTGAGCAACAAAAAGAACAGAAAGAAAAATATGTGGTTCTATAGTATTTTTTCTCCTGAATTCAAATATGATATCGGTTTTTCTCCAACGCAAGGTTTCCGTGAGGCAGGAATTTATAATTTCAAACACTTTAATATTTTCTACATTCGTAACTACACAACATTCGAACATTCAGACTCACCTAGAAAGTAAGAAATTACTATTTTCTGCTATATTTCGCCTGTGGAACATCCCTCTTGGTGGTCCAACAATACTCGGCCAGCATATTAGGATTCCATTTGCCTTGATATCTCTTTTCCATAGCTGAAACAATTTCAGTTAGCTCATTTGGTTTTATTTTACAATAGACAAATGGACGAAAAAACGTTTATTAAAAAAATAATTATTTAAATCCATTAATTCAAATTGAAATTAAAAAACTGTGGTTGATGGAGAAATTCCGTATACATATTTGAAAATACGATAAAAAAACTGCATGAAGTACAACTATTGGTACTCATGAGACAACAATCATGTCGACCAGTGTAATTGGACTACATAAATTTACTTTTATGAATATGTAGTGAGTTATTTGCATTATTGCTTTTAGATTTAGCAATTAAAATAAATTAATTAGTTTCAATTAGTAATGTCAGTTGACAAACGTTCATACACAGGAACTGCGTAATTCTTCACCAAGTCGAATGTATGGTCCCATTGTTCTTATTTTACAGAATATACAGTGTGATCAGTATAGCATTGGACAGCAGACGCGTGGTTTGTGCTGCTGTGCGGTGACGAAGGCTTACACGTGCAGACACGGGAATTGAAATGTGCACAGACTCAGCAGTACACTAGCACATCCCACGCATTCACGGTCACAGTTAGATTGTGTGCTTCGAGTGGATAAGATGCTAGCTCGTTTTTCCTTGTGTGCTGAGTGCCGTGTGTATAATGTAAACTGAATGACGTATGTATAAGTTACTTCAATTTTAAAATTTGTAACTTATAAAACAGGCGTGTATAAGTGTAAAGTATAAACTGTATAATGGCTAATAATTTTTCTACTGAACAACGTGTATTTATTTATGACCAATGTTTGTTAACTCAGTCTACCAGCGAAGTACGAAGACTTTTTGAAACACGATTCCCAGATGTGAAAATTTCGTCACGTTCAACAGTCCGTAATCTTTACAACAAATGTTATACAGAGGTGTCAAAAATGTATGGATAACGAAGGTGAACAGTTCCAGCACCTGCTTCAATGAAGTTGCTAAGTACGACAATTTGTAAAATAGTTATGAAAATGTGTATGGTTGTATCACCCCGATCCTACGCTGTCCGTTCCCCGCCGCGAGAGCGTCAGCAGTGTATAGTCAAATACCCGCGTCTGCTGTCCAGTTCTATGCTGACCGCACTGTATATTTATTTTGTAAAATTGAATAAACTCAATTTCTGTCGCCAGCTTATTAGTGATTCCGATGGAATGAAACTATTGAGAATGTTCTCATGAAAAGATTTCTGATAATATTTTACAGATCTACACGGTCCTATCCAGTAGACACACAACATTATTTTGACCAAAATTGATATATGTGTATTTGTGTGTATGTGTGTGTGTCCGTTTAACACTCAATCGATCACCAATAGCAATTGATTAAAAAAATGCAACGTTAAGTTAGTTAACCAGCAAAATCAGACTATTAGATGTAGAAGTTCACCTGAAACGAAAATTAAATACTCGCTCAAGCGGTCGCAAATTTCAATGTTTGACAAAGAAACTGTGTATATGCTATTACAATAAACCGAGGAAGGTATTCTCTAAAACTCGGCTAAATCCGGCCATTATAAGTGAGGGTTTACCAGATACCCGAAATGTTTATTCTTGTAACCGCCATGTTTTATTCGTTTTAAAGTACCACACACTTAAATTGGCAAATATCAATGATACGATTGGCAGTGATACAATAGTTTAACTTATTTAATATTCTTAAAAAAAAAAAGGAACGGAAAAATAATAGGTATTATTTATATTGGTGTCAAATTATACAGCAATATGCAAATCTATAATTTATAGATAAAAACGAATGTCTGTCTGTTTTGTCCTTTATGCATTACTGCACCATTCATCCGATTATGATGGGGCTTTTTGCAAAATGTTCAGGAGTTTCCCGGGAAGATTTTAGCCCATAAGATAGTTGTAATACTCAACCCCTTCACACTTGAAAATCACCCTTTGTAGTGAAAAACGTGTTTTTCGGAACTTTGTGGACACTTAAATGGCTTACGCTGCCTAAACCTTAACAAATACACCAAATTAATGTACTTTATACAGAATTGAATGTCTCAAAAAATCTACCAAAAAGTCCGCAACAGCGTATGTCTTTCTTTTACGAATAACTAACAATAATAATTTCTGTCTTTCAGCTCATTGATGCCAAGAATATCGGGATGACTAGATTCCTGGGCAAGCGTAGCAGCGCACGGCGGATATTCTTTTAAGGATAACTCTCAATAACCATTTTTGTCGTTCAGCTCATTGACGCCAAGAAGATCGGGATGAGTAGATTCCCGGGCAACACCAGGTAATTAGCACGGTACATCTAAAAGTAATTATGATATAAATTTATAATTATTTCTCTTTTAACTTATTCAACTAAAGATAAAACACATTTCATTTATTTAGGCATAGCAGCGCACGCCGGGTATTAACTAGTAAGTAATATTATATTACGTTTATGGATGGTTTGTTTCCTCTG
The DNA here is from genome assembly GCA_030220185.1 of Diploptera punctata. Taxonomy (NCBI): domain Eukaryota; kingdom Metazoa; phylum Arthropoda; class Insecta; order Blattodea; family Blaberidae; genus Diploptera; species Diploptera punctata. The sequence continues at coordinate 75,793 of JASPKZ010007335.1, read as the reverse complement.
CAATCCGGTACTTTCAATTAAAGTGATATCAGTAATTGGCTTACTCCAATTTAACAAAGGAAATATGTATTCCGTAAACCAACAAATTGGAACACTAAATTTGACTTGTTGAGGAATTCACTTACTTTACGCAGTTCCTGCGTGAAGGACTTTGAAAAAGTGTCGGACTGCAGAGAAAATACCTCTTGCATAACCGTTTGTTAGTATGTACTTACATTTCGTTTCTTGACACAAAGTAAAATAACTATATTTTCATGTTTCCATTACTTTATTTAAAATATTAAATATATCAAACATTGCCAACATAAGGATTAATTAAATTGTATTGTGTAGGCCTACATTGCGAAAAATAAAAAGTAGCAGTTGCTAGAGTTAATTTTTAATTTCGGATTTCAGATGTAAACCGCACTTCTAATGGTCGGATTTCGCTGATTTTAGGAGAATAACTTCCTCCGTTTATTCTAATAGCAGATACTCAATTTAGTTGTGAAACATCGAAAACTGCTACTCTAGAGTGATTTTTAATTTTCGTTTTAGGTGAACTCCTGCACATTAAGGCCGATTTTTCTGATTAATGAACATATCCTTATTTTTTTTAATAATAGGACCGGTTGAGTTCAGTAAAAAATTTCAAAAATAGTTTAAAGAGAATAACCTTAAACGATTCAGTCCGTCGGAATCCGCTAAAATGAAATGCAAATTGTGTCACAATTTCTATTCTTTTCTTTTTTTGTAATGTGAAATCTTGTATTTTAATTCAGCCTTATAATGAAATAAGAACTGATTATTTAAAATTATTAATTATGTCCATTTAACTTGAATTATACTAACTTGTTTTTTATGTTATTAAGTTTGCAATAGTGTATTCATATGTTGGAAAACGTTTCATCCGTTTTTGTTAATATTGCAATATATAGTAATGTTCTGTTTTCCGGCATTTTTGTAAAATCGTTGCGTACTGAAATGAGACATTGTCTGAAATAAAGTTACATGATGCAAATGTATACATGGACTGTATCCCATTCTTAGGCATACAACATTTTCAAAATTGGGAATTATCTACATTCTTACATGAAATTCACATGTGGTTCTTGTTTGTACGACCATGTCTTCAATTATCCTGTGTTTAGTTGCTCGAATTTGTTTTATCATCTCCTCAAAGATCAACCATATTAATCGCTCGTATTTATGGATTTTTTTCCAAACACACACACACACATACATATATATATATATATAAAGTTATACAGGGTGTAACAGAACCTCACCGACAAAATGGTAGGAATGATAGGTCATGCAGAGAGGACAATTTTTTGTGAAGGAACATATAGTCGCAAACACGTTGTTTATGAGTTATGCGCAGATGAAGGTGTTCACCCGTAAGGGTCGCAATTGAATACAAACAACTGTACACGTATCATTTTACTGAAAAAGACATGTTTTATAATAAGTGTTCAAATAATGTGTTTTGACGACGTCAAAAAGAATCCGCCATGCTCGGCCGTGCTGTGCGATCGTTGCTGCGACGATATCAAACATGCAATGAGGCACAGGGTCGACTGTTTGAACACTTATTATAAAAACATGTATTTTTCAATAAAATGATACGTGTACAATTGTTTGTATTTAATTCCAACCCTTACGGGTGAACACCTTCATTTGCACATAACTCATAAACGACGTGTTTGCGACTATATGTTTCTTCACAAAAAATTATCCTCTCTGCATGGCCTATCATCCCTATCATTTCGTTGGCGAGGTCCTGTTACACCCTGTATATATAATTGCGTAACACCATCCTCACGGTCTTGTGACCGGAGCTTCTCTCTGTATTTCATGAATCCCATATAGCATTCCCAGTCAGACAAAATTATTTTTTTAAAGGGAATTATTCCTGTGGTCGCCCACAACCTCAAATTTAGTTTAAGTTTAGATTTAACGACTCTCCTGGTGCTTCGTTAGTATTTATTACCCATCATATCAGCGGGATACCGTAACTCCGCCTTCGAGGCGCCCAACCTCGAAGTTGGTTACAATTCTGCCAATGCCAGAAGAGGATGTCAGAAATGTCGTAAGAAAACTTGGTGGTATTGGACAAATATACATGTATATTTGTGAAACTCTTTTAAACAATAAAAAATACATACTCTTCATGGCGCGACAGGCCTAGAAGGCCCTGGGCCTGCCATCCGGCTGCTGGCCTCACGTCCACATGTGTTAATCACAGACGTATTTTTAGACGATCATCCAGCCAGTGTAGGGGGTGACATTTGGTTAGCATGTCGTGTCTCCCAGCCGTTATATTTTATTTTCTCAACCTGGAACCGCTACTTATTGTAGCTAACCAAATTCCTCATGATGTTGGGTAAGGCACCGGTCCCACACTGGTCGAAATTCCGTGAGAAAATGTCTTCTCTCATGGAGAACCTAACCAGCGCCAAGTCCCGTAGTTCTGCGCCAAGGCAGCTTGCCTTAACCACTCGACTACGGCGCTGGATATAAAAAAATACATACGTATTTCAAATAATAATAAATTGCCGTTTTCATTATCTTGCATACATTATTATTCAATAGAACCGTTTATATAAGATTTTACCTAATACGTCAACGATATTTGCGTCAACTAATTTAATTGCCATATGTGATATTTAGATAACGGTCCTGCATGCATTTGTGTGATGACGTGTTTGTGTAGGCGTTTACAGCTGTTGTATTGAACATAAATTTTTGTGACTTTAAGACAGGCCATAAATAATTAACGTTATATGACATTTATTTTATCTTATTAATGATTTTGATAATATATGTTGAATTTCGTTACTGAATTTGTGGATCATTTCCAAGTTTGTGGCACGAGTAAAGCTCCCAAATGTTCTGATTTCTTTAAAAAATCTTTGTCCCTTTCTAGAAGCATGTAACCCGGCCATTAATTATATATAAATTATAAAAGATCATATCTACCATCCAACAAAACAGTCATCCACTAAATCTAATAGTATCTCCCTCTTCACCCTTCTCCCCCCTCTCTCTCTCTCTCTCTCTCTATATATATATATATTATATATATATATATATATATACACACACACACACACAGTCCATCGCTGCGCGGTGGTCTCGAGGTATCTTTATCATGCGGGCCCGGATTCGATTTCCGATCGGGACAGGCTTCCTAGGTGAGGTTTTTTTGGGGGTTTTTCCTCACCTGTAAGACAAATGTCAGGAAGCTTAGGGCCCAACGGTCCCCGAAAATTATCCGGCCATCATCACCCTTATCATTATCATGATCCTTCACCGCTGTGGAAAGCAACGGGAAGCTACCACACCTGTAATTCCCTAGTAAAGCTGCAAAGTATAGCAAAAAATACTATGATTGCAGTGAAAGGCCTGCCCTCGGGCACAATTACTATGGATGAATGGAAGACAAATGTCAGGAAGCTTAGGGCCCAACGGTCCCCGAAAATCATCCGGCAATTATCATCACCATTATCGTTCATCGGTGTGGAAAGAAACGGGAAGCTACCACACCTATAATTCCCTAGTGAAGCTGCAGAACATAGCATAAAAATGCTATGATTGCAGTGAAAGACCTGCCCTTGGGCAGAACACTATAGAATATATATATCAACTTTAGTTTAATCTTTCCTTTTGTAGATACTTTTATGCAGAACTACCTCATGTTACCCTGACTTTACATGGACATTTCTAGCGAAAGGAAGAAAAACACTCGATCACACAAGATAATGGAAGAGTGGCCAGCTCAATATCGGGACTACTTCCAAAACAACACTAACAAGACCAGACACACCATTCACTTGAATATTCAAACAAAACAATGCAAATATAGTAATAATTATGATGATGATGATTATTTATTGATAAGGCTTTCTATTCTACTCAACTAGTTTAAATATGAGCTACTAAATAAATACTGGAACTACATTCACTTTGATTGATCCCCTTTCGTCTCTGGATTTGCGTATTCTCTTAGTGAGGAATTTCTTTACCAGACTAATTTAGTTACGCCTATTTCCTTTCATATGCCAATGAGGAACATGAGGTTAGTACATCGCCTCAATGAGACATCTAGTAAGAAACTAACATTACTTAAACGTTGAAGACCGATTAAATTTTGCTCACTGTGTGGGCTTCAGTCGTTTTACGAGCCCGGAAATCTTCAGACCTGGGATCCACGGCGTAAAGTCCCTCCCGGAAGACTTATCACATGGATTCTTCCATTCTAAAATTCCATTGATCCCGGCCAGTTTTGAGGCAACTACTAGACCACCGCGGCCGACATATATGCAGACTATATATACAACTTAGGCCTGTAAAATTTGCAAAAAAAAATGAAAAGAATAAAGTAGGCCTATAAAATACAGTATATTACAGAGCTCTTTCTTTCATACACTAAACATATACTGATAACAATAACGGCGATGATGATAACGATAATAATAATAATAATAATAATAATATTCGTAGTAGTAGTTGTAGTAGTAGGAGTATTAATATAATTCTACTGGATCCAACAATTAGTACATAATATGCACGTTATAAAGATAAGCGCTTCTGTAAAAGGGAAGAAGCTAAGAGGAAGGAGAGCCTCTTATTGCTTTAAATTCTAAGACTTAGAGGAACCGACCTGCACATCTTCCCAGTGTCCAATCCCACCTTCACGTGTGCAGCTGTTAGTAACCATATAACTTATACGTATAACTTATGTGGTGAACGGACGGGATGGGCTACTCACCAATTGCACTGGTCAGCATGGTGAGATATTGACCGATATGGTATTACTTCCACTTCCATACCATATCTCTTTTTTATCTTTCCTATCCAGTCTCTCTGGACTGAACACTTGTTGTTTTCCGACCCCGATGGTAGTAGAGTATTCGAGGCCGAGGGGTCATTTCATCTTATCTTTTCTGTCAAATTCTTCCTATAGAGCAGATCAGGCTCTTAGCTGTAATGAAAACAACTGATCTAAGGATGGACACCTGAAAAAGTCCTGGTCCTCCGGGTTGGGGGTTGATGCGGTAGGCCAGCTCCCTCCCATCAGAAAAAAAATTGCAATGCTAAAAAACCTAATAGGGATAAGCGCGCAACGGAAATGGATTTTATACGAAGGGCCGCAAGAATTTCAAGAAGAGAAAAAATTAGGAACTCAGTTATAAGGGAGAAAATGAAGATTTAAGACACTATTTTAGATTAGGCCTATATTAAAACTCAGCAATTAAGATGGTAAGGACATGTCCAGCGAATGGAAGAGGATCGACTACCAAAATCTGTTTTGGAATGGAAACCTGAGGGAAGACGAAGCAGAGGAAGACCTAAAACCTCCTGGAGTCAGGGAATATATTTATATATGAAGGAGTAACATCTACAACCAGGAGATTGGATGGACCGACAAAATTGGCTATTAGGAATCGGACGATGTCAAAGACATTAATCAACCGATGATCTATCTATCTATAATAATAATAATAATAATAATAATAATAATAATAATAATAATAATAATAATAATGATTTATTTTAGCTGGCAGAGTTAAGGCCATAAGGCCTTCTCTTCCACTCAACCAGCGAATAGTAAAATTATACAAAAATTACTTACATATTACAATTTTAAGATATTAAAATACAGACTAAACAAAATACAATGATGATGGATCTAATACTAGCTAATGCTAACAAAAACATAGAATATAATAAAATTAAAATGATATAAAATAAAGTAAGTAGCTTCCTACATGATTATTAATAGAATGCTCTATATAGTTGTTATGTAGTTAATGTTTTCATTGTGTCGAACTTAAGATATCAGTTAATTTGGATTTAAATAATGATAGCGATTGACAGTCCCTGACATGACTGGGAAGTGAGTTCCATGCTCTAGCCATAGATATTGTGTAAGATTCAGAGTACAGACAGGTCCTGTGTTGTGGTATCAAAAGTAAAGAAGAGTCTTGTGATCTTGTTCCTAAATTGTGATGAGCCGATAAATGTTGAAAACGTGTTGTTAAATAAGTTGGTAAATATGTGTGCAGAATTTGGAATAGTAAGGTTTGTGAATGTAAAGTTCTTCTGTCATTTAGGCGTAGCCATGATAAGGCCTGAAATGAAGGAGACACGTGGTCATAACGACGGAGATTGAATATAAATCGAATGCACGCATTATGAGCACGCTGTAGTCTGTCAGATAGATCAGTTGTAAGATTAGTCAGTAATATGTCGCAGTAGTCGAAGTGTGGCATTATAAGAGTCTGTACAAGTATTTGTTTTAATTTTGTAGGAAGGAAGTTTTTAAAACTATTTAGGGAGTGAAGAATTGAGAACACTTTCTTGCAGGTATTATTCACCTGGATTTTCCAGTCTAGGTGTTGGTCCATATAGATACCCAGATTTTTTACTACTGAGCTGTAGGGGATATTTTTGTCATTTAGGAGAATGGTAGGGATATTTTCGTAATTTATAATGCTTTGGATTCGCCGATGTCCTATAATTATGCACTGTGTCTTGTCAGTATTTAGATTAAGTCCATGTTTCTTCGACCATTGGGAAATTGAGTCTAGGTCACTATTTAATTTGTCTAGTGTGTCATGTACATCGTCAGGATGGGAGTGAATGTAAATTTGCAAATCGTCAGCGTATAGGTGATATCGACAATAGGTAAGTCTAGTGGATATATCGTTAACATAGATAGAGAACAGAAGTGGTCCTAACACTGAACCTTGTTGGACGCCACCCTTCAGTGATAGCCAGGATGGGTAAAGTTCTGCATTGGATACACATTGCTGGCGACCATGAAGATAGGATCCAAGCCAGTTAACAGCATTGTCCGAAAGATTCAGAGCGCGTAATTTTGCTATTAATATGTCAGTGTCAACAGTGTCGAAAGCTTTGCTGAAGTCCAAGAGTGTAAATATTGTCATGTGGCCACTGTCCATTGCTTCACGCGTATCTTCGGTAACTTTAAGAAGTGCGGTTGCCGTACTATGGCCTGTCCTAAAACCTGATTGGTATGGGTCGAGTATGTTATGAGTGTTAAGGTAATCAGTTAATTGTTCATGAACAATGCGCTCCAAGGCCTTAGATAGGACTGGGAGGATGCTGATTGGTCTAAAGTCGTTTGGTGTTACAGGTAATTTAATTTTAGGGATTGGTCTGACTATAGCTTTTTTCCAGAGTTCGGGGTAAGTTGAGGTCATAATTGAGGCATTGAATATATGGGTTACAGTTGGGAGTATGACATGGAGTATTTTCTTTAAAAAGTCGATACTTATATTGTCTATACCTTGTGTTTTAGTTCTAATGCGGTCCAGGGATAGTTTAACGTCGATTGGCATTATATAGGAAAGAAGAATTTTTCTCGGGAAGGAGTAGGTGTGGATAGGAGCTCATCTATAGTTTGTTGTTGGTCGTAGTGTTTATGTTAAGTGTGGCATATGATGTGAAATGTTGGTTTAGATCGTCCAGTGATATGTTAATGCTCTCTCCTTTGGTTGTCGGCTGCCGTAGGCCCATTGATCTAATACGTTTCCACATATCACTTGCATTTGTGTTTGGATCAATGAGACTATGAGCATACCGCAACTTAGCGTTCCTAATGTTTTGATTCGTTTTGTTTCTTAATGTCTTATATTGTCTTAAGTTAGCGTCACTTTTGTCCCGTCTATATTTTCGAAAAGCAGCATCCCTCTCAGCCATCAGTAGTCGAATTTCGTGGGACATCCAGGGAGCTGGGGATTTAGTAATTCGTCTAGTCTTCAAGGGGGCATGTTTGTCGTAAAGTTCTAATATCATATTGTTAAATTTAAGCAATTTTTCGTCAATTGTGAATAGGGTCCAAATATCATGCCACGGCATGTCGATAGCGTCTGCAATTAGAGCTTGCTGGTTAATATTTTTTAAATTTCGATACGTTAATAATTTAGGACGAGTCCTAGGACACTGGAGAGAGTATTCGATATATATGACGTCATGGGCTATAAAGATAAGCGCCAAAATAAGTCTACCAAAATTATCTTCTTCGTCACGGTTTAAGCTTTTGCTAGCCTGTTCCGACTCCAAATTGCTGCTCTTTCCATATTTTCTTTGGTCTTCCCAAACGTCTTCTTCCTCTTGGGGAATAGTTGTATGCTGATTTTGGTATTCGCTTCTCAGTCATCCTTGCTAAGTGTTCTTTCCAGTTTGTTCTGTATTTCACTATTGTTGTATTTAATTCATCTACTCTTATTTCTGTGTTGTGTTTTTTGTCTGTTCTTTGATATCCTGCTATTGGTCTGAGAAATTTAATTTCAGGAACTTGGATTCTGGCAGATTGTTATGTTGTCACTATCAGTGTTTAGGATCTGTAGATAAGTAATAATAGGAACTGCCATTGTCTTGTATAATTGTCAACCAAAATTAGAAAGCAAATATAAACGTAGATTCTTTTAAATGATTTTAACATCCGGCAGCCCTTGATTTCGTGTAGTAGGGAATTAAAGTTGCGTGAAGTAGAGGTAAGTGGTATATGATATACAATGTTGGGTTATATTAAACAAGTTATTACTATGACATCGTGTGTTTAAGTAATGGTTGGAGAATCCCCGATACTATTAGTTACGTCTAGATACAGCCGCGGATAAATTCAATATTGTTTTAAGTAAACAATTTTCTAAATACACTATTTTAAATCTTTAAAGCCTTATTTTTCTGATGTTTTGGTTAGTTTACAATTAGGTAGGTAGGTAGGTAGTAAGTTCACTTAGCCTGCTATGACTTATGCTCTTAGTATAAGTGACCTTTCCAATTGGAGAGGACTGTAGGACCCCAAAATTTGAAAATCGCTCATTCTTTGTTTCCTCGGAACGAAACTGGTTCATATCGATTTAATTATCAAAGAAAGAAAATTCCATAAATCAGAAAAAATCTGACCATAAATTAGACTTTCTGAGGAATTAGCTTAGTTTACACAATTCCTATATGACGTAATTGTTTGTAGTTCTTACGGGAAACAATAAAGTTTGTGAAACTGGATCGTAGTTTAGATTTCGTTTGTCCATAACAGTGTACTACATATTTGTAATAGTAAAACTGGAGTTGGTTCAATGAAAGAGAAGGAAGGTACCGTGTGTAGGATGACTACACATTAAAATCAGTTTAAATTTTTTATCAGTAAGTTTAACTTTTTCGCATATAAATACAGGCATTTTCCATTTCATTCAGTTGAAAATTTATAGGGCTTTATGAATAAAATATGTCTCTTTTACGTTAGAATTGATTTTCATGTAGAGTGTGGCTCACCGATAGCACGATCCCGCTTCAGCTCTATAAATCTAAATATTTTTATTAAAATATTTCCATTTTGTACGACCTGAAATTCCCATTACATTCATCTGAAGCTAACTGAAATTATTAAAAATTTACTAAGAACTACTAATTAATGTTAAACCGATATTCTATTATATTACGTCACCATTGCGTAACGGTTATAAAATCGCATCTCTATACAACTGAGTTAATGGCTCCATGCTAACTTAGTAGTAGTAGTAAGAATTTGTTAGACTGAATTAAGATACAATATTTTTTACAAATATGGATCGCAGGGGCAACAAGCTATATGTATGTGCTATTGACAGTCCTTAGCAATTAATTTATTAATGTCTAGTAATAATATAAAACAACAAAACACAATAGATAACAATACAATTACATTATACATTAATTAAGTTACTAGGAAGACGATATGTAGGAAGACCCAGTAAAAGATGGAAAGACCATTCCAGCATGATATCTGAGCAGACCTTAAGGTTTAATCTTTGATATTGATAATGTTTAATTAAGTTACATATATTTAATTATTAATAATATTACACTTTGCTTACATATTCATTTATTCACGAAATAGTGTTGTTCTTATTTTCCGCCTCTTGTCCGGAAATTTACCCAGGTTTATCCAATTTTCTGGATTTACCATTAACTCGTAGCATACCGATCTATCACAATTTGAGTTTATAAATCTTTCCGACAACAATATTACAAACTGTTACATTAAAGGACTAGTATTAGGGATAAATCCAGTATAGTTCTAATCCCCATGCTGATCACGCTTTTTCAGTTATTTTATTTCATGAGTCTTCAAGCTAACGCGACATCAGCCTGGTTATTTTTCCAGGGATATTTGAGAATAGTTGAATGCGCTGTGTATCTCTAATGCAGGACCTATGGCTTTTAACTTCCTCGTAGTGGGAAGTACCAGTAGTGCATTCGAATTTTTCTCGCTTAAACATTCTACCAGCTCTGATCGAGATCAAACCTGTGACACTTTGCTCCCAAGGCAACTGCTTTCCTTAAATTGCTTAGGTGTATCGTTTTGTATACTATTCTTTCCACGTCCTATCTTTTCCTATCGTTTGATTTCCATGGAACCTAGCTTATATAACAAGCGAATAAGAATTTGGAAAAGAAGCTCTCGGATGACTTAGCATGATAATATAGATCTACTCTCTGTTTTTTACGATCTTATCTTCCTTGTTACTATTTTATACTAATAATATCTTTATTTTTTATCCGCCTTAAAACATTATCTTTCACTCAACCGGATTACATAAAATTTACAATAATTAGTCTTATATCTAAATTACAATCAACCTAAATTATAACATGGTATACCTACAATAAAATTATCTACAATATATGTTTATTTGATCTAGATTTAACGAATAAAATATAAAATGTTCAAGATAAGAAAAATTAAAAACAATGCTACTAATAACATAGAATAATTTTATTGTGGAGATAATTTAAGTAGGCTATTTAAAAACAATAAATTGTATAAGTCTGACTTAAAAGTATAAATTGGACGGCAATCCCTGATTGTCTTCAGGGATGTAATTTCAGGAGCGCTCAGAGGCTTCTGTGATAGAAGTAAAATAAGAAGAGAGTTTGTTGAAATACAAGACAAAATCGGAGGCGAGGTAAGCTTACAGGCAAACCGCCTGGTGGAAATATCCATCTAATGAACGTTAAAGACATTCACATTTATCTTACAATCACATCCTTCAGATTGAAAAGTGCTACTTTAGGACCTTTATGTCAAGTCTTGGAAGTATATTAGGTATTATAATCCTCTCCAGTGCTTCCTAGAAGTGATATTATCTAATATTTTGAAGTTTCTTTGTACAGATTAATACTAATAAGTTTTCTTTTCTTTAAAAATGGCCAACGCATTTAAATAATGGTAATAATTTAATCTGTATTCCCCATTCTGTATATACTTACTGGAATGATATGGGATTAGGCAGTATAGTAGATACATGAGCTGCCGAACTTTATTGATCTGCGGGAGCAACGTCTTACACAAGCCTATGGGAGCTCTTGCAGTCCATCCATCTTCTATACCTCGTGGTGATTACTCTCACTGGAAAGGAACACACTGTCCGAATGTATATTCGTGCGCCACAAAAGTATGTACTTTCCATTAAATTTATTCAATATCTTCGGGACTTAACACGGCAACTTTCAATTTTGAAATATGATCAGTCACATTTACTTCTTTTTACCATAGGCTAGTAGTAAAGATACGCTCAATTAGCGCTACTCGGCAGTAAACGGAAAGAGAGGAAATGCAACTGTCATCTACATTGATAACATGAAGAAAATCTCACAGAATTAACCTCGTTATTATTTTGTATTATTAACTTATGCTATTTAACGATGATTTTTAACTCCTAAGGCCATTATCGTGCCAATTCAAATCTTGGCTTGAAAGGGCCGACAAATTTTGTTTAGGTCTGTTTTTTCAGACTTGAGGTTATTTTACGTACCCCAAAAAAGGTCATGGAACCAACGACTTTATTTTCCTTCTGAAGGAACCCATACTCAGGATTTTACTCCCTAAGAAATCAACCGACCCCGGCCGGATTTGAACCCGCAAATTTTGGAACCAGACAGAGAAGGGTTATCATTAGGACAAACGAATGAACATCTAACAATAATACTGCATATCACTGAATAACTATGTATTACTACCACTGAAAATTTGGAAATTTATTTTCTTATTAGTTATATTTTATATTCTTTTTACTGGAATTATATTATAGGCCTATTTCGATTTTTATAGGCTGTTGCAATTGTTCGTCTATTCTATTAAATTCGGTGTTCTCTTTCACCTCAGATACATTTGGCGTCCCGATCGGTAAACTCTCTCGATCCCATGACATTCATTATGACTAAAGGGGCAGATTTATATGGCCTAAATGTAAGAAAATACGCATGCATTTATGATCTAAAAAGTGTTTGAATATGACTAAAAAGACAAAAAGATATGACCTTAGGGTGAAGTGGGGAATATCAATCACTTTAGCAATTATTTGAATGATTAAAAATTTAATCATAAAAATAAATTAAAAAAAAAAAGAGAATTGTTTACTGTTTTATTATTTACTTAAATATACATAAAAATATAAATAGACAAGAACCACCACGAAGCTGGAACAAATCCATTGTAATACCAATCTTCAAAAAAGGAAGTCTCCAAATCAAAAGTAACTATCGTGGAATTAGCTTGTTGAACTCTGGATATAAAATGTGTGCTAATATAGTTAAGAATAAATTGAAAAAAAATTATGAAAATATAATTGGAGAAGAGCAGAATGGATTCAGAATGGGTAGATCTTGTACAGATGTATTCTTCACTCTAAAACTACTATTAGAAAAGCACAAGGAATTCAATATAGAAACTCATATCGCCTTCGTTGACTTCATAAACGCTTTTGACAAAGTAGACAGAAATATATTACTACAAATTTTAGCTGATGATAACGTTCCACAACAATACATTACTAATATCTTCAACATCTATGAAGATAATGAAATCTCTGTTAAACAAGATGGCAAATTATCTTCTTCGGAAAAGATCAACACTGGAGTAAGACAGGGTTGTGGCCTTTCACCGGTGCTTTTCATTATATATATATGAATAAATCAATAAACGAATGGAGGAAAACACAACGAGGATATATACCCATCAATAGGAACCTCTAACTCGATGCTATTCTTTTTGCAGACGATTTAGCTCTTCTGGCACTTTCCGAAAATGATTTGCAACGATCAATTTATAATTTACAAAAAATAGCTGCCAAATTTAATATGGAAATATCAATTAACAAAACTAAAATTATGGCATTTCATGGGAAGGACCCCATACAAAGTAAAATCTGTCTCCAGAATAAAATTTTAGAGAGATCTAATCAATTTAAATATCTTGGATATTATCTCTCTATCTGGGATGAAAAGGATATCCCTGAAAAATTACTAGTTATAATAAAAGTTTGGGAATTATTAATCAAGTTATGAAACCATCCCTTGTACAAAAAAAAACACCAGATTACGTTTATATAACACTTGGCTAGACCAGTGTTGACCTATGGTAGTGAAGCATGGACACTAAAAAGACAACATGAAAGCAGAATAACGGCTTGTGAAATGAGATTCATGCGCAGAACAGCGGGTTACACCAGATGGGATCGGAAAAGGAACACCGATATCTTAAAAGAATTGAAGACTACGCCAATTTTGGAATATATTAAACAGTACCAACTAAATTGGAAACACCATCTAGAAAGAATGAGTTCAAATCGGATCCCCAAAGCTGTTTATAATTATATACCAAGAGGACGAAGATCACTGGGCCGTCCTATGAAACGCTGGAGGAAAAATTTTCTATAGAATCGTAACAGGCCTTGGCCTAATACTTGGAAGGAAGAAGAAGAAGAAGAAGAAATACAAATACACTATCAAACAACCTGAAAAAAATTGTATTCTAGTACCTGGATTTGATTGGAGTTGCCAGAAACTTGAGTAATTCCGATCACTATATTGAAAGCTAAAGAAAAAGCTGAAATGCACAAAAATACATTTACTATCTCTGCGAAAAAATCACACATGTAATTCCTTGCTGTGTCATATCCACTGCATTCCGAACATGAAGTGGACTTTTACCACAATTTGTTGTCCCTACCTACATCACAACATATATATTTTATCAGATGCTTAATTGCATTATTTAAACGTTAGTAATAAAATAAAAAAAATATTCAAAGAATGCTGAGTCACTTCTACCACCCGTTTAGTATTGATCGGAGTTACCCAATGTGCCATGTCGGAAATAATTTGGCACGATTTCATATTGGAGTTATATGTTGAAACTGTAAGTAATTATTTCATATTAATTTTCACCCTGTTATCACAATCTGAAAATCAATAGGGGCCTATGTTTAATTGATAAAAACCTGACTTATCTTACATCAATCAACTTAGCTTCCTTGCAAGGAAAGTATATGAAACACAAATGTTACCACCCTGAAAAAAATGCTGCTCAAGTAACATTAATACTTAGTTACTAACTAATACTTAGCAGAAGGTGCCAGCAATATGCAGAACGTGATTATAATAGTAAAGTAAAGTATTCCCACTACAGGCCTCAGGAGGCCCTTGGGGTAGTGGGAGGTTAAGGCTCCCACTTTTTCTTGACAATCGGCACTTGATGTCTGCCCTGCGTGACGGCCGCCTTTACCCCCAGAACAAGCGTCTGGTACTCATTTCCGTTAGAGGCTGAGTCGACCCCAGGGCCATAGTGCCGCCAGAAGGTTTGGGTCAGTTTAAAAATCCTGACCCCACCGGGACTTGAACCCTCGACCTTCCGGCTTGTAGCCGCAGTGCCTTAACCACTACGCTGCGGCGTGCCCCGATTATAATAGTGATTTCTGAATAAAATCGTAATTGTAATTACCCCCATGATCGAAATTCTCCGAATTTACCCCTACTGCAGGTAGTCACGTCTCTTGTCCGAGGAGTGTTATGCTGTACCGTAGTCACAATAGGAACTTTTAGTAATGAATAGTATGAAGATGCATTTTTCATTCAAGGTACGGGTAACGGCTACGCATAGGAGGCTCACGTTTGCACGAAGCAGCATATCCATACGAAAAAACAACTGGAAGTTGCTCATTTCCAAAAGTCCATCGCCTTCTCAGATAATATACGAGCTGTGAGCAAAACCTCCATGCATTGCACCTAATATTGAGAATATGGTGTTCGAACCAGTACATATCTGCCGGGAAAACTTCCACGCAAATGCCTGTGCATTGTAAATGGTAAAGTGATCCTTAGGCTCGCCGATTCTACAATCTAGTTCTGATAACTGTCGCCGTCTTGGTGCGTGGCGGGAGGAAACATTGCCGAATGGGGGAGGGAACTAGTAGCCAAGCAAAACACATTTTCTTATTAATACTTACTTACTTACTCACTGGCACTATCGAACCAGTAGGTTCATGGCCGCACGGACATAAGCTCTCCATACATCCCTATCCTGAGCTAATGCTTTCCAATCATTCCCTGTATAATCTACTTCCCTCAAATCATAGTTAATGTTGTTCTCCCACCTCATTCTTGGTCTACCAACTGGGCGTTTTCCTTCTGGCTTTCCTACAAGAAGTTTCCATGCACGTCTTTCATTCCCCATACGCGCAACATGTCCTCCCCATCGCAGTCTACGGGACTTAACTGTTCTTATTATATCTGGCTTCCTATAAAGACCATGTAGTTCATTGTTATGTAGTCTTCTCCATTCACCTGTCTGTTCATCTCTCTTTGGTCCAAAAATTTTCCTAAGTACTTTATTCTCAAATACTCGTAATCTCCTTTCCTCCCTTAAAGTAAGAGTCCATGTTTCACACCCATATAATATAACTGGTAGAATAATAGTTTTATATATTTTCAGCTTAACGTTTTTTGAAAGGAGTTGGGACATCAAAAGTCTCTGCAATGCATAATAGCATGCATTTCCAGAATTGAGCCTATGTTTAATTTCTTTGTGCATCTCATTCCTATTTGTGATTATTGTTCCTAGGTATTTGAATTCAGCCATCCTCAATCCTCAAAATTTCCCTCATTTGTCATTAGCTGTCCATTTCCATTATATAATGTATTTCTACGTGTGACCATATATTTAGTTTTACTGATATTTACTTCCAGTCCTAATTTCTTAGTGTTACTCAATAGTGTGTGCGTGTTGGCCTTTAGTATCTCCTCGCTATCGACCAGTAGTACTACATCATCAGCATAAACTAACAGCTTATTAATACCATTCAGTTGTAAGCCTTCCTTGTTCTCTAAAGATTTAATGGCATGCTCTAGTACAAAATTAAATAGTAGAGGAGATAGTGCATCTCCTTGCTTCAACCCATTCTGGATTTCAAAAGTGTCTGAAAACTGTTTGCCTACACGCACCCTACTCGTTGAGCCATTTAGACACATTCGTATAAGTCTAACTAACTTTTTAGGAATTCCGAACTCCAGCAGGATACTATATAACTTCTCCCTCTAAATTGAATCATATGCTTTTTTTAAGTCTACATATAGTTGATGTACAGTACCATTATATTCCCATTTCTTTTCTGAAATCTGTCTTATTCTAAAAATCTGATCTGTTGTAGACCTGTTTCTTCTAAATGCACATTGATGATCTCCTAGAATGTCATCAATATAGGGAGTAAGTCTGCTTACTAATATATTTGTTAGAATTTTGTACGAAGTTGAAAGTAATGAGATGCCCCTATAGTTGTTGCAATCAGTTTTATCTCCTTTCTTATAAATTGGTACGATAATTGATTCCTTCCATTCATCTGGAAGAGCTTCTTTTTCCCAAATCATACTAAGCAACCAGCGTATCTTGTCCATCAATTTTTCTCCCCCTGACTTTATCAGTTCTGCTGGGATCTCATCTGAACCTGATGCTTTATACATATTCAATTTTTCAATTGCCATTTCAACCTCTAATGCACTTGGCTCTGCGACTAGCATTTCTGCTGTCTGTAACTTATCCTCCTCAATGTCCTGTTCTGTATGTACATTTAATAGCTGATTAAAATAACTTTTCCATCTATTTAATATACTCTTGGAATCTGCAATCATATTCCCATTTTCATTCCGAATTATGTTTGTTCTAGCCTGAAACCCTTTCTTCTCTCTACTAATTCCCTGATATAATTCTCTAATGTTCCTATTTTTTGCATTCATTTCAAGATCATTAATCTTCTCTCTCAAATATTCCCTCTTTTTACTCTTTAGTACCTTGGTGGTTTCCCGTCTAACACTACCCAATTGCTCTAAATTTACCTCATTTGGCTCGTGTAACCATTTCATTTTTGCTAGCTTTCTTTTCTTTACAATGTCGGCACATTCCTCATCAAACCATTTCTTGTTTTGCCTCTTTTTTAAACAACCAATGTTTTCTGATGCTGACAATTTAATAGTATCTCTTATAGCCTCCCATTCTTTATTTATATCAGTTTCTTCTTCGTTTGCCACATTGTCATCTGAAGATTCCAGCACTTAAAATCTATTAGCAGTTTTGATTTGGTATTCTTGCCGCATTTCATCATTTTTCAAGTTTTTTAATTCATATTTTACAGAATCATCTTTAGCGTTTGTTCCTCTCATAAGCGATAGCCGTTGTCTGATTTTCACCCTGACCAGATGATGATCTGAATTGCAGTCTGTCCCTCTAACTGATCTAACATCAATGATGCTACTGTGCCAGCGTTTATCCACTAATACATGATCTATCTGGTTCCGAGTTTCTCCAACTGGGGACGTCCAGGTGTATTTATGAATATCCTTATGCTGAAATGTTGTGCTCTTAACAATGAGATTCTTTGATGTGGCAAATGTGACTAATCTAACCCCGTTGTCGTTACTATCTTCATGAAGACTGAATTTGCCTATTGTTGGTTTGAATATATCTTCCTGCCCCACTTTTGCATTAAAATCTCCTAAGACAATTTTCATATGATAGGCCATCAAATAAGCATTCTAATTCTTCATAGAACTCATCCTTGATCTTGTCATCTTTATCTTCTGTGGGGGCATGTACATTTACAATTATAAAATCATGTCGTTTACCCTTTAGAATTATGTATGATATCCTATCACTAACAAACTTAATATCTCGGATAGCGGATAGGATCCTCCTTCTGACTAAAAAACCCGTTCCAAATGCAGGTCTTTCTGCACCCCCATAGTATAATGCAAAGCTTCCTGATTCCTGACTACCTTCTCCTGGCCACCTAACTTCCTGTAAAGCGACTATATCCAAGAGCGATTTATCCAATTCCCGCGTTAATATCTCTAGTGCCCCGCTATTGTATAAAGTCCTAACATTCCATGTTCCTAGGAACATGTCCCTGTGTTGGAGCCTTTGGCATGGGTTCCCTGAAGTAGTCCCCGCCCGGAGAACCGAATGGGGGACTATTTGACCTCCGGAAAATTTTACCCCAGTAGAACCCATGTCCGCATTTCTTGACGGTTGTATTTTTACGGTGAAAGATCGTCACTCTTTCGACCAAGGTACTTATTTCGTCTGGCTTATCACCTTTGACCAGTCCGGCATGGGTAACCCTATCGGCAGCAATGCTACCGCCGGCATAGCTCTCAGGATCATTTAAGCACACAAGCCACTCCACCACGACAAGGTAAAGATACCATGGAGGGTTTTCTTATTAATAATAATAATAATAATAATAATAATAAAATAATTATACGGAAGTCAGAGGATTATATACAAAGACCCATTTACACATTGAATC
Organism: Diploptera punctata; assembly: GCA_030220185.1. Lineage (NCBI taxonomy): Eukaryota > Metazoa > Arthropoda > Insecta > Blattodea > Blaberidae > Diploptera > Diploptera punctata. Next base: position 57,158 of record JASPKZ010007335.1, on the reverse strand, counting down.
AATAAGGACTCCATTATAATCTTAAAGTTTCAACCTAAAAAACTAAAATTATGGCTTTTCATGGCAAAGTGCCAGTCAGAGCAAAAATAGAAATCAATAATGAAATAATAGAACAGAAAGCATACTTTAACTATCTTGGTTCAAATATAACATAGGCTATAGCTATGATTGGGATATACATAATAAATTAAACCGATATCAAATGATGTGCGGCACCATAAGAAGAACCCTCCGAAAGACTCGAAGAGAAACTCAACTCAGGTTTTATAAAATCATGGCCCTGTTTCATTTATATGGATATGAATCTTGGGTACTTACAAAAAAAGATATCTTACACATTCAAAAATGAAATTTTTAAGATCCGTAAAAGGATGTACAAGCATGGATAGATTACATAATGAATCTATAAGAAATGAACTGGAGATATTTTCAATACTCGGCAAATTAGAAGAGCACAAACGCCGATGGAAAGAACATTTAGACAGAATGGACAATACAAAACTACCCAAAACGATCAACACCTACAAACCGCATGGAAAAAGATATTTGGGACGGCCAAGGAAACAATGGACTTGAGACCGGAACAGGTCGCATGACCTATTCCTGGAAAAGAATAAGAAGAAGAAGAATAAAATAAATTGTTATAAAAACGGCGCTATCCTATATGAGCACTCTAAACTTACTAGACAACAAAAATATTCACTCTCAACGTGTAATACTCTTATGTTTTCTAAACTGAGGATAACTGCTAGCAGTACCTGCAATTCCGCATTCCCCTTTTACCGGACAAAACACCACAGGCCCCTCAAAAGCGGCTAAAGAAGCCAGAACTGAACTGTAGACAATCGACACGATATGCCAACAGGATTGTCACCCTTCCATAACAGCTGCCTTTACTCCCACAACATGTCTGGTACTCATTTCATTTAGAGGCTGGGTCTAACACAGGATCATAATGCCGGCAAAAAGTTTATGCCGGAAAAAAATACTATTACCATCTATAATAATTCACTGCAATGTGTAGAGGGTTCTACATCGCAATTCACTTCAATAAGTTTAATGTCTAACGATCCCGACTTTGTTTATAGAATAACCCACTGGCATTATCGAACCCATAGGTTCATGGCCGCGCCGACCTATGCTCTCTATACATATCTGTCGTCAGTCAACGTTTTCCAATCATTATCTGTATAATTTATCTGCCACAAATTATGGTTAATGCTTCTTCTTCTTCTTCACTTCTTGGTTTAGGCAAGAGTTGCCTGTTCCGACTTCACTAATAGATGTAAGACCATCTCTTCCGAGGACGTCCGACATCTCTTCTTCCTCTTGGAAAATAATGGAAGATTTTATTTGGTAATCTACTTTCTTCCATTCTTTCTACATGTTCTTTCCACTGTATCTTTTCTTTTATGGAGTAGATCTGCAGTTCTTCACGGATATCCTCGTTTCTTATCTGGTCCATTCTAGTGCAGCCTTTTACTCTTCTTAAAAAATTCATCTCGGCTGCTTGTATTTTACTTCCTTGTTTGGTAGTGGTAATCCAAGATTCACTCCCATATAAAAGGACAGGGACAGCCATTGTTTTATAAAATTTTAATTTTGTTTGTTTATGGGCTTTATTATTCAATGTTCTATTTATTGTATCACAAATAGCTTGAAACCGATGTGTTTTGTGTTCAATATCTTTATCCCATAGCTGATGTCACATCCTAAATATTTAAAGTGGGATACTTGTTCAATAATTTAGTCTCTAATTACTATTTTTGGTTAATGCTATTCTCCCGAAACATGGACAGTGACAATACAACAACCTGCCAGAATACAAGCTGCTGAAATGAGATTCCTCAGACCAATAGCATATCAAAGAACAGACAAAAAACATAACACAGAAATAAGACAACAACTAAAAGTAGGGGAATTAAACACAACAACAGAGAAATACAGAACAAACTGGAAAGAACATTTGGCAAGGATTTACTGAGAATATAATACCAAAAGCAGCATACAGCTATTCACCACGAGAAAGAAGAAGTTTGGGAAGACCAAAGAAAAGATGGAAAGAGCAATGGAGCCGGAACAGGCTAGTAAATAAGCCTAAACCGTGAAGAAGAAGAAGAAGAAGAAGAAGAAGCTATTCTCTCACCTCATAGTTGGCCTCTCTACTAGGCGCTTTACCTCTGGTATTCCTGAGAGAAGTTTCCATGTCCATCTCTCATTCTCCATTAGTGCCACATGTCCTGCCCATCCCAGCCTATAATACTTAATTGTTCTTAGTAGATGTGGTGTCCCATAAAGATCATGTAGCTCACCTGTCTGTTCGTCTCTCTTTGATCCAAAAATTGTCCTAAGAAACTTTATTCTCAAAGACTCGTAATCTTTTTTCCTACTTTAAAGTAAGTGAACATGTTTTGAAATCATTTAATATACGTAACTGGGAGTATATCAGTATATATTTTCAGTTTATCTTTTTTTTTAGAGAACATGGGATACGAAAGTCTCTGTAATACATTATAGCATGCATTTTCAGAACTGAGTGTACGTTTAATTTCTTTCTGCACTCATTCCTGTTTGTATTTATTGCTCTTAGGTATTTTAATTCAGCCACTTCTTCAAAATGCCCTTCATTTGTCATTAACTTTATATTTCAATTATATATAATGAATGTCTGTGTGGCCATATATAGTTTTATTGGTGTTTACTCCCGCCTTCAATCCCTTAGTGTTGCTAAATAGAATGTGCATATTGGCTTAGCATTGTACCGTACGCACATTAATTTTGTTGCTGATTTGTCTCAACTTGGACCCTCTCCACGATAATTATGTATAATTGTGCCTTTCTCATTCCTTCTTTCCCCTTCTCCCGATTGCGTATTCTGCGCGGAGTGTACTAAGCGACACACAGTGTCCCTGGTCGGAGTACTCAAACCTTAAACAGTCGAAGAACCTATTTCGTTCGGAATAACCAAGTTAATTGATTTCTACATAGTTGTACAGAAGTATTCATTTGGTTGTTGAGTGAAAGGAATGAATTATATATTCTTGTTTGTTATTTAATTATGTTTAAACTTGCGACTTTCATTGTGTAATTTTGATTTCTATATTCATTTTCTTATTTTGTTATATCATATCTAGATCACAGCTATTTTCCTTTATTTAAATGTACACTTAGTGACAAAAAGAATGAGCTGCTCCTAAAAGCAGAGTTCTTTTTATGGCCCACTACGCATGCTCGAAAAGCCATAGCTGCGGTTCACGAGGTAACGCATTGTTAAATGTTTTAAATACGCTGCATTAGGTTTTAATCGTCTTAAATAGTTAAAGAACAGCGAAGAAGAAATATTTCTAGATATTTACGAGTGTTCGACAAATGTAATATTACTCAAATTGCGACATTTTAAATAAAATTCAACTCCCGTTCATAGTGTAAAAGTAAACAATGCAACTAGTATCCGATGTTCGAATAGCGTAGATCGTTAAACTACCTACAACAATATGAAATGTATGTGAAAGCCAGGGTTCGAATCCTCCGTTCAATTTTTTTATTCATTTGTATTTTCGCAAAATACATCCTATAACATTTAATTTCTGCCACATAATCTACGTCCACTTTACACTATATTAAGTAATATTCCTGCCTTCATAAATTCTGTAACAATATTTAGTTACCGGTATAAATTTAATTGTGTGTGCAGTACCACGTTTTAATAATAATTCTATAAATTTATGTAATAAAATATAATATAGCTTCATATATTTATGAGTTTATTTATTTATTTATTTATAACGTATTAGCGAGGAAAAGTTTCACCCTTCAATTAAAATATTTGGTTTATATATGTCAAGTCCAGCACGATAATAGCCCATAGATGATGGACATTAATAAAAATAAAAATAATAATTATTATTATTATTGTTTTTATTATTATCCATCATCTATAATAATAATAATAACAATAATAATAATAATCCATCCATAGTAATTCTGCCCGAGGGCAGGTCTTTCACTGCAATCATGGCATTTTCATGCTATGCTTTGCAGCTTTAGTAGGGATTTATAGGTGTGATAGCTTCCCGTTGATTTTCACACCGGTGAAGGATGATGATGATGATAATGATGGCCGGATGATTTTCGGGGACCTTTGGGCCCTAAGCTTCCTGAAATTTGTCTTACAGGTGAGGAAAAACCCAAAAAAAAACCTCACCCAGGAGCCTGCCCCGACCGGGAATCGAACCCGGGCCCGCTGTGTGACAAGGCGGCACGCTACCTCGAGACCACAGCGGTGGACTGTAATAATAATAATAATAATAATAATAATAATAATAATAATAATAATAATAATAATAATAATAATAATAATAATGGGATGTATCAAATGATGTGAAGAATGTAATTACCTGGGGATCCAAATTAACTCAAAATGTACCCAAGAAAATTACATAAAATATAGAATTCGAAAAGGCAGATCGGTAATGATAAAATCGAGATGAAAAACAACTGTGATTGGTTGTGAACCAAAATGCATTAAAAAGTGACTGGTCATTGACTCCCGTTTGGGGCATGAGTTAAGTAGTCCTATTAAATTATTATTTATCATATTACAATATATTGAATCGGTTATTTCAGAAATTCTCCACACTAGCTATATTTTGAGATATTGAACAAAGTTAATCTGCATAATTAAAAATTGAACAAAATGAATTCAATCTTTTCCCATATCTTAATTGGAGGAAGATGTAATCTCACCCGGCAGTAAGCTTTCCTTAGGCCATTCTTCACTTGAAAGTATACTAATAACTTACACTTGTGAGAAGTGCATTCTCTGTAATATATCAGAATTTTGCTATATTTTCTATTAGAGCGATTATATTTATTTATAGAGGAAACTCTTAATTGATGCAAACTAACATAACTTTGATATTAATTTTTTTATATATTTTCCTCAATGGCTTCGTGCCTTTGAAATTAGCTAAAACTTACCATTGTTGCCTTTTAAAATACGAATATAAAAAAATTGACATTCAACTGCCTGAAATAGAAAAACTGTTGAACAGGGATCTCAGGAAGTTCGAGATTTTGCAAAACGATATCTCACAACAGCTAGTGCATTACAACCAGAAAGCGGACATTTCTCGGAGTTTCTGCATGAAGTAATAAAATCATATACCACAATACAAAGTAAAGAGGCTCCTTAAGTACGATTGTTGTAAAAATTAGTAGGTCTGTCTATGAATATATCACAGGTACATTTATCTCAAAACCACAAAAAATGGAGACATCTGATTTCTGAAATAACTGATTCAATTGTTTTATAACTTATTCATTCTCTACTTAAAGTTGGTAGATCTGTAAAGAGATGTCTTCAATAAAATTATGTTCATAAATGTACAATATTTTTATGTTTCTAGTCATGGTAAGTTTTTATAGGTGGCCCATTTACTGGACGTGTTACTTTGAATCATTTTTTATATACTGAAATTTATGATGTTGTAATAAGGTAGGTACGAAGAGGCGTTCCAAGCTGCTCAACAAAAACAAACTCCTTCCTATTACAACGTGTACCTTGTTAATGAGTACAAATCTTGAACAGCATATTCAACACCTTTAGTTCAACAAAAACTAAATTGTTTAAAAAAACATAAATTACATGATTGCCACCTTGTTCCACAATTTATTCCATGTCATTATTGTAATTCCTTTTCCTTAATTTAAACTCTCTTTTTGTAGGTACTTTTTGTGCCCAACGCCACCGAGGCTTACAGGAATAGACCGTTGGAAGTGGATTTTAAAATCTGATCGCATATATTCTTTTTATACTACACAATGACATGGTGGGCCGCCTCTGATGAGTGACCAGTTCATAACCAGAGTCACCTCTGAGATAACACCGACATTTAAAACAAGACACATCATATTCATTCTAAATGAAGCTAATATAATACGGATGATTGTGATGGCCAAGTGGTGTTCAGGGACTATTTGAGTCTTAAAATTTCCTAACATTTGTCTTATAGGTGAGGAAAAATCTCAGAAACTCTCGCCCAGGAAGCTTGCCCTGACCGCGGATCAAAACCGGGCCTGCTATGTGTAAGGAAACGAAGTAGACCATAGCGATGGACAATTTGTTGAATTCAATGTAAAAAATAAGCTAGTTAAGCCCTTTCAGAGATAAAGGAATGATTTAAATGTATATATTTATTTAGCCTCAAGTATAAATAAATTTTTAAAAAATGACAGTTGAATAATTCAACAATATTTTTCACATCAGAATAATATGACATGACGCAATACCTACGTGCAATTACCTTAAACACAGTACATTATATAAACTTACAACAACTTCGTGGTACAGTGGTCAGAGCTTCAAACTGCAGTTCATGATATTCCGGATACGATTTCCGTTCAGATCAGAGGAATTTTCCATAAATGGAATTATTCCTGTGGTCGCCCATGGCCTGAAATTTAGGTTATACCCTCCTGGCTCTTCGTTATCATTAAACTCGGAGTAACATAATTCCACCTTTCAGGTACCAACCAAATAAATTAATTACAATTACGCTCATGTCAGGATAGAAAGCCAGAAATGTCGTAAAAACAATCGGAGGCTCCGGGCAAAAATATATAAAATCGTAATGCAATCTAATAAAGAAAAATATTCAGGCGCATAAAAAACGATTTTACACGTGATGTATGGGAAATGGAGCATGGATGGATATATACACACAAGGTTTTTAAAAATGCACATATCGCGACAGGGACGATCATAATTTCAAAAAATATAACTAAGATAAAAAAGAGTGAATATAGGAATAGACTATGATATACAGTACGATTGGAATAATTTACCCGAAAAAACTTGCAATGCTTTCCTCACTTCTTGAATCAGTTTAAATTAAATATTAAAATAGTTCATCTTGTATTTTTGTTAAATTTTAGTCTGTGTATTAAGGTTAACTTTGACCTCTGTGTTATTGTTAATTTTTAATTTATGTATTATTGTTAAATTCTTGTAGCATATATAGGTTATTATTGTATTTTTAGCTTATTCCTATTTCAATATTAGGCCTACTTTGTTAAAAATACGTTTATGTTGTAATTTCATTATTTTATTGTCTTTCTTTGTTTAAATGATAGGATATAATTGTATACATATATAAGTTCATAGAATAGATAGCTACCACTAGACCATGGCCTAACAGAAGTTAGTGAATGCATACATCATTAATTTGGAAGTAGAAAAGTAAGCAGTCCGTGATTATTCAGTTGTAGACATCTGTATATCTTTGATTGGTAATACAAATAAATAATACAAAAATATATGGAAAATTAAATGTGTTATAAAGTAAATAAATATTATGTTTCTTTATATTATAATAAGCCTATAGTAGTTACGAACTCGATACACACATTCTTAGTGGTTTTATATAAGAAACTCATTGTCCTCAGCACCTTGTTGATGCTTTACGCCTTAAATGCATGTCATCTGCATATAAATTATGTAAGCGAAGAAAAAAAATGATAAATATATTGACCTAGGCTTTCACGGCCGGAGTTAGTATGATGATCTTGAAGATGATTTCCGGGCTGTTGGCCATGGTCTTGAGGCTTGTAGGGGAACTACAAGACCACGACCAACAGCCCGAAAATCTTCTTCAAGAGCATCAAAGCAATAATTAGTCTAATGAAATTTTACTACTCATATCTTAAAATCAATTTAAATATGATAACTGTGTGTTGGCCCTTCTCTAATTTTTCCATTGATCCTTATATAGTAGATTCGAGCTGTTACTCCTTTTTGTATTAATTGTATCATTAATTTAATTTTAATTGTATTTAATTTCATTGTATTATTAGACATTATTTTCATTATTGTTCAGTTTGACAGATAATTAATTGTTTAATATGACTATTATTGTAATTTTTTTGTATTCGTATGTAACATATGTTGTCCTGGTGAGTGGAAGAGAAAGACACATGGCCTTAACTCCACCAGGCTAAATAAATCTATTATTATTATTATTATTATTATTATTATTATTATTATTATTATTATTATTATTATTATTATCAAAACTTTTTACCAAACCCAACTTTAAAATATACAAATGTGACCCGGATTAAAAGTAAGATTAATTAAAAATTAAGTAAAGGCCCACGTATGATAAACTTCCACTTCATACTGCATAAAAATGGAATCATATTTATCTTTAAAAAGGTTGTATATATTGTAGTTTTATTTTTATATGAATGGACTAGAACTTAACATGCTCGCCTTTGCTTCCGAGATTAGCGGGGTCGATTTTTTTTTTCGGAAAAAAAATCTGAGTATGGCTTCTATCGATAGAGTAGTAAAGCCATTCATATCTACAGCACGTAAGAGAACTTTAAGCCTGAAAAAGGTACATTTGGGTAAAATGTTCGGCCGTTTCACGCCCAGATTTTTTAATTGCGAATATATGAATTGGAATATTACTGAGAGTTGTTAAATAAAATAGTCTATCTCTTTACCTTAGTTTAACCTCTCCCTGTATGTGTATTTTTACGTGACCCATAACAAATGGGTTTTACAGTGACACGAGTGGGAGAGGATTTTTCAAAATTTACCAAATAATTACTTTTTTGACCAGAACAGGGAAGAGTTCCCTGGATGGAAGATAAGCCAGGGTCATTTTTTTTCAAATAACACGAACATTTAAGATAAGACCTACCATTCACTCATACTAAACAAGACGAATATGATATGGATCATTGTGATGGCCAGATGATGTTCAGGGACGATTTGCGACTTAAAGTTTCCTGATATTTAACCTAAAGATGAGAAAGAACTCGGAAAACCCTCATTCAGAAAACGTATCACAATCGGGGATCGAACTCGGGCCCGCTGCGTACGAAACAATTTTGTTACCCCGATATCACAGTGCTAGGCTTAAATAAAATACTAACTAACTAACTCACTGGCACTATCGAACCCGTAGGTTCATGGCCGCGCAGACATAAGCTCTCCATACATCCCTATCCTAGGCTTAAATAAAATACTAACTAACTCACTGGCACTATCGAACCCGTAGGTTCATGGCCGCGCAGACATAAGCTCTCCATACATCCCTATCCTGAGCTAATATTTTCCAATCATTCCCTGTATATTCTACTTCCCTCAAATCATAGTTAATGTTATTCTCCCACCTCATTCTTGGTCTACCAACTGGGCGTTTTCCCTCTGGTTTTCCTACAAGAAGCTTCCAAGCATGTCTTTCATTCCCCATTCGTGCCACATGTCCTGTCCATCGCTGTCTATGAGACTTAACTGTTCTTATTATATCTGACTTCCTATAAAGACCATGTAGTTCATTGTTATGTAGTCTTCTCCATTCGCCTGTCTGTTCATCTCTCTTTGGTCCAAAAATTTTCCTAAGAACTTTATTCTCAAATACTCGTAATCTCCTTTCCTCCCTTAAAGTATGAGTCCATGTTTCACATCCATATAACTGGTAGAATAATAGTTTTATTAGTGTATTTTCAGTTTAACGTTTTTTTTAAGGAGTTGGGACGTAAAAAGTATCTGTAATGCATAATAGCACGCATTTCCAAAATTGAGCCTATGTTTAATTTCTTTGTGCATCTCATTTCTACTTGTGATTATTGTTCCTAGATAACCTATTTGAATTCAGCCTCTTCCGCAAAATTTCCCTCATTTGTCATTAGCTGTCCATTTCCATTATATAATGTATTTCTACGTGTGACCATATATTTAGTTTTATTGATATTTACTTCCAGTCCCAATTTCTTAGTTTTATTCAATAGTGTGTGCATGTTGGCCTTTTAGTATCTCCTCGCTATCGCCCAATACTACTACATCATCAGCATTCTAACAGCTTATTAATACCATTGATTTGTAGGCCTTCTTCGTCCTATAAAGATTTCATGGCATGCTCTAGTATAAATAAGATACTAGTTACATTAATTTATTATTTCAATATTAGTTTCTCATTAAACCACAAGACATGCTATGTTTTAATTCGTTAGTTGTAAAAATTGTTTAGTTCTCTCGTGTACACATTATTAAATGTTGAAATTATTCTTTAATTGGAAGAATTGCCATTCTATATATATATGTTTAATTTAATATATTTTTAAAGAAGTTGGATTGACAATGCATAATATAATTTTAATAATTTGCATTAAGTTTACAATAGACCTATACTACTGAGTGGAGATGATGAAGCCTCATAGATTACTTCCCACATCAGCAACCATGGGATTTTATTGTATAAAACAAAGAATGATTTTCGTATGGTACTAACAAATAATGTATACAGTTCTATATACATATTTCTTTCGATCGTTGTATATACCAAGTTTCATTGCGGAAAGAAACCTAAATTGCACCCGGAAGTATGTTGAAAATGTTCTCAGTAGAATTTCAGCTTTCAAGTTAGTCCCTAATGATTCGTATTTCTTGATTAACAAAATCTATATTAACTTTCTAACTCAAGTTATGCTAGTTTCGTTGCGAGAAACAAACATAGAGCGATTTTTTAAATTTTGGCTTTCACTTCTAATGTTGGATTTATCTAATGATGGAGAACAAATTTCTCGTTTTATTCCAATAAAATATATCGAGTTTCGTCGAGAAAAGATAATTGCTGCCGGTAAAACGATTTTTAAATTTTCATTCCAGGTTAACCCCCAGTTCTAATGGTCTAATTTTGCTGGTTAACGAACTCGGCCTTACTTTTCTTAATTGTTTGCTATATGTATTTGTCGTGGTCATTTTTCTGTTTTGTTTAATTAAGTGATTGTCATTAGTATTGTAACTATGAAATAGCATTGTTATTTTATTCAAATATGCAAACATCTTCATGATTTATAAACTTTTTTACATTGCAAGAAAGGTCCACTTTAACTTCCATATTCGGATGAAGTGAACCCCATAGTCCACCTTAGCTTTTAGACTATTTTTAAGTTTATTTACTCTATTAATTTATACAGACAGGTGTAGATTAATCCAAAAATATTTATGACTGATCATAATTAAAAAGCGTTGATATTTATTTAATATTTTGAAGAAATTATTGTTAATTATAACATTCACACGTCATTCAACTGCAGAAAGCGACGGTCTTTGGGTTTAGTAAAATTACAAAAATATTAAATAAAATTAATTAAGTTAATGGTTTTTAGAGATATCATCCTCATTGATAAAATATACGTATTCGTGTAAAGTGGACCCAGGTCCTCGTAGAGGGTCCACATTAACCTAATTCCTTTGTTATGTTTAATTATTTTATACAGCCACCATGTCACATAATATCAAACCATACCCGTCAGTATATTAAAACAGCATCTACATAATATAATATATTTAGGAGTTTCTTCAACATTTGTAATATTCAATAGCAGAAATTAAGAATTGATTCTTAGCTTGAAAAACTTTTAAAGTGGTCATTTTCATAAATATCACAAATAAAATCTTATTCGCACAAATAATAAAAGAAACTGCCTTGAACCCGTCGAAGTTGATAATAATAATAATAATAATAATAATAATAATAATAATAATAATAATAATGATTTATTTTAGCTGGCAGAGTTAAGGCCATAAGGCCTTCTCTTCCACTCAACCAGCGAATAGTAAAATTATACAAAAATTACGTACATATTACAATTTTAAGATATTAAAATACAGACTAAACAAAATACAATGATGATGGATCTAATACTAGCTAATGCTAACAAAAACATAGAATATAATAAAATTAAAATTATATAAAATAAAGTAAGTAGCTTCCTACATGATTATTAATAGAATGCTCTATATAGTTGTTATGTAGTTAATGTTTTCATTGTGTCGAACTTAAGATATCAGTTAATTTGGATTTAAATAATGATAGCGATTGACAGTCCCTGACATGACTGGGAAGTGAGTTCCATGCTCTAGCCATAGATATTGTGTAAGATTCAGAGTACAGACAGGTCCTGTGTTGTGGTATCAAAAGTAAAGAAGAGTCTTGTGATCTTGTTCCTAAATTGTGATGAGCCGATAAATGTTGAAAACGTGTTGTTAAATAAGTTGGTAAATATGTGTGCAGAATTTGGAATAGTAAGGTATGTGAATGTAAAGTTCTTCTGTCATTTAGGCGTAGCCATGATAAGGCCTGAAATGAAGGAGACACGTGGTCATAACGACGGAGATTGAATATAAATCGAATGCACGCATTATAAGCACGCTGTAGTCTGTCAGATAGATCAGTTGTCAGATTAGTCAGTAATATGTGGCAGTAGTCGAAGTGTGGCATTATAAGAGTCTGTACAAGTATTTGTTTTAATTTTGTAGGAAGGGAGGGGAAGAAGTTAAAATATTTTCTGTTCGGGGGCAGCACCAATTAAAGAAGATATTAACAGGGTCCACTCAAATAGAAGGGTCCACATATTACTCGAATTTCCTTGTAAGTCCTCAGTCTGTAAGATTCTATTGACACAACAGTGTAAAGGTGATGATTCAGGTTATATTTATCGAGCTGAGCTTCCCAGCTCAATAATAAATGAGGGTAAGTTTTATTTGGCCATTATTATTTTTATGGGTTGGATAGGAAAACCAAGGGCCAATAGTTATTTTATTTCAGAAGGAGAGGTATTTGAGGGAAGCCTATTTAAATACATCCCTCAGTGTGGTATCATCTCTCTTCGTTTGAACGGTATAATATTATTTGTCAATTGAATTTTAATTTGGAAATTTGCCACATTTGTTGTGTAATAACGCAAGACCTCGCAGGTATTTACAACTTTGAGATAGCCTTATCTGAGTTTTGATATATTTGTTCATTCTAAACAAGTTTCCATGAGCAATCGCAGTGATTGGTGGAAGCCATAGTCGCTTCACTCGGGAAGGATTGTTTACAGATGCGTCTGTAGAATCTATTCTTGTTAGCCCGTTTATGAGGATGGACATGCAGCCTGTTTAGACACGGTTAATAGTGAAAATTTATTTTGAACTGGGACTGCGGGTACCATAGCCGGTGTCTTGACCAGCTTACTCGATATTCTGGATGCCTTTTCATTTTTTATTTCCTTCCCGGTTTGTTTCCTTGAGTTTTTGGCTGAAGGACATTTAAGTACCGTACTTAATTTTTTACCTAGATTTTTAGTCTATGGCTCAGGGTCATTGAACTCTTGAAGAAGAAACACACTGTATGTGATAACTGATAAAGCACGCAATTTGGACCTTCGTAGTGATAATCTTTATATCTCTAGGCAGTTTACTAAGAAAAGTTGAATCGTCGTTGTTATTTATTTATGGCATCCAAGCGATCAAGTGAACCAAAGGTCAATTCCAGTCCCGCGTATCAGATTCCTCGAAATTACAATGAAAACTATTAACCATTACACGTCGAAACCTACCTTGAAATGTCTCTTAAAGAAGCGTTGTGGTATAGCAAGACCATGTCCAAATAATTGTTTTTAATTGCAACGCACAGAAATCGAAGCCAAAATCCATCAATGGCAACCCACTGTGCGAAGCTGATGGACTCCCTGCACGAATTAAATGGAGTGCAATGAGACGGGACGCGCGGTGATGGCAGGTTGCGAGGGTTATCCAATCCGCCAAATCAAGAGTTTGTATTACTTCCCCGAGGTTAAACAAAAGATTTAGCGCTGGATTTTAGTGCCTTGCAGTTAAAATCGGCAGATATATTTTTTGGACACGTCCCTAGTATATCATAACGTTTCTCAGGGAGAAACTTCAAAGAGAGGTTTCAGAATGTATTGGTTGACAGTTTCCTTGTCAGTAAAAGTACTGAAAAAATGTATTATCACTATTTAACTCATGCCACAAATGGGAGTTATGACCAATCACGTTTCAATGAATTTGTATTGCAACCAATGGCAGTCGTGTCTCACCTCGCTCTTCATTGATTTCTCCTTACCAGCTTCTGCTTTTGTGATAGAGAAAGATCCTCCTTTTTTTAATATTCTGAACAGTTCAAAGCATTATTTTGTAGTGACCGACTCTTCAACAAATGCATTGAATGTAGCAAATCATGGACAGATTCCTTCGAACTATACAATTGATAATTGTGTGTTCAATAATTGTGTTTTTAAAATAATGATTTTGCTGAACTGTTTACTAAAAAATAAATTAATAACCTATAATGTTGGTTATAAATATACAGTTTGATGTTTAATTGTTTTTCTCCACTAGGGTGCATTCTTACAATATTGCGATTCTATTTGGCAATAAATATTATGGTCAAGTTGCAGTGAATGAACAAATGAAACATGGCTAAATATTTCTGATTTGTTTTCAAACATCACCGTTTACATTAAATATATAAATATTTTAAAATAACGGTAACTATTTTTAAATAATGATTTCTGAGCAAACAGCTTAATTTTATTCGTTAAATAGTCCGAACAAATGCCACTCTCGATTTCCAAATCCTCTAGATAAATTCACTCCTCAATCCGTGACTCGTGAATTTATCGATGATTTGGAAATCACTCTTGATATTACTTATGATAAAAAAGTGTGTCTCGTATTTATGAGGCTATTGTGTGAAATTTACACTCAGGCCTATGATCTTTGTTTCTAGTATTATCTTTGAAATTCACAAGGGAATCCTCCCAGTGTTCAAGAGGCCTGAAGACTCCAGTTTTCATTTCAACGTTCTCACTGCAATGCAAGATGAATGCCATGCTTGGATAAGCCAAGACTTAGTTTTCCTGTACTATCACTTTTCACAGCACACAAACATCAGCAAACGGATATTTAACACCATACCTATACAGCTAAACGTGTTGGAACAATAACCAAAACAAACACCATTTTCATTAATTCCACACAACACCTAGCTTGTAGCTCTAACCTGGTTGGCTGGACTCAAGATTCGCACTTATTAGCTACCGAACTGCTACCCGATGCAATGAAGCATTTTAGGCGATTGCTGATCGAAATAACAAGATTAGTAATAGGGGCACAATTCTTCTCACTGCATGGAATTAGATCTTGTTGCCTCGAAGGTCCCAAGAAGAGAACATTTCCTCCGATATCCATGAATTGGTGAAGCACTAATTTCTCAAATCAGTTATTTAAATATATCGGACAGACATATTACTGTATGTCTCTAAGATCTCTAGAAGAGAATGTTTCCTCCGATGTCCATAAATTGGCGAAACACTAATTTCTCTAGCCAGTTATTTAAATATGTCGGGCCGCAGTGAAAACAAATTCAAATATAACTTTAAGTTACTATAATATATTGTGCAATTCAACACAAATTTAAGTAATATACTAATTGGTTTTATTAAAAATACTAGCTGATTGCCTGGCGTTGCTCGGATATTTATTTATCCCAACCTTCTTGGCTCCTGTCCAGCTTACTGTCTCTGAAAACTGTGCACTTTACACTATTCTCAATTAATTTAAATATTTTATTTTTCATCCCTGCTCATCCCCATACAGATAGGAAATGAATTTGGACATAAAGGCATTGGTGGTGACACTATACGTCTCAGTGAACCCGAAACTATAGATGCGACACTAATATCAGTTCTTTATTATTATTTTATATGTCGCCCCTCTCTCGCCCTTCTAGGGAAATTAGGGATCAAAATTGGGTTTAAATGTCGTCGGGACTGTGGTTAAAAGGCTTAGTGGATTAGACAATAATTTGTGACATTATTTTTCACACCTTCTCACCTCTTAACATCTGTGTTTATATAAATCCCTACAGAAATCAAGATCCTCCTGTATATGCTATTTTATATACCGTACTTTATAACGTAGCATACAAGCATTTTCAAACTCAGATTAATATAATATTTTCTCTGGTCTCTATGGAGAATTCGTACATATGTATATATATTATGTTGCACATATATTAGTATAATATGTTGTATGCAGAAACAAGCTGGTTTCTCAAAACTAATTGATTATTGGATGTGATACAATATCGTTGTCTGCAGGAGCTCAGTCAACTGTGACGAACGAGATAGCAGTCACATGTAGTAGCTCTCTTTACATTTTATCTCACGGATATCATACAAAGGCTACTGAATGTAAATATCGTGTTGTGGGCATACACAATTCTACAATGTATTTTCAAATTTATATTTCGAAGAGGTAAAAAAAAGAATGTTGAAATATCCCTTAACAACAATAACGGAAGTACTAGAAGAAATACTTCAGTGTAAATTTATGTCTAAAAATAGTTAGAAATATACGTCATGTTTAAAATGGGAAATAATAGTCTGCTATTGTAGTTAACTATATAGTGTGATTCAATATTTCTGCGACTATATAACTCATGCCCCAATTGGGAGCTAATGACCAATCACATTTCAATAATTTTTTATTTACAACCAATCACAGTCATTTTTCGCTTCGATTTTATCAGTTTAATTTTATCACTGTAAAATCAAGCTCCTCCTTTTTAACATTCCGAATAGGTCATAGCATTATCTTGCAGTGACCCCATGCGGCTACCAGATTGTATATATATATATATATATATATATATAGTGTACAAATTTTAACACAAAGTGCTTGCGGGAGGTAATATAAAAACATTTGTAGCAATTGATTATACCACAAAAAATTCCACTGTTTGCACTTTCTTAAACGTATTTTTTTCCCCCAGGTATAACGTTTCAGAAAAATATAATTGTCATATTTACATCATAGAACATCATAAATTAATTAATGTACAGTTTGATGTGTTTCATTTTTTCTCCACTAGGGTGTATTCTTACAATATTGCAATCCTTTGGCAATAAATAATATGATCTGGTTGCAGTGATAAACAAGTGAAACATAACGTGTCTCATTTATTTACAAACATCGCCGTTTACATTAAATATATAAATAATTTAAAATAACTATATTTAAATATTGATTTGTGAGTAAACAGCTTAATTTTATTCGTTAAATATTCCTAACAAATGCCACTCTTGATTTCCAAATTCTCTACATAAATTCACTCCTCACTTCGTGAGTCCTGAATTTATCGATAATTTGGAAATCACTCGTGGCATTAGTTATGATAAAATTTGAGGAATGGTAGAACTCACAGAGGATATATTTTTTGTAATAGAACCCATATTATCTATTGCATCGTTTAGGAACTACGTCCCAAAATATTGTAGAATATGAACAAACTCATACATAACAAAGAGTTATTTTAAATAAAACTCTTACACCTTGCAAAAACGTTAGTTTTATGTCAGTTATCTTTATTTTGTACAATTTGTGACTGAAGTTTATTAGAACTTAGAACATTTATTTTGTATCTCCTCGTATATTTACTACATTCGAAATTGCTTCTTGAATCAGTTCCAGACTTACAGCTAGAATTATTATATGATAGAGGACCAGTTTGAAGTCAGAGGGAGAAGGTTTTTTGTTCTAATATTGAAGATCCATTTGAATGTCAGATTCGCCATTAAAGAATAATGACGTGTAGCATGAGAAAAAAAAAGAGTGATTACAAAATCAAGCTAAAAGATCTGACTCTCTTCAGAATGAACTTCTAAGAGAAGAAGCCAATTCTGTATCTTAGATCCGACCTCCACGTCTTTTAAGACGTGTATGATGGTCCGAAAGCAGAGTTGTGAAGTAACAGCGATACCGTGACTGTGATTATAAGAAACTTTGGCAAGCCAGAGACTGAAGATAATTGTGTGCTAGATAAACTTTAAATCAAGATAAATTATTACGTCAATTTGTGAATGAACTGTCACTGATAGTTTATATAATTAAATAAAGTTATTGTGGAGAGTTACACGATCATCTGTGTTGTTTTATTACGACTAAAACGACGAGAAAATCGACGCCACGGCAAGTAGCGACATTTTTAAAACTTCACGGAGATTAATATATTAGTCTCACACTTTATAACATGTCATTCTGCAGTTACGTCAGTTACCGATATAAAACACTATATTTTAAGTACAATTATTATTAAAGATGGAAAGTCCATATATTCCGTTAAAGAGATTGAAACATGTATAAACAATTTTGAAGATAAAAAGTAGTGTTCTACTATCTGAATGCTAAAAAAAAATATTTTGTTGTATTTGTTAAGTCATTTACCTATGGCGAGAAAGAAATAAGTACGTAATTTCTGAACAAACGTTAGAGGACAATACATATCATTGATATTGTTTTTATTAATTACATAACTTAATGTAAGATGATACCGTTGTTTTCACATAAAAAATAGCACTTTAAAATAGATAGATGTTTAATAAGATATCTGAAATCTTGGGGACGAAATTATCAACGTTGTATCCCAGCATTTTGTACTCTTTTCTTAATATATTACATACCTCAAATCGAGGTGATAGAAACGGGCAGGATATGTATCATAATATGCAATTAAAAACGCCATAAAATTTATAGTGCTGAGGGACCGGAATGATAATGTCGATGAGAGGCAGGTGGGAAAGATACAGTATTACTAAAATGAACTAGCAAGTTAAAATAATTGTCATATTATTATCATTATCATTATTATTATTATTATCAGTATTAGTATTATTATTAGTATTATTATTAGTATTAGTATTATTATTAGTATTATTATTATTAATTTTAAGACTATTACTTAAAACTGAGGAAAAACTCTAAAAACACTCAATCAAATCTGCTGAGAATCAAATCCGGGCTTTCTTTATTCCTTATTTGCCATTATCTATATATAAAAAATAAAGTTTAACGAAAGTTCAATTAAATTACTTAATTTCTTTCAGCGAATTCCGAAGGAATGAAGTTATTGAAGTTGTTTTTGTGAAAAGATTTTTTTAATCTTATCTAATAGACACCGAAAATGACCATGACCAAAATTTATATATATATAGGCCTATATATATATCCATAGTAATTCTGCCCGAGAGCAGGTCCTTCACTGCAATCATAGCATTTTCATGCTATGCTTGCAGCTTTACTAGGAAATTGTAGGTGTGGTAACTTCCCGTTACTTTCCACACCGGTGAAGGATGATAATGATAAGAATGATGATGTTGATAATAATGGCCATATGATTTCGGGGACCGCTTGGGCCTTAAAGTTTTCCTGACATTTGTCTTACAGGTGAGGAAAACCCCGATAAAAACCTCACCCAGAAAAACTGCCCCGATCGGGGATCGAACCCGGGCCCGCTGCGTGACAAAGCAGCACGCTACCTCGAGACCACAGCGGTGGATATAGGCCTATATATCCACCCATGTTTCCCTTAACAGAGATTTAGGCGCTCTCGCCCTACAGGGAAGAATTTGAACCATACTAATTCAGTTAGGGCCTACATTTGTTTTTGTATAGATGTCACTTGAGTGGTCCGTGGTCAGCGTTCCGTCTCATACTGACATTTAGGAAACCAAGGTAGTACTAGGACGGGAAAATTCGGTAAATTTTGTTTAGAAGCCTTTTCATTCAGGCTTAAGGATATTTTATGAGCCTGAAAATCTTCAGGCTCGGGGCCCACGGCTTGAAATCCCTCCCGGAGGACTTGCCCCTTGGATGTTTCCATCCTACAAAAATCCATCGATCCTCGGGACCAGAGACAAGGAGAATAACCACTAGACCACCGGGGCCGATTATATAGGCCTATATATATTTATATATATATATATATATATATATATATATATACACAAGCGTTATTGCTATAAAGTAAATATTCTCTTTAAAAATTTGCTTAACTGTTATGTTGGCCACAAGATGTCAGTCGGAACGATTTCCCGCTACCTCTTGTGAATTGAGAATACTACATATATATAAGAAAAATGTATGTTTGTGTTGGAATACTTGGGTAGCTCAGGTCGTTAGAGCGCTAAACGTACAGAGTTTAGAGATTCGGGTTCAAATCCCAACTCAAGCATTTATTCTTCTTTTCATATCATATATGGTATGATAAGAAAAATAAATGCCTGGACGGGATTCGAACCCGGATCTCTGAGTCTGTACCTCAGTGTGATATCCATTACACTACCAGGCGAATCCAATTCAAACATTTATTTTTCTTATATATGTATTATACTCTCCATCATTACTAGATGTCGCGAGAACACTGTCTTCACTGCCATCTAGTAGCTGACTATTCCGCGACATCTAGTAATGATGGAGAGTATAATACATATATAAGAAAAAATAAATGTTTGAATTGGATTCGCCTGGTAGTGTAATGGATATCACACTGAGGTACAGACTCAGAGATCCGGGTTCGAATCCCGTCCAGGCATTTATTTTTCTTATCATACCATATTAAGCTTGCATTGCTCAATGTTAAAGATTTAATTATAACATATATATATATATATATATATATATATATATATATATACTACTCAAAAAAATTAAAGGAACACATGTTTAAATCAAAACACGAGAATGAATATTGAAACAATTTAATGTTTGATCTTTTGTAATTATAAACTGAAGATTTATGTGAAATTAGAAAATACATTGAAACAATACAGGGTGTACCGCTAGAATGGACCTAATTTCAATTGCTTGTTACTGGCAAACGGTTGAAGATAGAAACTTAAAACAACGTTCATATTACAGAAAAACTCACCAAGTTTTGATATCCAGATCACCACATCTCTATATGAGCCCCAGCAGTCACTGTGACGATATCAAAGCGATGAACAATTTCTTGCCAAGTACGTTGGAGTATGTCTTCTGGAATGTTCTCAATAGCCTCTATGATGCGCTCACGAAGATCACGAAGGTCTTTGACTGGGGTGCTGTAAACTTTATCTTTGACATAGCCCCAGAGAAAGAAATCCAGTGGTGTTAAATCGGGAGATCTCGGGGGCCACGCGATTGGTCCTCCCCTACCAATCCAACGGCCAGGGAAAATGTTGTCCAAAGTCGTACGAACTTCATTGGACCAGTGGGGAGGAGCACCATCTTGCTGGAAAACGATGTTAGGCTGCAGTTGTTCAATTTGTGGAAAGAAGAACTGCTCCAGCATGTCAAGATATGTGGTACCACGAACAGTTTTCTCGGCGAAGAAAAAACGGTCCAATGACCTTATTATGTGACAAACTGCACCAAACATTCATCTTCGGACTATCACGAACATGCTCTTGAATAGCGTGAGGATTCTCCGATCCCCAGATCCGCACATTATGCCGGTTTACCTTGCCTGACAAATGGAAAGTGGCTTCGTCCGAGAAGAAAATCTTGGTCATGAAGTCAGGATCAGCGCCGAGACGGTCCAGCATCGTATTGGCGAATTCCACTCGTTTCGGCATGTCATTCGGCTCCAGACGTTGCACTAACTGCACTTTATATGCGTGCAGTTTGAGGCGTTTGTGGACAATCCGTTGTAATGTCGATTTTGGTATTTGAAGTTCCCGCGAAGCTCTTCTTAATGACTTCCGGGGGCTTCGCTCAAATGCGGCTTGAACATTTGCTACCATTTCATCGGATGCTCTGCGACCACCACCATGCTTCTTCAACACAGATCCTGTAGCTAATAATGTATCACGCCACTTCTTTATGCTTCTAGCAGTTGGAGCATCACGGTTAAACACACGCCGGAACTCCCTTTGAACTCTAATGATTGATTTAAACTCCGCATACCACAAAACAGCTTGCGCTTCATCTGCGGAGTCGCCATTTTCACAAACAATTAAATCTAAGAACGAGAAACGTATCTTTGTGCCATCTACCGACAGGATTCGAAACTTGGTGAGTTTTTCTGTACTATGAACGTTGTTTTAAGTTTCTATCTTCAACCGTTTGCCAGTAACAAGCAATTGAAATTAGGTCCATTCGAGCGGTCCACCCTGTATTTTCTTGTACAGTATTAGCAATACGACAAGTTATCATCTGTAACAGAAAACAAAGTGGAAATTTGAGATTTACAATTTTTGGAATCAATGTTTCCATGGTTATTTCAACACTCAGTAATTAGTGTGTCCTCCGTGAGCCTGAATGACCGCATTACACCTATGAGGCATGCTTCGCAGAAGCCTTCTTACAGAAACTTGTGAGATTATATCCCATTCCTCGGAGAGTGCATGTGAAAGTTCTTCAAGGTTCTGAGGTACAGCAGGACGCTTACCTACAAGTTTTTCCAACTTATCCCACATATGCTCGATCGAATTAAGGTCCGGACTGCATGCAGGCCAGTCCATCACCCGAATTTGGCATTCTTGCAGGGCATCTCTGGTAGCCTGTGTTGTATGACATCTTGCATTAGAAGAAAATTAGGGTCCATACCATAAGCAAAGGGTACAACATGTTGGAGGATAATGTCATTAATGTAAATATCAGCATTCATGCGCTGTGGGACAACGACAAGCTCTGTCCGAGACTCAATAGTAATCCCAGCCCAAACCATAACCGAAACACCTCCAAATCTGTCACGTTCAATAATTGTGGCTGGATCAAAACGTTCACCAGGACGTCTCCATACACGTGTACGACCATCATAACCTGTTAGACGAAATCTTGATTCGTCCGTGAATAAAACACCCTTCCATTGGCGGAGCTGCCAGTTGACATGATTCTGAGCAAATCGCAACCGGGCTTCTTTGTGCTGACGTGTTAAACGAGGGGCTTTAAAGGGGATTCTAGACCTCAATGTTGCATTTCTCAGTCTATTTCTTACAGTCTGATCAGAAATTACCGTCCCAGTTGCTGTGCGTAATTGATTTTGTAGATATCTGGCTGTAGATTTTCTCCTGCGCAAAACTGATAAGACAAGAAATCTATCCTGTACGTCTGTAGTCTTCTTCTTACGACCTTGCCCGGGTCTCCTTTAATATCCATGTGTCTCTCTATATCGCCTCCACAGTCTATGGATGACGGAAGATTCCTAGAGACATGGCGAATGGAACGACCATCTTCAATCAATGCAACTGCTCATGCAACTGATGTTTCATTCAGATGTCTCATTGCTCTGTATTAGCTTCCGAGAACACAAAAATAACAATTCCCCACCACAGATTATTCTTCAAACCTGTTTTTAAAAACATAAATCAATACAAACTCACTTTGGTTTCAGCAACTCTTGGAATTTTACTAACATATTCAGAGAAAAATTAATAAAACCCAGAAGATCTTCAATCTGATTTTAAACAATACTTGAACTCAAAACATCCGACTCTCAAAAATTAAATTGTTACAATATTTATTTTGTGACTTTGGTTTAAAAATGGAGGAGACAGTGGTGGAAAGGATCGAAAGACGAGCTCTTCAGTGGTATGGCCATGTCAGGAGAATGGAGGATGATAGGTGGCCCAAAACTCTTTTGGATGGTCACCTTCTGGTAGAAGGAAACGGGACAGGCCAAGAACAACTTGGAGAGGAGAGATCCATAGATTGATGAACGACCGAGGTCTGGAGGAGGATGAATGGCGTGATCGGCAAGAATGGCGAATGAGAATACAGGGTAACCGCTGAAAAGTGGAGAGGCCCTCAAAAGTAAAAGTAAGTAAGTAAGTGGTTTAAAAAAATTCATGCTTGGATGGGATTTGAACCCGGACCTCTGAATTGGTACTCCAGTGCGCTACTAATTATGTCACCAAGCAAATCTAATACAAACATTTATTTTCTTATATATATATAGGCCTATATAGGCCTAAGTTAACGCTCTAGTGGCCGCAATTTTTGTTTCATCGAAACAAAATTAGGCATATATCAATTAATTTAAAATGAGCAAACTCGTTAACCAGTAAAATCGGACCAGCAGAGGTAAAAGTTTATCAGAAACGAAAGTATAAAAATCGCTCTAGCCATCGAATTCTTTTTATCTTTCACAACGAAACTGGGTATATGCTATTAAAATAAGCGGAGGAAGATATTCTCCAAAAATCAGCTAAATCAGATCATTAAAATCGAGGATTTACCTGAAATTCAAGATTAAAAATTGAGTCTAGCAATCGCCATGTTTGGTTCGTCACAACGTGACTACCCTTAAATTGGCAATGTTTCCTTTAAGATACATTACTTTAATTTATCAAATAGTTTTAATAAAGTAGTGGAAAAATGAATCGGCATATATTATTTAAATCGGTATCAAATTATATGTAAATTTGTAATAGCCTACGATTATACAAGATTTATTTTCATTGGAGTCCGACACTTTTAAATAGACTGGTAACAGAAACAGAATGTTTCCAATTTAACAAAATAAATAAGTATTTGTAGTTGAATGCAGGCTTTCACGGCCGGTAATCGTAATGTTGAGTGATTCCGGGTTATGTGGCCGTGGTCCATAGTTGGTGTTGATACCAGACGTTTCGCCCTCAACTGCGGAGGGCATCTTCAGTGGCGAGTGCTTCTATGCGTGTTTCCTGGTCGGAAGATCTACTTAGAATGAGCGCTGTGGACGTAGAGGACGTTGTATTAGTGGTAGGTGCACACCCATAGAAGCACTCGCCACTGAAGATGCCCTCCGCAGTTGAGGGCGAAACGTCTGGTATCAACACCAACTATGGACCACGGCCACATAACCCGGAATCACTCAACAATAAGTATTTCGTAAACCAGCAACATAGGACAATAAATTCGAATTTCTGAATAATTCGCTTAGTTTTCGCAGTTCCTGCGTGTCGGATTGTTTTTTAAATATACTCAGTAGCGTGAAAGGAGTGAATGTATTAGATATACAGTGATGTGACAAAGATCGATGTGACTGTTCTATTTGTCACGAGTGTGAATGATCGAGATAAGACGCTCCTGATCGCAGTCCGAAAAAAAAGATTAAAATGAGAAGGGCATAATACAAGTAACTGTGATTGTAATCAGTTTAGTGCAATTGCATAGCGTCATTCATTAGTATGGAATGGACATGTCGTTAATTAGAAAGATTCTATCGAACGAGTTAATCAAAGTACAATCCATATCAAAACACAAACGCCATTGTATTGATTAAATAAACACAGTAATTTTGCATACATGCAAAATAATTTATGGAAAAAGAACAATTTAAATTCAGATACATACTTTTGTTCCCTTCCATCCAAATGATCTGAAATCATTCTATGTTTCTGTTCCCATCCTTCAGAATCAACAACTCTTTATCATCGTTGCGTTCTATACAATTCCCTGATGGCGCGCCGCGTCAAGACGTGATCGGTAAAGTCCCTACCTTCCATTCTGGCGGTTTTCATGCTATTCCGGAAAAATTTTCCTGCGATCCTTTTAAATATATATCAAAGGAGCCTCGCTTTTACAGAGACAGCCAGATATCTGAAAGCATGAAAACCATTATGACTGAATTCTTCAAATGAATACGCGGCCCGTCTGTTTCACTCATTGCACTATTCTAACTTACAAAACGTTGTCTTTTGTGACAAGCTGTTTATGGTGAAATAGTGGAAGTAAGTGACAGATACTTTTAGTTTGGTAATTAGCACCCATGATAAAGAAACAGGGGTTGCTGATCCCCCATCGGGCGCCTCCCCAGGTGGTGGATAGGGGAATGCCTCCTAAATATAGGTGGTACCGGGGAAATGAAATACCCGGGGTGAACCAAAATCAGCATAGCGTCTGTTCCAGATTGGACGGCTATAATGGGCAGGTAGAGCTCAGAGCCGAAGAGAAGGCAATCTACCTAAGGGAAAGCACCCTAAAAACAAAGCTGAAGCAAGTTGGGAGGCTGTAAGGTGGCAATCCCACCACCCAACTATATCTGCGCAGCCCTTGTAAGGCGGCCAGATGAATTTTCTATTACTAAAAAGCGAAGGAGAAAGCCGGACGGAAACACTGACGATGGACCAGGCAAGAAAAGGATAATGATAAAGAATAATTTACTATTGGCAACATGGAATATAAGAGGGTTAAATAATAAACAGACAGAAGTTTTATATGAAATGAAAAAGAAAAAGGCAAATATTATGATCTTAACAGAAACAAAGAAAAAGTTGAAAGGGACACAGGATATAGAAGATCACCTCCTTGTATATCATGATGTAGAAAGACAACAACGTACATCAGCTGGAGTAGCTATGATGATATACCCCATTTGGAGGAAGAAAATACATAGCTATACTTTTATATCAGAAAGAATAATTATTGTCAGGTTTAAAATACAAAGAGGATATATGACAATAATAGGTATATATGCACCAGAACAAGGGAACAAATAAAAAATTGAAAAATGTTATAAAGAACTTCAAAAAGTAGTGAATAAAATAAACAAAAATGATTATATAGTTATTGGAGGTGATTTTAATGGAAGAATAGGGTGCCAACCTATACCTGATATAATTGGTACACAAGGAGAAACAATAGAAAATGATAGTGGAAAAGAACTTCGACAATTTGCAATATTTAATGGATACAGAATTACTAATACCTATTTTAGAAAGAAAGAAATACATAAGTACACCTGGTCAGCTAGAGGATTAAGATCAATTATTGATTATTTCTTGGTAAACAGAAAATTGATACCCTGGGTCACAGATGTAAGAGTATATAGAGGTTTCGATGTAGGAACAGATAATTTTCTCTTGACATGTAATATAAAATTATTAGAAAGATGGAGGAAACCAACAACAAGAAAATTTACAATGAAGAAACATATAAAGTGAATTTATTACAAGAAGAAAGTATAAGAAAGTTGTATGCAAATAGATTATCTCAATATATATTACAGAGAGAAATAAATAATAATATAGAAGAAGAATGGAGCAACATCGATTGGGCTCTAAAGAAAGCAGCATATGAAGTTCTAGGATTAAGAAGGAAAAATTGTAAGAAGAGAGGATTAAGAATATGGAATGACGAAATTAAAACAGTTATAGAGGAAAAGAAGAAAGCATATTTACAATATTTACAAAAGAAAACTGAAGAAACAAAAGAAATATATTATAACAAAAGAAAGGAAGCAAAGAAAATTGTTAGGAAATCCCACCAAGACAGTTGGGATCGATATGTATCTAATCTAGAACGTGATCTACATGGACGACAATGGACTGCTTATAGAACAATTAAATATTTAAATAAATCAGAAAAATAAGCTGCATATAACTTATGCCTACATCAATATCAGAAGAACATTGGATAGAATATTTCAGAGACCTGTGGTACAACGAGAATGAAAACGAAGAAGAACCAAAATGTGAGAATTTGAAAGTAGATAAAATACAAATGGAAGAACTGGAAGAATCGCTCAAATTAACAAATAATAGAAAAGCTAGCGGACCAGATGACATCAATTCAGAACTAATTAAATATGCAGATATATTCTTTAAATTAAGATTCTTGAATTTTCTTAATGTGTGTTGGGAGAATCATAATATACCAGCAACATGGAGGCAAGGTATAGTAAAACCAATTTACAAGAAAGGAGAAAGAAACCAACCATCTAATTACAGAGGCATTACCCTCCTAAATAGTGGATATAAAATCTATGCTAGAGAATAATAGCAAAACGAATACAACGAATTACTGAAGTAACACTAGCAGAAGAACAAAACGGGTTCCGAAAAGGAAGATCTTGTACCGATGGAGTATTTGCCCTGAATCAGATAATAAACAAAAGACAAGAAAAAAACCTAGAAACACATTTGTTATTTATAGACTTAGATAAAGCATTTGATCGAGTAAACAGGGAAATATTGTGGAATATCCTAAAAGAAAAAGGCCTCCCTATTCAGATTATAGAAACTGTTAAGAGCTTGTACTATGGAACAAATATTTGTATTGACCCACAGCTGACTAAAAATAAGACATTTTTTCAAATAAACCAAGGAGTACGACAAGGGTGTTCACTCTCACCTATATTATTTAATATTTATATGGACGATATCCTAAAAGAATGGAAGAAGGTTTTAACTAATGAAGGAATATTAATTGATAATAAAGATAAAATAAATGCTTTATTATTCGCTGACGATGTTGTACTTTTAACAGAATCTGAAAATGAGCTCCAAATGTTAGCATATAAATTTAAATTAATAGCCAATAGATATAATTGTAAAATATCAATAAATAAGTCAAAAGTAATGGCATTTATTGGTAAATATGGAATTAGATCAAAAATTGTACTGGATAACAAAATAATAGAACAAATATCACATTTCCAATATTTAGGATGTGATATAACTTATAGAGAAAATAAAGATATAGAAAATAAAGTAAATAAATTTCAGGCTATTTGTGGAACCATAAAAAGAACCTTAGGTCGGAAAACAAGGAAAGATACGAAACTTAAATTATATAAAACAATGGCTGTTCCTTTGTTGTTGTATGGAAGTGAAAATTGGATAATGAAATCAAGGGATAAAAGCAGGATACAGACTGCGGAAATGCTATTTTTACGTAATGTGAAAGGATGCACAAGAGCGGATAGAATAAGGAATGAAACTATACGAGAAGAATTAAATATATATAAAATTGGAGATAAAATCAGCGAAAATAATAAGAAATGGACAGAACACTTAATGATAATGAACAACGAAAGAATACAAAAAGAACCTTCCTGTATAATCCCAGAGGAACAAGAGATGTTGGCCGACCACGTAGAAGATGGACTCCACTTTTAACTTCGCCGGAACAGGCTGCATAGCCTAAACCTTGTAGTAGAAGAAGAAGAAGATAAAGAAACATATATCACGCCTATTTGACTCTGGCGTCAGCCATGCTTTCAGATACCTGACAGGACTATATGTTCCTATCCAAAATTCCTATCCACTTGCTCCCTCTTCTTCCCAGGGAATTGACCTGTAAGTCTGATTGGAGTATAAATCCTATAAAACCAGCAAATAAAAAATAAAGTTCATAATAAGATTTTACTATGTGGGCCTAAATTTAAAAAAATATAGTTTTTGAAATTAAAAAAATGTATTCAATATAACATATTTAAAATAAAATGCATTATTCGTGCCCGGCTTAATGAAATGAGGTGAAGCTCCTATTATTTAAAGGCTGTGATATACAAGGATACCGGGTGAAAAAGTTTGTAGCACCAGCACAGACACATACGTATGAAATGAATTGGAAATAAATGGATGCCATGAGCGTAGAGGAATAGTGGAATGAGTTTATTTTTGGTAGGGGAAAATGGGAGAGATTCCGAGTAAAACTTCTGTCTTCGAACACCATATGTAGTGACCGGAGACCCAGAGATGTAAGGCGAGTATTTAACCACTTGGGCCACGGAGACACTAATATGTTAAATACATATTTATAAATGTAATACGTAAAAAAAACTTGTGCTAGGTAAATGGGTACCATGTTATCTTATTTAGTTTTTAAACACTTGTTCATTTTTTTTAAGCACTAGGGCCTTCGCACTATGAAGACGGTGTCTGTAGGCAAACAACACATAGTCCTATACTAACAGTAGATGTCTCATTCATTATATTTTGGGAACGAACAAAATGCAGTGCTAATACATTCTTGCCTTGACTATTAATCTCTCACTATCCAGACTGGTGTTCCCCTCTGCCCTCGTTTTCAACCTATTAGCGTCAATACTCATATCGCTTGAATTGGAGCTGGTATCACCAAAAAAACTATGTTACGTAATAACAAATAACTACGATGACGATTTAATATTGAATGTCTCTCAAGCGTGCAACTAAATCGCGTGATCACGGGGAATCGCAGCACAATGTCACTGGAAGAGGAATTTTACGTCAAAGAATTTTAGCGCATGCGCAGTACGAGTGTATTTTTCGCTAACAAGCTATACTTATATATGTATTTCAACAAAGCACAACAAA
Source organism: Diploptera punctata (assembly GCA_030220185.1). NCBI lineage: Eukaryota > Metazoa > Arthropoda > Insecta > Blattodea > Blaberidae > Diploptera > Diploptera punctata. The sequence continues at coordinate 27,473 of JASPKZ010007335.1, read as the reverse complement.
TGTTATGTGACACAGCAGATATTTTGTTCGTATGAAGTCTGAAGGAGACACATCATCTTGTTGTATGTAATCAAGTAGCAGCTGGAACTATCGGGGATGTGCTGGAAATATGTCCAAGCGTTTAACCAGGCGGTGCGGTGCAGAAAATGTATCGAAATTGGCGGCTGCCGTTTTGACAATCTTCCTTATTAATTTTCCCTACTTATTGAATGTGCATCTATTTAGGGTTGTTTCCGTTTTATTTTTTCCCCTACATTTACTACGTTCTCCTCCACATTACAGAGCCCCTAGCAAGTAAACAAAGTGTTTCTGGGCATGGATTTATGAACGAAGTAAGATCATTTGTTATCTGTCTCCTACCATAAGGTCTTGTGACATGTATTTATTTACATCCTGTATTAAACAACAAGGAAGTTGAATGGCCTTGAACGTCACAGTTAAAGTTTGTAAAAACAATCAAAACAGATCTTTTCGTAAATATAATATTGTTATATAATTAATAGATCTATGTTATTGCTAATTACATCTTTAATTTTATACAATGAAAGTTCGATGTGAAACTATTTGATTTGTTAGTAACCCAACTCATTCCTCCAAGAATTGAAAATTATAATGCAAGTTACCTAGAAAATGTTAACCTTAATATTTTATCAACACCGAATTTAAGTGAAAGCTTAAAGATTGAAAATTCTAAACTGTATAATATAATAAAATAGTGTGGCTACGGATGACAGGATGAAAAAAAAAATCTCTCTTATGGACAACGCTTTAATTTTAATATCTTAATAAGAATTAATTTAATAAATTAAAATAATTAAGGAATATGAGAAATGGGGATTGCAGATTAATATAAATAAACACAATACGTATTTAACAATCAACATTCCGTATAGGAATGAATGACATTAAATATGTCAAGACATTCAGATATCTAGAATCAAGCTTAGAAAAATAAGGTCCATCACAATGAGAAATAAAAAAAATCGTAGTAGGAGGACGGAATGTAATTGGTATGCTGAACTCAATATTATGAACTAAAAACATATTTTACAGAACAAAGTAATATATTTATGAGGCTATTGTAGAGAGTATTATGTAACATGGATCAGAGTCGTGGACAATAATTGAAGAAAGACGATGAAGATGATACGGACATCTCAAAAGGATGCCATCTGATAGTGTCCCTAAGATAATCTTGGAATTGAGAATAGATGAAAAAAGAAGAAGGGGAAAGACCTAAAAAGTTTTGGATGGATGGAGTTAGAAGGAGCATGGGTGAATTGGGACTTTCAGATGATAATGTTCAGGACAGCTACAAATGGAGAAAGTGAATTTTTTGAGGGTGACGGAAAACCGTGGATAAATTCAGGAATGAAAAATAAACTTCATTGTTGTGAATCTTCTTCACATCTGACAAATATGCTCACAATATTTCAGTTTGAATACCTGAAAGTAAACTGCGTTTGGGAAGACAGAGATAATTTAAAAATTAACTGAAGAAACAATGATATTACTAGATCCTGGATGGATCTTGACCTGGCTATGTTTTTAAAACAATTTGCATATAATTATCAGATTGTTGAAATAATGACTGTTTCATCCTAAAAGAGATACAAGCATATCAATATTGTAATTGTACTTGTAGTGCAAGGTATGTCCGAATTAAAATTGAGAATGAACATAAATTTTACATAAAGTGATGTGTTGTCTTTTTTTTAATATTTGTGAGTAGTACTACAGTGGTGAATGAGTCTTAAGTTAGTTTGTTGAATTTCTAATTTATGGGTAGCATATTATCATATCTAAGTAAGTATGGGGTAAAAAAAACACGTTTCATAATGAGTTAAAAACGAAATAAAAAGGGGCGGGGCAAATTTCTTACCGCTCTTACATCATGGAGAAATTGAAAGATGCAAGTTTGGCCTCTACAAGGCCGTGACCAATATCCTGATGTACGGGACCCACCTGACGACCTTCTCATTGCATCTCGTGTTCTACACACACTGCCTAATACTCCCATTTAAGCCTAAAGTAATAATGAAGGACAGAAACCCGAATAATTTAACTCTGTAGTTATTTACGCATGCACTGGGTTATCTTTGAAGCGCACTATAAGAACAACTAATTAATTAATTGGAACTATTAAACCCGGAGTTCATAGACGCGGACATAAGCTCTCCACACATCCCTGCCATGAACTAATATTTTCCAATCATTCCTGCTTTCAATGTAAATAAACCAGTGTCTCGATACTACAGTCTGGTAATTATGAAAAAAAAATTGTACTAAATTACAAATAAATTAGGTAATCATGGATTCTACCTGTAATGGCACAGTTTTTGCTGCCTACGGTGATCTGTTTGTACTAACAGTTGGTGGGTGGGGTGGCTTGAATGGATTAACGTAATATGTACTCGAACCGTAAACCCGTAAGACAGTCATCTCGTTCCTTAAGCCTGTAATAATGTTATTATATTCTTTTTTTTCACAACTTATTATATTTTATAACAGACGTTATTAAAATGTGAGTCGCGGCTCAGAGGCATCATGGCTTCCACTTAAGAGAACCACGGTAGTTTAGTGATAGCAATTAGAAGTCTTTAAATTTGAAATTTATTTCCTCTAAAATAAAACAAAGGTTCGGAACTGTACTTGACTTTAATGTGAAGAAATAAAAAATCCGTCATGCAGGAACAGCTAAAATAAGCTAATTCCTCAGCAAATTGAATTTATGGTCCATTTTGCTGGTTTATTGGTTATATATTTATTTCGTTAAATTAGATTATCTTAATTTCTGATGTAACTTTATTTGATTCAGGCCACAGTGAAATCAAATCATGCATAACAGTAAACTATTAGTCATTTGCATATTGTTGTTAAATTTGACACCAATTTAAATATCTACCAATTCATTTTTCCATCATTTAAAATCTAATATATAAAAATTAATATTTGTTTGTTTGTTCGTACTTTATGCGCGGCCATACCATTGATCCGATTGTGATGGGGCTTTTTGCAAAATGTTCAGGAGATTCCCGGGATGAACATAGGCTATAAGAGAGTTGTGGTACTCAACTCCTACACCCTTAAACATCGCCCTTTGTAGTGAAAAACGTGAAAAAAATAGCTCTTGGGACGCTTAAATGGCTTACGCTGCCTAAACCATAACAAATACACAAAATTAATGAACACAAAATTGAATATCTCAAAATGCTCTACAAAAACGTCCGCGACAGCATACGTTTATCTGTTATGTATAACTCACAATAACCATTTTTGTCTTTCATTGATGCCAAGAAGATCGAGACAATAACGTAGATTTCTGTGCAAACATAGCAGCACATGGTGGGTATTCTTTTACGGATAACTCACAATAACGAATTTTGTGTTTTAGCTCATTTATGCCAAGAAGATCGAGATAAGTAGATTCCCGGGGCTACACCGGTTAATCAGCACGGAAAATCTTAAAATAATTAGCCTACGATATACATGTATAATAATTTTTCATTTTACTTATTCAACTAATCATAAGAAGTACATTAATGTTCGTCTTTCAGCTCATTTATGCCAAGAATATCGGAATGAGTATACTCCCGGACAACGCCGGGTAAACAGCACGGGGTATCTAAAAAGAATTACGATATAAATGTTTCCATCTACTTATTTAACTAAACATAAAACATTAATTTTCGTAATTCAGCTCATTTATGTCAAGAAGATCGGGATAAGTAGATTCCCGGGCAAAGCCGGGTAATCAGCATGGGGTATCTAAAAATTATAAATTTATAATTATTTTTCCTCTTATTCAACTGAATATAAAAACACGTTAATTTTCGTTTATTTAGGCGTAGCAGCGCACGCCGGGTATTAGCTAGTCTAATATATAAAAATGAATGTTTGTTTGTTTGTTTGTTCCTATTTTATGCGCTGCCATACCGTTCATACGATTATGATAGGGTTTTCTGCAAATTGTGCATAAAATTCCCAAGATGAACATAGGCTATAAAAGAGTTGTGATACTCAACTCCTACCCCTTAAAAATCACCCTTTATAGTGAAAAACGTGAAAGAAGTCGCTTTTTGAACGCTTAAATGGCTTACGCTGCCTAAATCATATCAAATGCATAAACTTAATGTACACAGAATTGGATATCTCAAAAAATTCTACAAAAAAGACAGCATACGTTTATCTTTTACGGATAACTCACAATGACCATTTTTGTGTTTTATTGCTGCCAAGAAGATGGGGGAAAAGTAGATTCCCGGCAAGTGTAGCAGCGCACGGCGGGTATTCTTTTACGGATAACTCACAATAACGAATGTTGTATTTCAGCTCATTTATGCCAAGAAGATAGGGATAAGTAGTCCCCGGGCAACACCGGGCAATCAGCACGAGGTATAATAAATTAATTATTATATAAATTTATAATTATTTTTCCTTTTACTTATTCAACTAAACACAAAAACACAATTTTCGTTTTTCGGCTTATTTATGCCAAGAAGATCGGGATAAGCAGATTCCCGGGAAACGGCGTTAATCAACATGGGGTAATTAAACATAATTACGATATAAATGTTTCCTATAACTTAAACATAAAACACATTAATTTTCGGCCTTCAGCTCATTTATGCCAAGGAGACCGGTATAAATAGACTTCTGGGCAACGCCGGGTAATCAGCACGGGGTTTCTAAAAATAATTACGATGCACGTTTTTCCTCTATCTTATTCAACTAAACATAAAAACACATCAATTTTCATCTTTCAGCTCATATATATACCAAGAAGATCGGGATAAGTACACATCCTCAAATAAAGAATGGGTCGGTGCAATATTCAAGTCCCAGATAGACAACACTACGCATGCGCGTACAGCTCGAGCCATGATACACACCCTACCGTATCAAGACTTACTTATTCTGTTCTCTTGTGGGTTGATATGATAACTGGCTCCGAAAGTCACTCAAAACTGAAATGAAATAACATTTTGTTGTTAAGCACATACACACACACACACACACACATATAGGCATATATATAAGGAACGGGAAGCTACCACACCTATAATTCCCTAGTAAAGCAGCAAAGCATAGCATGAAAATGATGTGATTGCAGTGAAAGACCTGCATTTATATCCATCCATAGTCAATTCTGCCCGAGGGCAGGTCTTTCACTGCAATCACAGCATTTTCATGCTATGCTTTGCAGCTTTACTAGGGAATTATAGGTGTGGTAGCTTCCCGTTCTTGTCCACACCTTTGAAGGACGATGATGATAATGATAAGGATGATGATGATGGCGGATGATTTTCGGGGACCGTTGGGCCCTAAGCTTCCTGACATTTGTCTTACAGGTGAGGAAAAACCCCGAAAAAAAAAGCACCCAGGAGCCTGTCCCGGCCGGGAATCGAACCCGGGCCCGCTGCATGACAAGGCAGCACTATATATATATATTAGTTTAGACAATACCAACAACCATAAATAAAATGCAACCTGATGTAAATAAAAAAGTATGAACTCCTCGGCTGGATTCGAGCCTTCAATGTTCAGTTCTTTAGTCCGATGCGGAACCGCAGAGCTAATCTGGCGTTCTCTTTGCTCATTTAAAGTGTTCCTATATGAAATGGTGTCATACTTTGTGGTTTGTTTATTTATTATGTAATTTAACTTAATTTGATTAGTTTAGAATATTTGGGCACAATGATGATCTTGCATTTTCTGTTATTTATTAATTCAATTTAGGATTGTGATATTCGCTATTATGTGGTTAGAGGTGCCTTTTTATTTCATATTAAATAGTCATTGCCTACTCATAACAACATCTAGGCCCATCCGTCCACCCCTTGGGATACCTCGGTCGTCATGACCATACTCCCAAGTCCTAGTTCTAGTCCTCCCTATCCTATGTTCACGTCCACGTACAAGTCACGGTCCTTAAACCAACACCCCAGGGAGAGAGTGTTGGAGTTTGCTGAGCTACATAGTACATCAGGTCGCTCAATCCTGACGACCCCACAGTTGGTCCACGGGCTCCATGAGCCTAGCCGGGAGGACTGCTGTCGCAGATCCACCGACCATTCCCCTGTTCTGCCTCCAGGGACGTGTCCTGCAGCCGTTGTGAGACCGGCTAGGGCTACAAGCCCAACAGTGTGAGACTTTTAGTACATCCAGGTGCTCATCTCCTGGCGACCCCACAGTTTGTCGACGGGCCCGTAGGCCGAGCCAGGAACCAGTACAGTAGGTCCCCTCTGGACTGGTCCGAGCCGAGCCTTGGTGTGCCCCCAGGGACGCCTTCTGCAGCTGTTGTGGGCCAGCACGGAGCTCGCAAGCTCCAACAGATGAGCAAGTAGTACGACAAGGCGCTCAACTCTTGCCTACCCCACTAATGGTTCACGAGTCCCTTGGACTTAACCGGGAGGACTGTCTAGCAGATCCACCGATCTTTCCCCCAGTGCACCAGCTGGGGACGTGTTTGGTTGCTGAAGTGGGTCATAACAACAGGAGAGGATTAAGAAATATGCCCGCCAACCCCCTCGAAATAATGACGAGTTGTGGGATCAAGTTCTCGATACCTGGGAAGATCTCGCCTGGGAAGAGGAGGACAATCGCGACCTCGTCAGATCCATGCCGAATCGACTTCGAGCTATAGTAGAAGCTGATGGCCTGTGGACAAGATATTAAGTTCACTAGCCTCTTTTTTTTTTTCTATATGAGGAAGTAGAACTTACCTTCCATATATGGTGTGTTGTTTAAGGCCAGGTTCACTCTACCCATAGGAGTTGGGTATAAATTATTCCACTCTTTTTTTTATTAAATTAGGCAGCACAGGAACTCTGAAAAAAATATAATAAACTCGGACTAATGTTTTTTTTTTTAAATTGGTGCTTCCTAGGATCGAACGCGAGGCAATCCCCTTGATAACGTATTGGACCAAGACTCAACCGTATGTGCTACGGAGACACGATGGCAGGATTAACAGCCGTCGCGCTCTTCGTCTCACAGCTGCATCATGTTTTTCGAAACAGAGGGAGACAATGTTCTCTTGTGAATCGCGCTATGAATCATATACATGTGAACTAGCAAGAGCCGACCCATTCTTTTTTCTTTCTTTTTTTTTGGGCGTGGGAAGTGTACATTCCCGGGCAACGACGGGTAATCAGCACGGGGCATCTAAAAATAATTACGATATAATTTTTTCATTCTACTTATTAAACTAAACATAAAAACACATTAATTTTTGTCTTTCAGCTCTTTATGCCAAGAAGATCGGGATAAGTAGATTCCCAGGCAACGACGGGTAGTCAGCACATGGTATCTAAATATATTACAATATCATCATGAATAACAAGGATTAAGCCCAATGGCCTGTTCCGATCCCATTATAGGTCGAATTGCTCCTTCCATCTCTTCAATGGTCTTCCCAACATTCTTCTCCCTTTTGGTTTATAATTATACATTATTACAATATGAATGTATAATTAGTTTTCTTTTCACTTATTCAACTAAACACAAAAACAAGTTAATTTTCATTTCTTTAGGTGAAGCAGCACACGTCGGGTATTAGTTTTGTATGATCTTGTTTTCATTGCGGTCCGGAACATTTAAATAACATTATTGTTTCACTAATTTAAGGTTAAGTCTATGTGTTCCATGTTGATTACCTACATACACAATTGAATAAGACTATGATGGTTTTGTTAGAATTGGCACTTCATATCAGCGAGTGCCAAACAATAAAATTGACATTACTTCATAACCGATTAATGTATGGACTCATGTTTATTGGGACTACATATACATAATAATATCAAGGAAGAAATAAATAAAAGAATACAAAATGCTAAGAAATATTATTTTTCAATAGTAAAGTATTTAATTTCAAAATATTTGAAACGTGGAAAATAAATCATATCAGATCTCTGAGGATTGGAAGGTTTGATCAGTGAATGGATCAACAGAGATTGGTTAAAAACTATATAAATGGAAGCTTACAGGAACTAGAGCTGTTGGTAGGACCTAAGATGAGATGGCAGGACGATGTTTGGGAGGATTTGAAGAAGGTGAGGGTGACAGTCCTGAAATTGGAAGATTAGAAGAGTCTAAATGAAGATTATTGATAAGGTCAAAACATTCAATTTTGAGGTTGTTAGTGCTTTAAGATGCTGATGATGACAATGAAACAAAAATGAGATTGTATGAAACACTAATTAAACCAGTGTTAACTTAAACGAGTGAAACCTGGGTTCTGACTGAACATGACAAATCTCAACTGGCTGATTTTGAAAGAAAGATAATCAGAAGGTTATATGGACCTATTAGAGAAAATGCGTTATATAATGCATAACACTAAGAAATTGGGACTGGAAGTAAATATTAATAAAAATAAATATATGTCTACATATAGAAATACATTATATAATAGAAATGGACAGTTAATGTCAAATGAGGAAAATTTTGAAGAAGCAGATGCAATGTGTTTCGGACAAAACATAATATAAGTTACGAATTATAAGCTATTTACTTTTTAAAACACACGCCCCACCATTAAAATAGATTTAGGCCTACAGAATAGTATGAGATTCTTCCGACTATGATTAGGTATCTGATTAAACTCAATGATTAACAAAAAATAACCAACTATATTTACAAAATTTAGCCTTTACTGAATATTTCAGCAAATAACGGACTATACTTTCAAACTACGGTTGGCTAAATTTTATCAGTTGGGTTTCCTGCAAACTCAAAATAAGGTCTAAAGCTAGCCCATTCCATTCTATAATCTAATTAATTTAATGCTGAGTTATGGGCATCACATCTAAACTACTCCAACAACAGATAGATTAATTTCAGCAGGTTTCGTTTAATTAGTTTCCTTTTCTAAAATTTTAAGTTGAAACACATCCATAACCACATAAATGTCTCCGTTTTAGTTAATCTAGATCATTTATATATATATAATTCGACTGTATGTGTGTTTGTCACTTTACTCCTCCTAATCGATAGGACTGATTTTGATGATTTTTTTGTATTACACATCCAAGGGCGGAGGGGAAAAGTTTTAGCGCTAGTGTCGCCGATCTACTGAATATGTGGAAGGGATGTAGGAGAAAACTGTACATCCGATCACGTATTGAAATTTTCAACTTCAAATGTGGGGGGAGAATCTCTAAACACGTGTGAAATATCTTAACATGGTTGTCAAATTAGTCATTTAAGCACGGAACGCTCAAGCGGACGGATCATTTAAAATCACGGTATTTCTCGTCTCTCTGTTACCAGTCTCACAATAAATCACAAGTGGCAACATGTAATGAGAAGGGCAAGGAAGGGACAGCTCATTCCTAGACGTAACCCCAAAAGTAACAGGGTTGTCAAGTTAGTCATTCTGCCACTGACCGCGCAGAACGACGGATCATTAAAATACATAGTATTTGTCAGCTCTCTACCTGCCAATCAAACAACATAATATAAAGGACAGGAAGTGGCAACATAGTAAGGAATAGAAAGAGAAAGACAGTTTGTTAGTTAACATATTTTCCGCCTGCACAAAACACTTGGATGGGTAATATGTAGCGTTGTGCCCAACCAGTTCATTTCGAGAAGTAGTTCGTTCACTCGCACTCACTTTTGTGAACCATTCAATTCAACTAGTTCGTTCACAAAATATAGCAAAGCCCTATAGTGGGTTATCTCTGGCGAAGCCTTCATTGGCCAGAAAAAAAAAGCGTATTCAAATAACTTTGCCATATCACCAACAGATGACATAGATATATCCAATCGGATCCTTCGCTTAACACAGCAATATGGGGCTGGAGGGGGAAGCACGCAGACACGAGTCTGGGGTGACGACATTAACCAACTACACGGTAGCTGTGGATTTTAAAGATAAATGGAAATAGTTCTGTAAAATCTATTTTAATTTGAGTATGAAAAATTCTAATATGCCTGCTACCACACTTTTGTTTATTTCATAATTATTTATACCTCCTTTTTATTCTCTTGTTTATAACTGTATTATTTGCATAATTTTATTTATATACAGATTTTCAATATTTACTATTTTATTTCAAGTTGTAAATGTTAATAAAAACAAAATCGTAACTCTATAATTTGAAGAAAAAAAATGTGTGGAGTATTTTAAAACTTTTAACGAATATATATTTTATTTTATTTATATATGTGACCCAAACCCTCTGGCGGCACTATGGCCCTGGGGTCGACTCAGCCTCTAACGGAAATGAGTACCAGACGCTTGTTCTGGGGGTAAAGGCGGCCGTCACGCAGGGCTGACAACCCGGCTGACATAAAGTGCCGATTGTCTAGAAAAAGTGGGAGCCCTAACCTCCTACTACCCCAAGGGCCTTCGGGTCTGTTGTGGGATCACTTTACTTTACTTTACTTTTATATGTATTGTTTACACATATTATTTGCATAATATTTGTTTAAAAAGAAAGAAAGATGCAAAATCGTACCATTGGCAATTTTTTACGTTAATCTTTACAACCCCTAAATTAAAAATATAAAGAGGGTGAATACTTGGTAGTCCAACAAAATTTAGCCTTGTGTGTGCACTTTTAAAGAATGGCTTCTAATTCGCGATCAAGAAAAGTTGTGAAATTTGGGGTTTCTTCGCCGATTTAGACGATGGTAAAGCAAAGTGTAACTTTTGTTCTAAATACAGTTTCATTCGGGTGGGGGGGATACTTTTAAACTTGCACGGCATATTCGCTGTAAACGTTTAGCAAGGTAAGATTTTTTACTAAATTTTGCAATAGTATTTTAAAAACCTAGTAAAATATGTTGTTTTAAAACCTGGATAAAATGGATTTTTATTAAATACTTTCGGAATTCCAGTAAATAAAATGTAAAGTGATTGTAATATTAGACTACATTAGATTTGTAGCGTTAGTAATGCCGTAGATCAAAAGGAGTAATCTCTGAGTAATGCTGCATGAGTGATGATGTAAGCAAGAGAGTGCCGTAAAGAACATGTAATGAATGAATGAGCGTGTTGAATGTTGAGAGTTTGAAGTACTGAAGTGTTTAAAGCCAGTTCACTCTGTCAAGATAGTTCGTTCCTCTAATACACTTCACTCTTCCAAGGTAGTTCGTTCTTTGATACCACTTCGTTCATCTAAAACACTTCACTCTTCTAAGATAGTTCGTTCTTTGATACTACTTCGTTCTTCCAAGATAGTTCGTTCTTCTATGTAACTTCACTCAGGCGAGATAGTTCGCTCCTCTATGGCAGTTCACTCTGGCAAGATAGTTCGTTCCACTCAGACACTCACTGCGGTACGAACGATATGGATGACGTGGGGACATGCAACGAGAAATGTAGAGTAATCAACGAATGAGCGAAAGTTGATTTGGAATGAGACATCTAGAGCTTGAAATAAAAAGTAAATTTTAATTTTAAGTAGCAGTAGTGAACTCTGAACTGGCAGTTCACTAAAAGTGAGTAACTTTTTGACACTTCACAGTAGTGAAGCGTTCTTTTTAAACGACTCACTCTCGAATTACCCATCACTATTTTTGTGTTCTTTGGGCTCTTCTGTATGTGGTACCGTTCGCATCTGTGACCACATAAAGCACATATACATTTTTCATTTGGGTCGTGGTGCGTGGTACTTCTTGTTTTCACACACTTTGTGATGAAAACCGTGCACTGCATAACGAGGGTTACACTATAATGAAAAACGTGCTTGAGAGGACAAAACATAATTAATTGACATAGCTACTAATATTATTTTAATAATGGGAATTACGTATGTGTTACGGCTGGAAGGTAAGCACTTCAGCGGACATCGTGGCATCCGGTGGCAGGAACAAAGGACCAGCAGTGATCGTGACATTTTTTAGTGTTGTCCAGTGTGCTTTCGCGAATTATAGAGCGAAGTCCCCAAAATATTGTCGGCCTATAGTGGCCATCCAAAAAATAAACCACCCTTGTGTGTGCAGTGTTCGGCTTAGCTGATAATTCGATATAATTAGTGTAAAAGTGATAGTGCAAGTGCTCTTTAACACGCTGGTAAGTCGTGTACTTACCTCCTAGTAATTAAGTTTATGGAACTAAGTCTTGCAATGGCAAGCAGCATGTCTAATAATAATAATTTGCATGATATAATGATGGATGTCGTAGAGGAAAACCAAAAATCAGACGAAATATGGGCGGAGGTTCTCAGGGAATTCGAGACACTTATAGACAGTGCTAATCTGTATAAAAATTCACCTCACTTGAAAACAGCCTCTGAAATACGAGGACTTATCGTAATCATCATGAATTTCCTGGATACCTTCCCCCATTTCGCTGGTTCTTCGCTGGCTGAAGACATTGCCTTGCAATGCAGGAACCAAATAGATGAGATTCAAGTGGCAACACGTGACCTGAGCTACTATCTAGAGACAGTCACTAACATAGTTCAGGACACGTTCAAAGAAATTCAAAATGAATGCCTACGCAAAAAAGGAAAAGGTAAAAAAACCGCGGACAAAGCAAAAGACTTTCCGTCCATTAGTGAAACTAAGAAAACCGCGGATAAATCAAAAGACTTTCCGTCCATTAGCGAAAGCAAAAATAGCCACAAAAGGAAAAATCCACAAAAAATGACAGAATCTAAAATGCCACGGCAAACAACAGCCAGCGAGGACACCCTTCAGCTTGAATTGTCCAACAAATTCGCAATTCTGGCTAATGAAGACGTGAACTCGGTTTCCTCTACACGCAGTGTGTCAGGTAAGGGAAAGCCAGTGCACAAACATGGTACGGTGAGTGACTCTAATAAATCAAAAGAGAAACCATCCACAGACAGAAATACACAAATGACACAAAACCAATCACAGACAATGCATGTGGACAATGGTCCATCCAGTAAGGAGAACCCATCCACATGTAACTCACAAACAGACAACACACATGAAGAGTCACCAGTACCTGGACCTTCAAATACTATTCCTAATGCCAACTCTAACCCCAAAAGAGGTCCTAGGCCACCTCCAATAACACTCATAAGCCATGCCGACCTAATTAAAATATACAAAACCCTGAAAACACTCATATCAAATGGCATCAAAATAGTCAACACTAACGAAGGTCTCAGGTACTACACCACTACCAAAGAAGACCATAGTACTGTAACGCGATATTTCGACTCTATTGGAAGGCAATATTATACCTTCTAATATAAAACAGACCAACCCCTGAGGGTAATGCTGAAAAGGCTTCCCTCTAATGTCGATATCGAAGACATTAAAAGTGAACTCGTGGAACTAGAATATGAAGTCCGTAGTGTCAAACAAATATCGAAGAAAAATGAGGATGGTTCTATCCATAGATTCCCTCTTTATGTAATCGAGCTCGCCAACAATGAAAAATCCAAACAAATTTATCATCTCGATAAATTGTACAGTACAGTGGTCTCCTTTGAGCCATACCGTCCTCGCTCTGGCCTCAAGCAATGCTTCCAGTGCCAGAAATTCAACCATACATTTGCTTGTTGTAAACTTACTCCCAAATGCGTTATCTGTGCAAAAGAACACAGCCATAAAAATTGTCCAGTCTGAGAAGAAGCACGATCTGATTCCTCTCTTCTAAAGTGTGCAAATTGTGGAGAAATAGGTCATCCTGCTTCATACAGGAAATGCCCAAAGTATGAGGAGGCTAATCAGGCCTACCTGAGAAGCAGGCAACCCAAACAAGCGAAAAGTACTACTGCACGCACTTTTAGTTCCCAAAAAATAAACCCCCAAATATCCTATAGTGCTGCAGTAAATTCTGGCATCCCATCTAAACCTCAAATAAACTTACAGGAACTCATTGCTTCGGCCCAAGCACAAGGAAGCACAATGGCTACACCTAACCTACAAAACCTGGCACAAAGCATGGTCCCCATGCTGAATACTATAAAAAACCCAATGGAACGTATGATGTTCCTAACTCAAATGATGTCGTTATGTTTCAGCGATGTATAGACACGCTGAGGGACACTTTCTTAATGTCATGGCATTTAATGCCAACGGAATTGCCTCTCAGATCCATGAACTGGACATTGTACTACACACACACGACATCGACATACTCCTAATCAGCGAGACGCATCTGAAACCAAAGGATAAATTCCGACTCGCTGATTACTACATATATCGTACAGACCGCATTAATGGACCCCTTGGTGGTACAGCAATCTGTATTAAAAAATCCATCTCACATAGACACATCTCTGTCCCAGGGCTACACTTCATTGAAGCCACTGGCATTATCCTTCCTATAGCACCACACTTAAACATATTCATAGCTTCAATATACAAATCACCACTCAGACCACTCACGCGACATGACATGCGCATCCTTACATCCTTCTCGCCCAGGTACCTACTGGCAGGCGATTTCAATGCTAAGCATCGCGCATGGAACTGTCGAGTACACAACGCTTCTGGTATGGTTTTACAAACCTTCTGTAACAACCATAACATTGAAATTTCAGCACCAAGGGAACACACCTTCTTTCGAAACACACAGCAAGGCTTATGCTCCGATATCCTGGATATTGCACTATTAAAAAATATCGACATCTCACCACAAATAGGCACATTACCTGGTGAGCTTAACTCAGATCATGTCCCCATCACCTTTAAGCTCACTACTAGGTACTTGCTTCAGCCCCCCCTTCCGGCCACACACGACGAATACAGACTGGAATAAATAATTATTCAAGACTCCTTTCGCAGTGGATTAATCCTCGACTGAGAATCAACTCCACTGAAGAACTGGAGACTTCCATAAATGACTTCCAGGCTTCTATTCAAACCGCAATTGACACAGCCACGTCACGCAACAACACTACACGTCCTACACAAACAGATCAGACACTTCTCGACCTCCTGGAGCATAAGCGGAGAGCCCTCAAACAGTACAGACTCTATGGAGCACCTCAAACAAAGCAGGATTACAATCGCTATGCTCGACTGGTCAAAGAACGACTGCAAGATCACAAAATTACGCAATGGGAAAATTCCCTGGCTAACTTTAATGTAAAAAAGACCCCACCTTGGGAGATTATAAAAAGAATAAAGTCAAACCGCAGACCTTCTAAACCGACTGCAATTCAGAATAATGGAACTTGGGCTTATCATCCTTACGATCAAGCACAAGTTCTCGCGGAAAATCTTGCAGACCGATTCAGACCACAAGAGCTAACGACGCCAGTTCACGAAGCTGAAGTCAATGACAGAGTAGACACCTTTCTAGCTGCTCCCTTCCTTAATGAAAGACCCAATATCCATCTAGCTGACTTACGCTCTAATATCAAGGCCCTTCGCACTACAAGTGCACCAGGACATGATCGTATCAGTAATCTAGCCATAAAGCACCTACCGCGCAAAGCGCTACTACGTCTCCTCACCATATTTAAATCCTGCATACAACTTAACCATTTCCCTGCAGCTTGGAAGATGACTAAAGTTATTGTATTACCGAAACCAGGTAAAAATCCAAATAATCCAGACAATTTGCGACCAATAAGCCTCCTGCCAGTTCTAGGAAAAATCCTAGAAAAACTCATTTTGGCAAGACTCAAAATTCAAGTTACAAACAAGGAACTAATTCCTAACCATCAATTTGGATTCAGAAATTCACACAGCACACCGCTGCAACTGGCCAGGCTTATAGACCAAATTGTCACTGGTTTCAACGCCAAGCGTAGTACAATAGCAGTCTTCCTTGACATTGAGAAAGCGTTTGACACAACTTGGATAAACGGATTGATCTACAAGCTAATACAATTCCAAATTGATCCAAATTTAGTTAAAATTATCTCCACTTATCTGAGAAATAGAACCTTCTACGTCTCAGTAAGTGGTAATAAATCGGACATGAAGTCCATACTGGCGGGAGTTCCACAAGGAGCTGTCCTTTCACCCTTATTGTACTCACTATATGTCTCGGACCTTCCTTCACCTCCATCACTCCAAATAGCCTCCTTTGCTGATGACACTTGTCTCTTCATGCAATCGAAACTCAAATCCATTCCTCCTCAGACTTGCAACATTCCAGCGAGCAATAACCATAATATATGAATGGTTTTGCTCCTGGAACATTAAACTTAATGCAAATAAAACACAAGTCGTCCTGTTCACCAAATCAAACTTTCCCTGTCCAATTCAGCTCACTATGGGTGTGCAACCCCTACCAGTAGAAACTTCAGTCAAATATTTAGGCCTAATATTGGATAAAAAACTCACACTAAGAGCTCATATCGACCATATCACTTTTAAAGCTCAGCAAGGTATAGCTATATTATATCCGTTTTTCAAGTCGCCGTCTCTGTCCCGAAGGATCAAGGTCACTCTATACGTGGCCGTGATCCGTAGTATGCTATTGTACGGCTGCGAATCTCTGAGTATCCTTGCGAAATGCCACAAAAAGAAACTTCAGATATTGCAGAACAAATGTCTCAAAATTATACTTTCGGCACCGCGTTACACAAGGATAACGGAGATGCACGAGGCCACGAAGGTACCATATATTGATACTATCATAACTGAAAGGGTTACATCCATGCTCCGAAATATAAATGATCATGGAAACCCATAGTACGCAATATAGGACACCTTCCACAATGGCGTACTACACATAGAAACATATTCGACACATTAAACCACCCGTAGTATTCAGCATGAAATAACCAAGATCAGAGGGGTCAGCGCAGATTGGCGTGGCTCATTCCGGTCCTGAAAGTTATCAGCGACACGGTTTCCGATGCCCCAATTAAGCGAGATCTATCTGCCTTGGAATCAAACATCCACATTATATCAATAGCAATAGCACATGCTAAAATAGAATCAATCCCCATATAACCGCCGTATAGGCTAGGGAAAAACAGCGAAACCCAATACTGCATACACCTACGCGAATTCGCCGTCAAGGGACAAATAACAGTCCCAGCAAAAGGCACACTGGGCAGCGCAAACAGCTGTCAACAACAGTCAGTCAGTCACTTCAGCTTCTTGTGCAAAGCAGTGTTGAAAATATGGAAGCTCACAATCAGTCGGGGCAAGTACGTAAATAAGTAACTTTGCCTGGTACGCGTTCGAAGATAAGAATCGAGTGGTAGACTTAATCCTGAATTAAATAAGGCATTTGAAGTCGCAACTTCACAATAGCAACGAGTGGTTAACAGGGTGTCCTCGTACGCAAAATCTGTATTATTGGACATGTTTTCTGTTTAATAACGATAGATCTCTATGGAACAGTGCGGGCTATTGCTACATGGAAAACATACATAAAGCCATTAAAAAGCATAGACTATCTAAAAATCATTTGCTGTCCATTATAAATAAAAAAAACCTTCGGTTAAGTCGAGAACTGAACATATGTTGAACAATCAAAAAAAAATCGGGATTTGCAACTCAATAATCTTGTAAGAAAAAATGAAACGCTTCATCGATGTAGTTTATTTTCTTGTCAGAGTAAGAGATATCATGACGCGACTCTATCAATAAATACAATTACGTTGAACTCGTGAAATTACTCATTGGATGTGACGAGAAACTGAAGCACCATTTAGAACATTCTACGACATTTACAGGAAAGTCAAATTTAATCCAGAATTGTTTAATCCGTCAATACCAAACGTATTAATGGGCAGATCAAAGAGGGATTTCAATGAATCTTTATTTGCATTGTTCTAGATGAGGCAACAGACAAGTAATTTCTCTCAGCTGTCTCCTGTGTTTCGGCACGTCATCGACGGTGGCCAAGTACATAAACGATTATTAGGATCCATTAGCATTTCTGATGATAGAACAGCCGAGCATTATACAAGATAGCGATTCAACTGATTCATTATTTCGGATGTGAGAAGGATTGCACGAAGTTATGATGGAGCATCTGTCATGGCAAGTCAGTTGAATGGACTGCAATCGAAGGTGAAAAACACTTTTCCAGATGCAATTTTCGTTCATTGCTACGCCCATCGCCAGAATTTAGTAATATTCTAATCCGTGACCGTCATTAAAAATATATTTTTTCATACTTTGAATGGACTAGCTGCTACCTATTCAAAAAAACCAAAAGAATGCGGGTTTCTTGATGAAGAAATAAATAAACAGTTGACAAGAGTGTCTTCGACGCGGTAAAATTACAGTTCTCATTTGGTTGGAACAGTACATGAGCATCGGGATGTGTTAATTTCAGTCTTTGGAAAAAATACGGATCCAGATGAGAACATTGGGATCAGGAAGCCTATATGGCTGCCCATGGATTTTAATCACAATGCAAGATTTTGATTTCAATTTTATATTAAATACATTTGTTAATATTTTCCTTGTAACTGACGTTTATTTGATAAACTGCAAGCAAATATTCATGATATTGATTACTGCATAAAGTAAAATAATTGAAAAAAATCCTAGAAAACAAACGGGGAGAATTTGAAATTTTGAACAAATATGAAAAAAAAAAAAAGAACTAAACGAACTTCACGTGAAACTTTGAACACCAAAACAAAATACGTACAAATGTTTGACACTATACTGGGTCAACTAAATTACAGATTCAGTAATTTAGACTGTTTATTATATTTAGAATATTTGAATATGAAAATTTCCGACAAGTATACTCTCTCTTTTTCAGTAATTACATTTTAGTTACTAGAAGACAGCTAAGTAATACATATAATGTAATTAAAATTTTAGAGGGAATTTAATTGAAAAGGGAATAAGTGCCAAAATCCAAAAGAAACTAGTTTCCTCTCCATGCCTTTGGAAACGGTAAAAACAATCTTTCAGAAAAAAAAAAGTTTCCTAAATCTGGCACTTAATCCCAAATTACTTACCCTAAAAAAATATCCAATACACGCCACTGGAATTCCTATATGGTTGGTTAGACATACGTGTCTAAGAGGCACGAAGGGTAGGCTGTGAGAAAGTACATCAACGAAAGACAATATATTTATCATACAGAAAAGTTTTGAGAAGTGTTATCAACACAATGTAGATCTGGATAATATGTTTATAGATTACACACAGGCTTTTGATTCTGTCAATAGGAAACAAATAATTGAATGTCATAAGTATTATCAAGTACCACACCAATTAATACAATTGATATCCTTAACTTCAATAGATACAATTCCTAAAGTAAAAATCAACAATAAACGAAGTGAAAATTTCAGCATTAAATCAGGAGTCAAACAAGGAGATCCCCTCTTAGCTACCTTATTCGGCTTAATCATTGATTATATAGTCAATAAAATGGAATTAAGGGGAAACATTACAACAAAACTCAAACAGTGTATAGCTTATGCAGATAACATACTGATCACAGCAAGAACCAAACAAGCGTTATGTGAAACCTTCACAACATTGAAAGAGGAATCAAACAAATTTGGTCTAATAATAAATCAAGATAACACAAAATATTTAAAATGTAGTAATCACAACAGAAAATCGGAAAATGTACAAATTCATGACATGCAAATTAACACAGTAGAATCATTTAAATACCTAGGTACACCAAAGTAAATGGACGTAAAGAGGAAATTAAGGAAAGATTGGTAAATAGGAATAAAGCTTATTTTGCAAATGGAATCTAATTTAAAAGCAAATTAATATCAGAAACAGCAAAAATAAGATTATACAAAAACACTCATTAAACCAGTAGTTACATATGCTAGTGAAACTTGGGTCCTAAAAGAAACAAAACAGAAATTATTAATTTTTGAAAGAAAAATTCTAAGAAGAATATTTTGAGCAAATAGAGGAACTGATAACTGTTGGAGAATCAAAACAAATAACTAACTAAACAAATTACAAAAATCAGAATATAATAAACCATATAAGATCTCTCAGATTCTCAGAATTGGTTGGCTTGGACATTTTCCAAGAATGGATGATCAGAGACTGGTCAAGAAACTCTGTAAATGGAAACCTATAGGAGACAGAGCAGTTGGAAGACCGAAGATCAGATGGGTGGATGAGACAAAATGAACGATCCTAAATAAAATGAATGTGACTAATTTGAATATGGCAAGAGACAGATTGGCATGGAGGAGGATTGTTGAGAAGGCCAAAACTTCACCTTTGAAGTTGTCGCGCCTTAGGATGCTGATGATTACATTAGCAAAACAAAACAATTTATAGAAGAAAATGAAATAAAAAAGATAACAAATTTCAAAGAGAAATAAGAGATCTATTAAAAAGCAATGCAATCATCCAAGACGAGAACATGACAAATATAACAGACAATCGCCAAGCAAAAAATAAATTAATCAACTACAAATGGATAAACAATAATCCTACTGCACCCATAATGAAAACGTTATCTAAAATTCATAAACTAAATATAGTAAGACCTGTATAATCCGGAACGTTAAAAATGCGGAAATATGTCCAATGTGAACAAATTTATTTGTCCCGGCGAAATAATAGTAATTCAATGTGCATTTATTTTGCATAAAACTGAATTTGTCCAATGGGGAAACGGAAGGATATTTCTACACAATTCATCAAAAAATTTATAAAGCGGAAAGGTATATATTTATTAACCATCAGCAGTTAATTTTAACTGAAGGCAGGTGCCAAGACGGCTTTTACAAATATTGATTCAAACCAAATGGACAAAAAAAAACTAATTGTCACTGACATTGTTAAAAGCTGTAGTCTTATTTCACATGCCGATATGTACTTCATAAATGCCTCCATCGCCACGATAGGTATATTATTGTTTCCTGTTCGTTGCAATAATTTTGATTGAATAACACGTGTCTCTTATGCTTTGTTCCCAGTTTATAATGTCGAGTAAAAGGAAAGAAAAATAATTAGTACCGAAGAGAAAAAAAAAATAGTGTTGCCGCTTAATGTAAAATAAAAATGCTTGACGTTTATACGCGTTGGCGAGTCGTTTGCGTCTATATCACTCTGTTTCAATGTTAATGAATCAAGAAATCCGAAGACCAAAATAAGAAAATTATATCGCAGAATTCACAGCTGAATACCCATCTTAATTGAAAGACCTTTTATAAGCGGCAAAACAGGAAAAAAATACTAAGTTCTTTAAGTCCTTGCCTAAAACTGATAGTATAAATAACAGAAATTATTCAAAATCTCTCATTAATTTATTTTATTTTGATAATTTTTTATTTATTCGGTAACCTTGGAACGTATCCCCTATATACGCATACAAATTACCATTCCATATTCGCGGTTTCTGTATTCGCGGCATTTTCCCAGCGAATAAGGAGCTTTTACTGTATAGATTTACCTGTATAGATTCGGCCTCATTGCACACCCGTTATGCGAAACAAAGATACCTGTCTTGCAAATAACAATTGCATTGTAAATCTTAAATTAATTAAGTTCTGAAACCGATCTTTCACAGGTAACGTTCTGAATTTACGAAATAAAGATGGTGGAACGTATTTATCATTCTCATTAAGCGAAAAAGTGAAATGATTGAAAATAAATATCCGAACGTTTCCGGACCGATGCTCCAAAGTGAAGCTCTAGCTCTGGTTAAATCCCTAAGGGAATAACGATTTCAAGGAATCTTCAGGTTTGGCTGGACAGTTTTTAAAAGACGACACAATGTAGTGTGGAATGAAATTTTCGGGGAATCAAAGAATGTGGACGAAATTGTAGTTAGTGAGCGAAAATCGAAACTGCATATGCCCACTTGTATTTCAGGATACGCGCCTAAGAGACATTTTTAACGCTGACGAAATGGGACAATTTTTGTATACCCCACTTTTCAACGGCAGCGGAACTACAATATTAATCCGAGGTACATAAAAAGACATACGGTATTCTATAATCCAAGATTATTAATAAGTTTTAGTTTTTTATATTGCGGAATTTTGTCCAATGTGGAAAACAATTGGTCCCATGAGATTACGCTTAGAGCAAGTTTTACTGTATACCCATAAAACATATAATCAGTTACTTAAACGCACCCAATTACAAAGTGTCTAAACTGATTGCTAATGAACTTAAATATAAAATAACAATAAAAAACAAATACACAATATAAAGTTCCATACAATCTAGCAAACATAATTTAAAACATAGCGATTAATACTAACACAAGAATAGTATCCTTTGAAACATAAAACTATACACAAATATTCCCATTGATGAAACAATACAGATATTAGAAGAACAATTAAAGGAAGACAAAACTGAAGCAATATATACAAAAACAACTATATTAAAACAAAATTATTTTAAATTTAATAACGAGGTTTTCATACAAGAAGACGGTGTACCAGTGGGTAGTCCCTACATCCAGCCTCATATCGGAAATCTTTTTTACAGAACCTAGAAGACAAACACTTTGAAAAATTCAACATAAAAGTATTAACAAGGTATGTCGACTATCTTCTAATTATATACGATAATGAGAATTCAATAGAAAATGAGGTATTGACTGAATGAAAGAGATGCATGAAAAAATAAAATTCACAGAGGAATACTGCAATCAACTATCTAGATAACACAACTAACAGAAAATCTAAATAGATAGCAATAGTTTAGACATCAGCATTTATAGAAAACCAACTGATGATACAATTAGCATTTACAAGAAATCTAGACACCCTCCCACAATAAGAATCGGTACCTTTACCAGCCTCATTAACAGAATGAGAAAAACTTCCGTTTAAGCAAGAAAATTATAACAAATAACTAAAATACATGAGACTTCTAGCCTCCAAGGACTGTTTAAATGAAGAAATAATCAATATTAAAAAACAAATATAAAGAGAGAAGAATTGATAAACGTAACAGCAGTAAGTAGGGAAATTGACGAAAATAGAACTAAATGGTCAACTCTCAGGTATGCTGATCTCAAAACACAAAAACTGGCCAAAACCATTAAAAATATGATAAAAATGTAAGAACTGCATATAGAACAAACAACAAATCAAATAATACAATTACATATAAAACAAGAAACATATCTATAAAAAAACAAAGATGTTTGCCAACTAAAATGCAATAGCTGTGATAAGTTTTATATTGGTAGACGGACGATATATATATGATAAATGAACATTTTAAGGATTTCAGACTTGATAAAGTTTTTCGAAAGATGTCATAGCTACAGGTCATCAATTTAATTCCATCGATAACATATTATCCATCATCCATAGAGAAACAACAAATTGAAGATCAACATTGTCAAAGAGATTGAGATATTAAAGAAATCAGAAACACTCACCTGCTTAATGAAAACACACCCAGTGATGTCAACGCTCTATACAAGCGTCTCAAAAAAAAAAAAACTAGAACGAATTTACAAGCTGATGATGGAACATAGGCTCCAAATTACTCCACATCTTATATCCAATGTTGAGGAAGATTGAGATCTCAGTTATCTATTTTTATATTTAAATTTAAATATCTTCTTGTAAAGCAAAGAATGAAAATTAATCACTTAAAAAATCCGAAGGAAAGGTATAGATTGTAAATACGGAAAACAGAGAACCTTGGTATAAAATTCAGTTTGAAATATTATGTCAAATGAATATAAACTCAATATTTAAACAAGAGTTACACTTACAGTGCAGATTATGTAGGTATCTAACCATTGCTCAAGAAAACAAACTTGAAACAAAATGACATACAGGTTTTTTTTTTATTCAATGGAAAATTTCTTTACGGAAGAAAAAACTGTTATACGGGAACTAATTTCTAAGTATATTTAACATTTTAGTCACTAGACATCAATTTACACTGAATAGAATTCACATGTTCTTCATACAAATGTAGTAACAACACTTTTATCTCCATGTTGGTAATTATCTTAACACATGACACGTCTGCTCTACTCAAAATGGGAGGTTTTATAGAAATGCAATTTACAAATTTAAATTTAAAAAATCATCACCACATAAGTAGTTACGTTTCTCATAAAATTGAATGATTCGTAGTCACTGTACATCCCCATCCTGTTATTAATTAAAGTTTCACAACGGTTCGTCCAAAAGAGTCTTGAGACTGGGGATGATGCTTGCACAGAATCTTGAATTCAAATAATGCACCTAATCAATGCCAAATTCTAGAAAAACATGACATGATATTAACATCAGATACTCAAAGACATTCAAATTAGATCGTTAATTTCATATTATAAAGTTTTTAAGGGAAATAGTACCTGGATGTTTCCATGTAACCGCAGGATAGTATTGACCACCATTCATACAAGCATACAACCAACATGAAATATAATATAATATACTATAATAATACTGAATTTAATGGAATTGGAATAAAAATAATGAAAAATAAAAATGAACAATAATAATTAAAGTGATAATAATAAAAATAATGACAATAAAAATGATAATAATAATAATAATAATAATAATAATAATAATAATATAATAACAATGACAATAATAATATAATAACAATGATAATAATAATGATAATAATTGTAACAAAAAAGACATTAACAACAAGTACGTACATACTGACCATTTATTCCCCAGTCACCTGGGTGTTCCCAGTTATTTCATTATCTCACCCCACGGGACAAGGGTTTGCACCGGTTGATACACCAGGGACTCGGATCTACTACTTACCTGCCGAAGCAAGGATGTTCGAACACTGCAAAACTACCTGCCCTGGTGTACCTTCATCGGCTCATTCTCGAAATCTTGAACCCAAACCTGCAGGTTCACTTGCATAGCCTGAAAGACAAGAAAGGCATCATGTCAGCCACAACAGTCAGAGAGCCAGATATTTATACCACTTCAAGAAATCGCGGAATCACAGTTATACCTCGAAGCTTGGGTTTACGTTATTCAGAAAATAAGTTTCATAAACTATGAAATGTCAGTATCTTCTCAGAATTCAATTGAAAACATAAACTAATGTATTATACTACTCTGATCAACAAGACACTATTGAAGAGGAAAAAATTATACGCTCAGACCGGGACTTGAACCCGGGACCCTTGGGTTCTCTAGACCAAGTGCTCTACCAACTGAGCTACCTGAGCAAGTACCGATCTAAACGCAAATCTTTCTCTATATACATTGTAATTCCCATCCACCAAATGCTGTGAAGCCATGCTTCTATCTTGCAAATGGCGGCTCCTTATTAAGAAGACATATTTGGGAATTATACATTACAGCCAGTACGGCTTTTTCCAAGTTTTTTATTTTGATTTCGTACATCTCAATGATGGATAAATCATATTTGAAGAGAAAAATTATTACGCTCAGACCGGGACTTGAACCCGGGACCCTTGGTTCTCTAGACCAAGTGCTCTACCAACTGAGCTACCTGAGCAAGTACCGATCTAAACGCAAATCTTTCTCTATATACATGTGGCGGCTCCTTTATTAAGAAGACATATTTGGGAATTATACATTACAGCCAGTACGGCTTTTTCCAAGACACTATTGTACAAAATGTGAAACTATTGTGGGCAAATAATTGAATATACCTTAACTACAACTTCATTCAATTTTAGACCAATAATATCTGCTCATGTGGAGTGATATTTTTTTTATTTATTTCTCTATATAGCATTTCAAGAAACGTCCAATATTTAAGTGTCACATTATGACAAAGCGAGAATGAAGGTGTTGTACTACATTGTTTGAAGCAGCTCAAGGTTATACAATTCCAAGTGACACAAATCTAGCGGAAGTTGGTAGCTGCACACATAATTAATTACCGTGTAATATTTTCCATTTATTCAAGAAATTTTATATATATATAGAAAAAACCTATATGTGATTTTGTTTGAAGTTCTGCTTTCTAGAGCAATTTTTCTGCATGTAAATAAATATATGTATATTAATTTTTTTACATCTAAATTCATATAATATACCTATTTTCACCATAACATTCATGCAATAATCTTATATGTTGTGTAATGAAATAATCCATTTTGTTGCACCCATCCAGGCTACAATATTCTTACCAAATAGTTTTCTACAGTTTTACCTCCACATATAATTTATTTTACACACTCATAGTGCTGGGATTATTTGAATGACTTCCATTTAATTTTGTTATCAATCTCACATCTTCAATTTAGCCTTGTTTTTCTTCGTTGCATCAAAATAATTTCCAAATGCAGTTTCCTAGAAAAATAAATGTTTTATAACTGATTAGTACATTTATATCCCTTATTGTGGTAATTGTATAGGCAAAATATCAAAATCAAATTATGGAGAGGTGTCAGAATTCAAATAACTTGCAACGGTAAAATACAGAAAAGGAATTATGCAGAGGAACAACCCTGGAAACGCATGATATAGGTTATATTGTATATGACGGGATGTCTTGTCGTCTCAGAAATGTTTAAATGGCGATATATATTACAAGGATGCGAATCAATTCTCTTACTTTAAGACATAAGAAAAAGAAAAACATTACTGACCAACCAGATACATATAGACAGATGGAGTAGAAAACAACCCTAACAATGAACTCCATGATCTTTATCGAAAACCAGACATAATATAAGGAATTAAATTTCGTAGACTCCGATTGACATGACATTTGGGACATTTTGAAAATGTAGGGAATGGAAAATTATTGTAGGAAAAAACGAAGTGGAAATCATTCAGTAGGAAGGCCGAGAATGTGTGGGATAATAACATCCGAAGGAAGTAAATTACGGAGGAAGGAATGATGGAAAATATTATCTCATGATATAGATGTATGGAGAGCTTATGATTGCGCTAATATGGACTATACGATTTAATAGTGCTAGTGTAAATAAAACTTTTGACTTAATCATTTTCCTTTTGTGTTTTTTTAATTGTTGAAATTTTCCAAGTAGATGTGAATGGCTAAATTTCTGTAAATAAATTTTGTGGAATTTGCATTAGGTTTGAACATATTTCTCTCCTGTTATACATAAAACCATCCTTTGTAAGACAGAAATGAATCATCATGTTTAGGAATGGACTGAAGACCAAATATGTGAAAATTATAGTTTTGTGCTGCAAAGTATCTCGAAGCTTTGCTCTACACATGAGTTGTAAGATGAAAAGAGAATCCTTCACTAGAGAATGAAGAGAGGAATATATTGTATCTTAAGTTGTACATCGCAAAACTAAATTCGGAATGATATTATAAAAATCGTAATAAATTGGACACACTCTCGGAATTGAACTAGATATTATGTTAAAGAGTGTTGTGGAATGGAATCCACAGGGATTGCCCAGGAAAAGTGGAAAATAGAAAATTACATAGCTCAGCACAATAATAATAGAAAATGAACAAGGAGGAAAAAGCTGGGAATAGCCAAGAATTTAGCAAAACAAAGTCCATTGACGCTACTAGTACTAACAAGGGAACTGACAACATTCCATGCCGAAATCTACTTTTAATGTCTTCCAGAGATGGGTTGTGATGTATCAAGGCCGGTCTAAAAAATGATATGCCTTTTAAACTGCAAGACATTAAAATCCAGCGCCCAGATCTCCCATTTAAACTATAGGTAAATAATTCAACTC